>CM051406.1:6258030-6839708 GCA_028052125.1 Melia azedarach
AAGTATATATGGATTGAGAAAGTGTGTGAAATTTGTTTCTAATTTTAAGAAAATTATGTGAATGTAACTATGGGGACTTGATTTTTTTATCTTTTTTATCACTAGACTATTAAAGAATTATTTAAAAAAAAAAAGAAAAAGTGACTTTTTTTGCATGTGAATTGTATTGGAAAACTGATTTTATTATAAACATTAACTTTTTTGTCAGTTAAAAGAGTTTTTATAATGATATTAGAAAAAAATTTAAAAGATTAAAAAAATATTTTTTTATTAAAAAATTAGAAATTTTATATTTTGATAATATAATTTTTTAAAAGATATAATTATTTAAAAATATACTTTATTTTTAAATTTTTACATTATTTTTTTAAAATAAAATTTTAAAAATTTATCTATTAAAATAATTATTAAAATTTTTTAAAAAATTATTCATAACAATCAAATAATTAATAAATTTTTATTAAAAATTTTATAAATAAAAAATTTATTTTTAAAAATTTTATTTAAAAAATTATACTTGTAACTAAAATGAGTGAAATTAATATTATTAGATATTATTTAGTTAATTTATAAATTTAGTTTATAGTAATTATTAATATTTTAAAATATTTTTTTATTCACAATAAAATATGAATAATATTGAATAGAGTGAGGGAACAGAAGCAAATGTTCCTGTGTGTTGGGTGGAAAAGATATTTCAAAAATTGTCCAAAAATGGAAATAAGAGATATTCTAAAATTCTGTTAAAATAAACAAAATCAGAGGACACGTCACCTGTGATAGACACCAAGTATTACAACTATTGAGTAGTGTACTATAACATACATCGCCAGTAAGTCAGCCGATATCTGATTAGATCCACGGTAGCAGACCGTACCACGTGGCACAGTAACACCTACTGGGACCACAGTTTTCTGCATGCGTAGATGACAACTGCTACGCTGTGAGCGGCTGACCGTATTGGGGTGAAGCCTACTTGGTAAGCGGTTGGCTCTAGGCTGCGCAAAAATTCTGAATTTATTTTTTATATATTTAATTCAGGTCAAATAAAAAAATTAAATTTAAAAATTTAAAAAAATAATTTTTTTTATATTTTTTATTTTCAGATTAAATTTTAATCTGATTCGACTTCAATTTATTTGAAATCTAGAAAATATTTAGAATTAACTCGACCAGAGTCTAGCTCAATTATGAGCTATAATAAAAAAACTCGAATCTGATACGATTTATATTTAAAAGTCGAATTTAACCCAATCTTATAAAATCGGGTTCACCTAAACTAAGCTGGACTAAGATTTTTTTGCCATCCTTAATTAGATCTACGATGTGGAGCCCTTCTCTATATAAAATCTCCCATATTTGTACTTAGTAATTACATTTTTTTTAAGTGAACATTTTATTTTATCTTAAAAACATAGATATCTTATATGTGAAAATTAACTCAAAGTATATTTGTAATTTTTGTGCCACTAAATTTTATTTAGTGTAAAAGAAAATTTGATCTTTAAAATTTAACTTATTAAACTAATAAATACTAATAATTTCAGAAAAAGTTAAAAATATATAAATTATTTCGTTACAAATGTTCATTTGGATTGCTTCCAAGGGCTGATGGGAGTGATTTGTAAGGTGTTGCATGATTTACTCTCACTTAGTTTCGAAACACTATCTCAAAAGGTAAAGAGAATTTAAAAATAAGTTGGGTTTTATCCCTTACTTTTTTACAATTAAAAGAAAAGAGATATAATATATTTGATGTAATTTTTTAAATAAAACTTTTAAAAGTAGAGATTTCACCTATAGAGATTTTATAAATAGAATTTTTAATAAAAATTTATTAATCAATTAGTTTATAAATAATTTTTTGATAAAATTTAAGTAATATTTTTAATAAATAAATTTTTAATGCTAAAAAAGGTTAAAAAAAATACTGTTAAAAGTTCAAATTTTTTAATTCTTTTAATAAAAAAATATTTTTTTAATTTATAGAAGTCTTTATTTCAGTGTTAACTAAATAATATAAAAAAAATTTATCATAATTTTTTTTAACTAATAAAAAAATTAAATCAAATGTCACATATTACCGTATATTTTCATAACTCGATAGCAATGACATAATAACAAAAGGACATAATATAATTGTATAGATTTTTATCTAAATGACGTCATCGGTAACAAACTAGGGTATTTGTATAATTTTGAAAGGAAAAATAACTATTGAGTCTTGTTTAGTCTCAATAATTCGAGAATTACCCATTTAATTATTAATCTTTTAAATGAGTCCTATTTTGAATAAATATTGACTCATTTTTATCGCTCATTCTAGAAATAAAATATTTTAACACATAGATAAATACATCGATACAATCGTTAAATGAATAATTTTAAAATAAGACAGAGACAAATATCCTTGAAGTTTGAGGATAAATTCCCTAAAGTTTAGACAAATAGACATATATCTTTTTGAGTTAACTTTCTGTTAATCAAATCTGTCAATTTTAAGCGTAATGACTATTTTACACCTTATGATTAAAAGACATGTAAAATGATCAAATTTAGTTATTAATAATACATAATCATACCCGATCATTTTAAAAGTTTTTTAAACAATAAGACAAAATAGACGTTTCGCTTAAAATTAATAGAGTTTACTAATAAAAGTTAACTCTAAGGTAGTCTCTTTACGCAAACTTCGAAGATATCTATTTATATCTAAATTTTAAAGAGATATTTATCATTATCTTAAAGACCCGAAGTATTTGTTAATTTTTTAATATTTTTTCACCTTTTTGCAAACTGTAAACATCTTATTTTTATTTCACAACTAATATTTTCACAATAATAAAAAAAACTTAAACAAGACCATCATTTCACATCATCCAAACATTTGATAGTTAGATATTTTTTTTATTTGTTTTAAGTTTTTGTCACAATAATGATATTTTACTAGTTTGAAACTTGATGCATCCACAATAATGTACCTAAAGTCATAAATTGATTAATGCTTTAATTTTGACTCAATTTAGGGCTTTGCTTTATGAAACATAAAATTTTCAAATGGAATAAATTGACTTTTACATCAAAAGACAAACTCTCAAACTCTATTACATTTAGGCTATGATGTTGGCAGATTAGACTCGCCCCCAGTTTATTCAAATCTGGTTTTCTAGTTTTTACATTAATTCGTTATAATTAACATATAATCATGTTAATTTAAAATTTAATTTTGATATTAATTAAAAGATAATATTTAATTTATCCCTTTATTTATTGACAATTGTCATTCCATATCTAAATTTATTATAAGTCATCATCTAGCTCCTCAATTGTTAAATGCAGCTGTTAGATTTAACTTTGATCCTACTTAACTATTAAAAAAACTAATGGCTAAATCTAATGGCTATAAAATTGGGAGTGGGATGACGACTTATAATAAATCGTGGGCAAAGTGATGATTATTAATAAATAAAAGAGGTAAATTGAAAATTACTCTTAATTAAATTTAATAAATAATTTTAAATTAAATACTCAAATGCATAAATAAAATGCTTATATTTTGTAATTTAAATAATATATAAAAAGAGAGGAGTGAAAATGTAATTTAGTACTTTACTATATGTTATAATAAAAATATTTGATAGTACTAATTAAATTTTATAAACGATTTTAAAATAAATAGTCTGAATATATAAATAAGTGTTTATGTTTATTAATTTATTATCTATTTAAAACTAATTAGAATTGTTAATTTTAATTTAAGGGATAGGTATAATTCTTAATTTTAGAAATATTATTTTTTAATTAAATATGTATATTCAGGTCGTTGAATACTAATGAAAAAATGAACAAATTCTAATTTTATTGACAATTAGCGATTACGAAACATTTTCTCAATTTTTATTTTAAAATTAAGTGAAAATTAACAATACTAAACATATTCTAAGAGTTAGGTGAAAGCTAGTGATAACATTAATAATTAACACTATCACCTATAAATTTTTCACAAATATCTAATTACCTAATAAAAAATAACGAAGAAAAATTTGTACAATAGATAATTTATTATAATTATATATACAATTTATCGATATTAAAGTCAAAGTTATAATTATAAAAAAAAAAAAGAGAAGTAAGCACTTTGTTGATAATTTATTCATAGATGGAGTGTTATTTTATTTTTTTCATATATAAAAAATAAAATAATAATTATATATTGACAAATTTAACTTATTTTTATTTTAAAAAAAAAGTTAAAGGGGAGTTATAATTCAAATATATTTTTAACCCTCTCAATTTGAATCCGATTACCTTACAAAATAGAGAGAATAGGTTTCTAACGGTCAATTTATTTTTAACTTGAATAATAAAATAATAACATAAAATTAAATTAAAAAAATCCAAAATTTGTACACTGACAAATGTCTAACTAAGTCAAATCGAAAAAACAAAATAAATTAAAAATTAAAAAAAATTATATTTGGAGGAAAGCAAACAAGATGTGACATAAAAAGTGGACCACAGGATGAAATCGTTAATTCTGTTGGTACAGATCTGGTTATGGGCCCACCCGAATCTCCCCCATTACAGTTTTTAACAGAGCACGCCTTCTGTTACATTTACGGTTTTCACTCTCAGTCAGTCAATATGACGCAATATTTAATTTAATTTAATTTAATTTGATTTCATTAATTTTTACAGCCCCAGTAGTCACATCATTCACTTAAAAAGCCGTGCCGAATTTCTTAAAACAACTCGGTTTGGTTGGGTCCAGACTGAGCCGGATGATGTGCTGTTCTGTACAGACAATTTCGAATGCCGGTCTAGTCTGCGCACTTACTTGCATTTATCTTCTTACATTATAATTAAGAAGCTCCGGGTTTTGTCTCTTTTTACTGACACTTGACTTTTTTTTAAAAATTTCCTTTTTAAATGTTTTTACCCATCAATTTATATCTTTTCATAATTATTGTGTTTCCCATATTGTCCTTTTGATTTGTATATATTTTCTTATCATGGTCTTTTCATAATCATTTTAAGGTAATTCTCATATATACTATTTCTGTTTGATTACATAAATTTCATAAATATTTTAAAATATTACATTGTTGAAAGCTTAAATTAATCATTGATTAGAGTTACACTAAAATCCCCTAATTTCAATTAATTATTGGGTTAAATTCAATAATCTTCTAGAAAATTAAAATTTTCGTCGTCGACTGTACTGTAAAATTACTCTTAATCATTTAATCAAAGATACTAACATATTAATTTATTTTATTCGAAATCAAAAATTCAAAGTCGTCGTACACGGTAACGTAACGGCCGCAGTTCATTGATCGCATTTTACGATTTTACAGCTCCACAAGGTAGGACCTACACGCCCTATACTTTCTGACCAATCAGAAAACACCACACTCATTGTATCGGGGCCCCACCTCCTTCTCTATTAAACATCTTGGATACGGTGTCGTATAGGAGTAAAATCTTAAAACACCCACGACGACGGCTATGGTATCGTAACCGTAGCTCATGATGGATGGGAATAGTGATGATGATGATGATGATGATCATATATTATGTATTACATATATCATACATAAATAAAAAATAAGAAAAAAAAATTGTGGAGCCTACATTATAAACGGGTGGGGTAGGGGTAATAAGGCTTGGGCCGAGGTGGATAGGGGGGGCAGGGCTTTATCAGCGTTTGAAATTCGAGACGTCTTAACTTTTAAAGCTAAGAATAGTGGGAAAGCCAGCTACTGTGTTTTCGAGCCTCGTGCTCTCTCTCTCTCTCTCTCTCTTTATTTTTCTGTCTCTACATATATGTCATAAATAATATTATATATAATAAAATATTATGCAAATTAATTTTACGTATTTCAAATTTATAAAAAAACAATTTTAAAAATATATCTTATTTTCAAGGTATATTTAAAATTAAGATACAGTAATCAAGAAAATGAGAAATAAAAATTTAGTATTTTATAAATAAATTTAAATAAAAAATTAATATTTATAACATAATTTTTAATGCTATTTTTAATTTTAAGTAAAATTAATAGTATAAAAAATATTCAAATATAATCAAAATAAAAAATTTAACACCCAAAAAAAACTAATGTTAATATTTAACTTCACATAATATTTTAAAACATTATATAAGAGGATTTAAATTAATATTATTTATAATTATGATATTAAAAAAATTAATGTTTTATGTGATGTAAATGCAATATTTATTTATTTGTGTTAATATTTAATAAAATATACATGATATTTTAGTCTCTTTGTTGTGTCTTTTGGCGGGGAGATAGCAAAAATTAAAGAAAAACGGTCCACGTGGAGAGAAAAGAGAAGGGGAAAAGCCGGAAAAAAAAAGTCTTTTCTCGTCTTAGCTTTACTTCTGTAATATTATTTTTTTACTTTATAAAAAAAAAATCTTTGATCCATGCTTTGTTTTCACTTTTTCTTCGAAAAGCCTTTTTTTTTTTTTTTTGTTCTATTTAATATTTTCAGGTGTTGAGGATTCAGATAAGCGTGCAGCAATGAACATCCTTTTTCATGGCTTTTTCCAGTGTTTTCCAGAGCCCGAGGGACGGTGTTAAGCTGGGTAATTAATGAGAAAAACCAAAAGGGTAAGTTGTGTTTTTGTTTTGTGTGTTTTCAGAAGAAAGAAGAGATCTTTTTAGTTTAGATATATGTATATAGAGGTATATAGACTATCATGGTCTGTGATATTAGGGTTTGACTGAAGGAGTGTTTCTTGTTTTGTGAATGAGTTAAAGAGTGTTTTTGTTATTGCAGAAGGGAAATGATGATTTTGGGGTCTGTTGTAGAGTTAGAGTTGATGATTGTATTTCCCTTTGTTCTTGGGATTTTGTTTTGGACCAAAACGAAAGATTAAGCAGAAGAAGATCGTTTGAACTTTGAATTCATTTTGGATTTGGTTACTTCTCAGGATTTTCTGGTTCAGCAGAAACGATTTTGTTCAGTATACCCGGCTTTTTCTAAATTTCAAAAATTCGAATTTCTGAGTTTTTATTGCTCAAACCTTTGTTTTATTTAATATAATTAGTGTGCACATATGACATCTAGTGGATCCGTGGCGCAATGGTAGCGCGTCTGACTCCAGATCAGAAGGTTGCGTGTTCGATTCACGTCGGGTTCAATTCCCACTATTTATTTTTTTTCATCCTTTTGGATAAATCGGAAAGGACCATTGACTACAAAGCCCAAATGACAAAACGCCAATGCTGACAAGGGTATTTTAGGCAGTTTGTTTTTTCTTAAGAAGACTTTGGATAAATTTTGAAAAGACGATATAGCTGTAAAGCCTAATGACAAAACGTCAAATAAGATAAGGGTGTTTTAGGAATTAGGATAGCTAACGGAGTAAATAATATACTTGACATTTTTTTAAATTAAATATTTAAACGGCTTAAAATGAATTCAAACTTGTCATAAATTGGCTAAATGCAAAAAAGTATGATATATATTTTAATTTTTTTACTATAACTTTCAACTATTTTCTTATAATTTTTAATTTTTTCTATTATAATTCTCAATTTGTAGGTTATACCTTATAGTTAATGCAAGTAAGTGCTTTAAGATTTTTATATGGTTGTAAAGATTTCCCAAGTTAAATTAATAAATTGCTTGCTTTCAATGCAAGTCCAATTGTGTAATGGGGGCATCATTATTGGACCATGATCATGAGGGCCCGATGATCTAATTATTGTTCACATAAAATGGAACAAGATCAATCATAATATTTTTAATTTTTAATTCAAATTCATAACCCTTTTTGTGGTGGATTTTTTTAAAATACTAGCATTACATTATAGTAGTTAGAATTATAGTAATGATTGCACACTATAGATATTACGTATGTAATTTTAGTTATTAAATTAAAGGAATATATGCCTTTAAAAATAGGAAGAATTTTATATATGATAAGATTCAAATACACATTCTCATACCATCTTATCATTCTCTAAAAATTATTTAGATAATTTTTTTATATTTTAGATTGTTATATTGAGAAATTATCAATCATATTTGTACTTTGTATATTTACATACATCTACATGCATACATACAAATTTGATATCCCAATTATTGTCATTCTTTTTATGATACTTAATATAATATGACACATATTCATTTATGTTTAGATACTTATATATTTATAAGCAGGGTGGAGCACCCTTGTGATTTGAGGGGCGTCTTGCCCACCCCAACCCCACAATTCTTTTCATATTTTTATTATAATATTTATATTTTAGACCCAATTTTTTAAGTTTACATATAATATAACTCTCATACTTCACCAAATTATTTAGTTTTCTCTTAATTTATTAATTATTTATAAAATATTGGTCAAAGTATATAATTTTAACTCTTAAACATTTTGGTCCCTAATTATCCATTTATGACTCCACCTCTGTTTAGAAGGCTTGATTTGAACACATGCATCTATATTTAGATGTCTAGAAAACTTTTAAATGCTCCTACTGATATATATGCATCTATATTTACATGTTTAAAAATTAATATATTGTAAGACCCCACCTAAATATACGTACATATATTTACATGTCTTAAAATTTTTTAAATGTTTTAAAAAATTTTAAATTTTTTAAATTTAATATTTGTATATTTAAAGATTTTCTAAAGACTTATTAGGGGTGACAATTTGAGTTAGTGTATTATATTTGTGTCTTATTAAATAAAGACATAATATATTTTAAGCTAATTCAAATTTGATTAATTTAATAGTCATATCAAGACTTAAAACCTTAACGCAACTAATTTGTTAAACGAGTTATTCGTTTAATAATTACGTCACCCGTTTAACATAAGTTTTTTATATATTTAGGAAATTAATACATACCTTCTCTGAGGTTTGTAAAATCTACACTTAGATGAAAGATTTGAAGAAATTCACACTTACCTCCTCTTGAACTGTTATTTGACTGTTAGAATATCGTTTGAATTATGAGCATTTTATATATTTTATCAATTTAATTATTTTTCAACTTGCTAGATAATTAATTCCTACAAAATTGTATTATTGTTCATTAATCATTCAAGATTTCAAGTTATAAGGGTGAAATTTTAAAATAAATTATATAAAAAATTGTATAAGATATATGTAAACAAAATAATACTATTACATTAATTTATAAGTAGAATTTACATGTTTAATATTATTATTTATCATAATCATAACTTTTAAGTTAATGACAATTTTAAAATTATACTTATTTCATTTGTATGTGCACCCAATTAACAAAAAATAATATAAAATATAATTTAATTAAATGAGTATATGAATATACCAGATTTGTTTTACAAAGATTCTAAATATCAATTCTTAATTCAGAATTTTTTTAAAATTATAGAAAATAAGACTAATTCATGTTATGTAAAATAGTATTATTATATGAATAATAATGCAATATTTTATGAGAATTAATTATGTAATAAATTAAACATGATAATGTCCAAAAATACTCTTAATCTTAAAGGTCTTCTAAAGGTTAACTAACAGTTCAGGGGAGGTAAGTGTAGATTTTTTCAAACCTTCCATCTAAGTGTAGGTTTCTCAAACTTCAGGGAAAGTATGTGTTAATTTTTCTTATATATTTTAATATGTACTCTAAAATATTTATAATATTATATATGCAAATGATAATAATTTTTTTTCCAAATAACATTAAATAGTTTTTAAAATATTAAAAATATAATAAACATTTTTAAAATGTTAAAATATAAGATGAATATATTAAATTATGAATAAATTAATATAAAATAATGATTCAAATAGTTAATTGTATCATAAATGGTTCACGTATCAAAAAAATCTCGAAACCTAAAATTCACTCAATTATTAATCATGTGATATTATTATTATCCATTTATTAATCTATTATTTTAAATTAACTTGAAGTTGCTGATTTTGTGTTGTGGTTCATAAAATTGTGCCAAAATTTGTTATCTATAGGCCCTACTCAGATGTATTCATTTATAATCATATCTATTATATAGAAAGCCCCCATCAAAATACATGTATCTATATTTACATATTTTGTAGTTATTCTAAAGGTTCATTAAATTTGTAGATTACATCGTTTAAACCAAATATGTCAATAATATATTGTGCATGCAATATTTCTATGTGGATCCGTGGCGCAATGGTAGCGCGTCTGACTCCAGATCAGAAGGTTGCGTGTTCGATTCACGTCGGGTTCAATTGTCGTCTTTTTCCTTTCCTTTTTGGATAAATTAGGAAAAGACGATTGTAACCGCAAAGCCTAAAGACAAAACGTCAATGCTACGAGGGTGGTTTAGGAATTAGGTTTTTATTTTTAGAAGACATTGGATAAATTAGGAAACGACGATATAGCTGCAGAGTCTCCAGAAAAAGGTCGAAGAGAATTAGGGTATTTTAGGAATTAGGAAAATGTTATTGTTTGGTTTGCCTGTACTCGATAACTATTTTTTAAAAAATTAAATATTTAAACGGCTTAAAATGAATACTTGCATATTTTGACTAAATGCAAAAATGTACAGTGTATTTTTTAAATTTGATTATTATAATGTTTAATTTATACATTAAATCTTAAAAATATAATAAACAAATTGAGAATTATAACATTTTTTTAAAATTTAAAAAAATGGAACGAGATCAATCATATGTTTTTTTAATTCAAATTCGTAACCCCTTTTAAGTGTTTTTTTTTTTAAATACTAACATTACATTATAGTAGTTAGGATCCTAGTGACAATTATAATGCACCCTAAGTATCTATCTTATAACTTTAAAAGTGAAATTTCCTTCACAGTATTGTAGTATTCATTAAAGGTTGATTATGCATATTTTTTGTAATAACAATTTTGATTCATTCATTTGTAGTTTTATAGAGTCCATTTTTAAAACATTATTCTTGTCGTTGTTTATGGCTCATGTTTACTATAAGGGATATTGTGACTTTCCCCCCTAATTTTTGAAAAAACAGCTCTTATTCCCCTGTGTTTACAACCAATCTAAGAAATCCCCTTGACTTCTTAAGAAAAGCAAGATATCCCTCTACTGTTATTATTCCATTAAAAATCCGTTAAATTGAAGATCATTTTAGTAATTTACATTAAAATATAATAAAAATACAAAATACACTGGACCACCATTACTATTAAATTAAAATTCTTTTATTCTTTTATCTTTTTAATACCTAAAGTTTGATTAAATAACTTCATAAGTCTAAAATTTTTAAACTATTCTAAAAATTTTTAATTTTATATACAATATTTATTATACCTTTATACTTAATATTTATTATTTTATCTATATTTTAAATATATATTATTTAAATTATAATATAATCATAAATATTTATAATACATATGTTGTAAAATAAATAGATTTATAAAATTTTATTTTATTAATAAATTAATATTTATTTGCATTTAATTTTAGTAATTACAAATATGAAATTGGTTATTATTTAAGTTCTTATAATTAATTACAATAAAATTATTTTGTTAATATATTATTAAAATAAAATTGTTATTTATTTATTAATATATTTTTAACATATATAAAATACCAATATAAAATAATTAGAATATTTATTTATTAATATATTCTATATAAATATATTATATTTGATCAAATTTTATAAATTTATTAGTTATTTTTAACAAATATTAAGTATAAGAGTATAATGAATATTGTATATAAAATTAAAAATTTTAAAAATATTTTAAAAATTTTAGACTTATGAAGTTATTTAATCAAACTTTAGGTACTAAAAAGAAAAAAGGATAAAAGATTTTAATTTAATAGTAATGGTAGTCCCGCGCATTTTGTATTTTTATTATATTTTAATATAAATTATTAAAATGACCTTCAACTTAACGAATTTTTAACGGAATAATAACAGTATGAGGGTATCTTGCTTTTCTTAAGAAGTCAGCAAGATTTTTTAGATTGGTTATAAATACAGGAGGGTAAGAGCCGTTTCTCTAAAAGCCAGGGGGAAAGTCACAATATCCCTTACTATAATTTACCCCTTACTTATAAATTAATCAATATTTTTTTATAAATTTTATGAATTGAGACTCTTATTTTTATAGTTGTTATTTTTTAATAGAATTTCAAATTTACTTAAAAAAAATATTGATTTAGAAATTTGAAATCGTGAATTATATCTGAATATAAAAATATTAAAAATCATTAGAAAATATTTTTTTATATAAAAAAAGGTATTTTATAATACCTCTAATTGAACAAGGTTATTATCATCATCATCTTCATTATCAATTGTCAATGGCATCCCCAAACGTTCGAACCGGGGATTCCGCGAGAAGATTTCATGTACCAAACCATCACGCAGGAAAAGCTCGGTACCAAGGTAAAATTATTTTTTATTTATAGATCTAGACAGGTAAATAACAAATCACCCCTTATATTTCACCATATTACTTCATTATCTCCTAATTTCTTCAACATGACTTTCTTTTCATTAACTATCGTAACGTGACATTATTGTCCCCGTAAATTAGGGATGGGAATGGGACGAGTTTAATTATTCCCAAACCCGCTCTATTTGGGGTGGGTTTGTGCCTAAGGCCAACCTACTCCATTTTCAATCCGATAAAACTCATCTCCAACCAACCTTATTTGACTCCGTTTGACCAATTTTACTTTTATAATATTAATTTAATTTTTTTTAATTTTAAACCAAATATAATAATTTAAGCATCACTAATTCTTCAGTTATTAACAAATACATTCTATCAATTTTTCCTTGTAAAAAGTAATCAAATAAATTCAAAAATTAAAAATATAAAATATATAAATTCTTCTTTAATGATACATTATAAAATAATTCATATTTTTCCTATTCCAATTCAATTACATTTTATTTTCCCTTTTTCAATTTGATCACGTGTTGATCTTCTCTTTTTTCAATTTAATTAACCATGTACAAGCAAATAAAAATAAAACCAATATAGTTAACTTTCACAATAGTAATTTAGATGCATATAATCAAATTAATAAAAAGAAGAATAAACCAATTTATCAACAACAATAACATCAATAAGCACCAAAAAAAAAAAAAATTACAATCAATAAACACAAACTTTCTAAAATTTCTTCAGTTTTTTACAATAAAGTAATACTTATAAGTTTCTAACTTTTCAACATTTCAAGCACAAAATACAAATAATTTAAGAACTCCTTCAACTTTCTTCCTCATCCTTCAAAAATCAAAAAGAAAAAAAGTTAAAAACTATATTAAAATCATATTGAAAAAATTCTTAAAATTTAATTATTATAAACAAATTTTAGCTCTTCAAAATCTTCAACATCTCCTTGCATGAATGTAATCTTCAATAGAAATTAAAATGAGTCTTTCATCTTCATTAAAAGGAATAATTGAAATGTATTAATGAAAACATTAAAAATAATAAATATAAATATAATTTTTTTTTGTACTTTTACGTAATCAACTTTGAGTGTACATCAGAGCTTTCACTATTTTAGGATGTAGCCTATTACGATGTAGGTTTATAACTCTATTTGCTACATTAAAAGCTTGATTCAGAAGCAATTGTGGATACCGAAATTACTAATATATTTTGAGCAATCTTAAACAATAAAGGATACTTATATTGATTCGCCTTCTGCCAACCCAAAATGTCAAAAGATTCGTGATCAGGTAGTACCCCATCTTCTAAATATAATTCAAATTCAGTGTTTTTATGTTCATTTATATCCGCATTCACAAAATTTTTAAACTTCGATTTACGTGTAGCTTGTTTATCAAAAAAAGGCAATGACAAACAAATGAAACCACTTACAAAAAACTTGGATGTACTTTGGCGTGACCCAAATTTTATTTCATAATCTTTAATCAAATCTTAACAAAGATTGCAAACTTTCTCAAGGTGACATAAAGAAGTATTGGGATACAATTGGAGAAAATAAAACTCTAACAATTTTATTTTGTACCTTAGATCAAATATATATGCTAACGCTAAAATTTCATAAACATTCTTCCAATATTTATCAAAATTTTCCAACATTCCTTTTGCCATCTCTCTAAGTTTTTCAAAAGGAGATGCATGCCACTTCTACAATGACAATTTAATCTTACAAATATACTCCAAAAATAAATTAGTAGTCAGGTATATGGTCCCAGAAAATAATTATGTAACTTTATAAAACGGTTTTCAATTAGTTGCTAAAACTTCAACCAATTCCCACTCTTCTTCACTAGGAAAACTTCTATATTGTGACTCAAGCAACTTTAATTTGAAAAATAAAGTCCTATATCCATTGCAACAAAAATAATAAGGTAAGTAAAGTTTCATCTAGTTGCGCAATCAAACACCAACTGTCTACTACATAAAGTTTATAATTTATGAGCAATTTCTTCAAACTTTTCTTTTCTTTTAGCTGTTACTGACCAACATGTAACGCTATCACGAATTTTACTAATTGCGTTACCAATAACTGACATTCCATCTCTAACAATTAAATTCAAAATATGAAGTAGTACATCGAATATGAAACAATGAGCCACCTAAAAGTAAATCACGTTTATCAAATTTCTCCAACAAGAATTGAATAATACGGTCATTACTAGAATAATTATCAATGATTAAAGCGGATACCTTACGGTCTACATTGAGATCCACCAAAGCATTGAACAAAGTATTACACATTACGTCCGTGGTGTAATACTTTGAGATACATGAACCTAAATAATTAACACCAACTAAGTTCTTCTTCTATAAAACCCCGATTTCGGCATTATAAAAGTAGCGCCGAACTAGGGTACTACGAAAAATTTAAACTTTCAAAATATAATTATTCTTCTAAGAAAGTTAATATTCTTAATTCAATTTGGAGCATCCTTAATTCTATAAAAGGATTTTGGTAGAATTTCCTCTATAACAAATAGATGCCAAAAATATATAAACCTGTAAATTTTAAGATTTTATTCTAAACACTCCCAATAATATTTAACATCAACTGCTTCATTTCATTATCTAAAAGAAAACATAACTAATTTTAAGGTTTCTAAAATTCAAATACAAACATAGAAAAATATATCAAAGCCACACACTACAAACTCCTTCATCTATAATTACATATAATTTCCAAAGTAGTAAAACTCTTGTTCTGGAGTATCCTTGTCTTCTACATACAATATCTCTAGTATTGCCTAGGAACCTGAAAAGTAGGGGTGAGTTAATGCCCAGTAGATATTTATATATAAAAGTAGTTTTAAGTACTTTACAATAAACAAATTTACATATATAAAACACCTTTCGATTTCGAACAGTAAGCTATATGTAATAATTTCGATTTCAATTCCAGTATTCACAATAATAACAAAAACACATTCATTCAATCATTTAAAATAATTTCTACTAATTTTTACTTTTGCATACTTTACAGGCATTATTTTGAAGGATCGCTGCCCCAAAAATTGGCTAACGTACTTTACGGGCATTATTCCGAGGGACCGTCGCCCCAAACACCAGTGCCACATCATAACAACAACCATGACCATCACATTTTTATTTATCCATTTATTTCACAACATATTCATACAAATAATTCATTTATAAAATCACAATACGTGTTGATACCATTTTCTCACTATATTTATAAATATGACATTCATATAGAAATTATTATTCAAATTCGATTCGAAAAACAATCAATTGGATCAACACATAATAATTTAGGAATTTCATAAACATTTATCAAAATATTTAATGTAATAAAACACTTACTTTTCAGTTTTAGAACTAAAATCTTCCAAATATATATAAATACCTACCTAAATATTAAACGATTATTTCTACACTTCTACTAACTGTTCGTCCCCTTTGAATCACTCCCTAGTATCAATTTAATAATAATAACAGTAATGATTTAATAATTTCAAACTTAATTATCTAAAAATGTATGTATATATATAAACATTTGTATATATATGTTAACAATTAAATTTCTACAATTAAATCATATGAAATCATTTACACTTCCTTAAAATAGAAAGCTAATCATCCAAAAATATAGATTCAGAACGAACCTTCCTTCTTTTCTTTCTTTCTTTCTTTTTCTTTCCTTTTCTTTCTTCCTCTACTTTTGCTTTCTACCCGAAGCTTTCAAATTGGTGCAAGCAAAGCTCTTTATATATATATATATATATATCACCGCCTCTTTTCATTCATTTATTTTATTATTTTATTATTTTATTTTACCATTACTAGCTATTAAAAGCACAGGTATCACCCAAAATTAATTAAATAAAATGACATCTGTCTTCTAAATTTTAATTGAAACCTTTAACTTTTTTTTTTATATTTTTCACCCACAACAAAATTTATATTACCATAAAATTCAATTCTTTTGAAATTAATAACTTATTCATCCATAATTAGATAATTCATTTCCAATAAATATATTTAATTTCTAATTTATATATATATATATATACACACACTAATCAATCTTCGGGTATCACAATCCTCCCCACCTTAAAAAAAATTTTGTCCTCGAAATTTACATACCAGATTGAAATAACTTTGGATGTTGGGATCGTATTCAATCGTCAAGCTCCTACATAGCTTCCTCAACTCCATGATGTTGCCATAAAACTTTCACCAGTCAAATAATCTTTTTACGAAGAACTTGTTCTTTACGATCCAGGATTTGAATAGGTTTCTCTTCATAAGAAACATTCTTATTTAATGTCAAGTCTTTCTATTCCAAGATATGTGAAGGATCTTGCTAGTACTTCTTGAGCATTAAACTATGAAAAACATCGTAAATTTGTGCTAACTGAGGAAGTAAAGCTAATCTATAAGATACTTGACCAACTCGTTCCAAAATCTCAAAATGACCAATAAACCTTGGAGCGAGTTTCCCACTTTTCCCAAACCTGGCTATTCTCGTATGAGGCTTGACCTTTAGGAAAACCTGATCACCTACTGCAAATTCTAATGGTCTCCTTCTATGATCTGTATAACTCTTTTGGCGACTTTGAGCTGCAAGAAATCGTTGTCTAATTATCTTTACTTTCTCAGTAGTTTCTTTTACTAATTTAGGACCTATAAGTAAAGCCTCACCAATCTCTGCCTAACATGTAGGAGATCGACACGGCCTACCATACAATGCCTCAAAAGGAGCCATTTCCAAACTTGATTAGTAGCTATTATTGTAAGAAAATTCAACTAAAGGTAAATGTTCAGCCCAAGAGCCTTGAAAATCTAAAGCACAAGATCTTAGCATATCTTCTAGTATTTGGATAATTCTCTCAGATTGACCATCTGTTTAAGGATGATAAGCTGTACTAAAATTCAACTGCGTGCCCATAGCTTTTTGTAAACTCCTCTAAAATTACGATGTCAACCTCGTATCTCTATCGGATACAATTGATAGAGGCACCCCATGCAATCTCATTATCTCTTGGACATACAATTTACTCAGAGTTTCTTGAGAATCAGTAGATTTGACAGATAAAAAATGAGCAAATTTTGTTAATCTGTCCATAATTACCCATACACTTTCATGATTCTTTCGGGTTTTGGGTAGCCTTTTCACAAAATCCATAGTTATGTACTCTCATTTCCACTAAGCCACTGAAAGAGGCTGGAGTAATCCTGCTGGTTTCTGATGTTCTGCTTTTACTTGCTGGCATGTCAAACACTTAGCCACAAATTCTCCCACATCTCTCTTCATCCAATTCCACCAGAAACATCTACGCAAATTTTGATACATTTTCGTACCACTTGGATGTATGAAAAATTTGGATTTATGAGCCTCACTAAACACATATTTTCTTAGAGACTCATCTGATGGTACAAAAAGTCTTTCAGCAAACCTTAAACCACCACACGAATCTATAAACCACCCCTCTATCACTTCACCACTCTCTAACTTAGCTCGTACTGATTTAACTTCAGGATCACTTTGTTGAGCAGTAATCACCTTTTGAAGGATGGTAGGTTGTGCTACAAGGTTAAATAAGAAAGGTTGACTTCCTGATTCTTTGGTCCTCAGATTAAAATCTTCCAAATCATTACAAATCTTCCATCTACGACAAGAAAATCTTGCCAACATTCCCTGAGATTTCTTACTCAAAGCATATGCTACCATATTAGCCTTACCTGGATGATACTGCAAAGTGAAATCATAATCTTCTAAGTACTCCATCCATCTTATCTGTCTCAAGTTCAGATCCTTTTGAGTAAAAAGGTATCGAAGACTTTTATGATCTAAAAATACTTCAAATTTTTACTATGCAGATAATGTCTCCATATCTTTAATGCAAATACAATGGCAGCAAGTTCTAAATCATGTGTAGGATAATTATGTTCATGGGCCTTCAGCTGGCGTGAACCATATGCCACCACTCTCCCTAATTGCATTAAAACACAACCAAGACCCACACGTGAAGCATCACAATAAACTGTATATCCTCCATCTCGTTCAGGAATAATTAAAACTGGAGCTGAGGTCAAATGATTTTTCAACTCTATAAAGGCTTGCTCACGTTCATCGTTCCACTTAAACTTTACCCCTTTCTAGTCAACTGAGTTAAAGGTAATGCTCTTTAAGAGAAATCTTTCACAAATCTACGATAATATCCTGCTAAACTCAGGAAACTTCTAATCTCTGACACATTTTTAGGTCTATTCCAGTTAAGCACTACCTCCACTTTAGTAGGATTCACAGAAATACCTTTTTTAAAGACCACATGTCCAAGAAATTTAACTTCAGTCATCCAGAATTCACATTTACTCTATTTTGCATATAAATGATGTTCCCTCAACACTTGCAAAGCAATACGCAAATGCTGCTCATGCTCCTCTTGACTTAGAATATATTAAAATATCGATAACAAACACCACTATAAACTGATCAAGGTGAGGGTGAAAAATTCTATGCATCAAATCCATAAATGTTGCAGGAGCATTTGTTAAACTAAATGGCATCACTACAAACTCAAAATGTCCATATCTAGTACGAAAAGCTGTCTTTGGGATGTCTTTGTCTTTAACTCTCAACTGACGGTAGCCAGACCTCAGATCAATCTTCGAAAAGTATCTAGAACCCCGTAGCTGATCAAATAAGTCATCAATTCTGGGCAAAGGATATGTGTTCTTCACTGTTACCCTGTTTAACTGTTTGTAATCCACACACAATCTCAAACTCACGTCCTTTTTTCTAGCAAATAGAACTGGTGCTCCCCAAGGAGAAGCATCGGGTCGAATAAATCCTTTATTTTATAACTCCTGTAATTGAGTCTTTAACTCATGTAGTTCAACTGGTGCCATCCTATGAGGGGTTATTGAAATGAGAGTCGTACCAGGATACGTCTCAATAGTAAAATCTACTTCTCTCTTAGGGGGTAATCTAGGTAAATCATCAGGAAATATATCTTGAAACTCATCAATTACTGAGACAGTTGGGGTAACTAAATTAGTAGCATAATAACTCATCACACTCGCTACCCATCCTAAGTAGTCTTTATGTTCATTATATCCAATATAGGTATAATGATGCTTATTCCCTATACTCCCAAAAATATGAAATCTTTCACCACTAGGAAGATTAATAGTTACCCTTTTTCTTTGACAATCTATAATGGCATGAAAAGATGACAACCAATCCATATTTAGTATTGCATCATGATACACCATTTTCATCACAACTAAACCAAATGCGACTTTACAATCACCTATATCAATTTCACAGTTATCACATATCTTATCTAGATTCATCCCAACTCTAACAGGCGTTTCAACAGACAACTCATATTCTAAAGGTTCAGTTTCTAAACCCAAGGAAGATACAAGTTTTGTTGAAATAAAGGAATGTGTAGCACCATAATCAAATAATATTCTAGCCCAAGTATTGAATAAAAGAAAAATATCTTTCACTACAGTATGATCTGGTTGATCTACATCCTGGATGATAGCATAGGTTCTACCCTGAACTTTAGAGCTTCCTCGCCATTGTGATACTTGAGGTCCTTGAGATGACTGCTCAGTATTCCTTTGTTGTGGCTGTCTACTCTGCTGAGGCTGTTGTGCTACTGACTGAGCATTCTGCTGATGAGAACTAGTCATTTGATTCGATGCCTGCATCAGACGTAGACACTGATTTCAATAATGGCCATGTTCTCCACATTCAAAACACACACCTGAAAGTACACGAAACCTCTGGTCATCTTGGGTACTTTCCTGGACATATCTAGGTTATTTGGCTCTGTGTTTGCCTTAGACGCAGACACGTATTTCGATGATGAGCTTGTTGCCCACACTCAAAACATACACCTAGTACCTTGCGGAAACTCTGGTTATCACGGATAGGAAACTGACTTTTTATCAGTCTCTTTTCTCTCCACCTAGGAAGTTTCTATTCAGAATTTCTCTTCTTTGATTCCATTGTTTGCTTAATCTCTGCCTCATCTTGTTCTATCATTAAAGATCGTTCAACCACTTCTGAATAGCTTTAAAGGTTCAACACTATAAGTTTATGTCGAAGTGACGGCTTTAATCCTTTCACAAACTGCTTAGTCTTTTCCTTCTCTTTCAAAATCATTGAAGTAGCAAACCGACTTAATGACTCAAACTTAGCCTCATATTATGCCACTGACATATTTCCCTGAGTTAGATGAATAAATTCATCTAACATAGCATCTCAAAATACCTCAGGAAAATATTTACCCACGAAGGCTTCTTTGAAAGCATTCCATGTCCATTCTTCCTTATGTTTTGTAATCTAAACAGTATTCCACCAATGATTTGCTTGTTCAACCAATTGAAATGTTGCCAGTTTAACCCAAATCTCTATAGGTGCTTGCATAACATCTAAAATTCGGTTAGTTTGCTCCACCCATTCCTCAGCAATTAATGGACTACACCTTCCGTTGAAAGTTGGATGATTGAGTCTCTTTAAATTCACTCAATGCTGACATATTCTGACCTCCATTACCATTACCCTGGTTCTGTGAACTACTGGTAATCTCACGAAGAATAGTAGCAAATTCTCTTATTGTTTGGCGGAATTCACCAAATTCTTCACCGCTTTGTAAAGAGGACATATCTGTTTCTCTATTATCAGACATACTGAAAAAGTATATTTCATGTCATAACAGTCAAAGCAAAGCAACGTGAATTAAATAAACCTTAATAACACAAACAAAACAAAAGTCTTTTATACACATATAAGTTTATTATTCTTTACAACAAAACCAACAACAGTACTCAAAAGATAACAAAAACTCGAGTTACTCGATATTACTACACACAAAACTACTATATATATACAAGCTAGTCGTTAACTAATTTATCTTTCTTACGCCATCTTACCACCACTTTGCATAAGTATCTTCGATAACAACAGGTTCAAAAGGTTCCTTCATTCTAACAGGAAAATGATATAGTATTACTGATTTTGGTTTACTAGTCTCACCCATCGTGCTCTCTTTACCTCCTGGACTTACTTCACCTATTAAACCTCCTTTTAACTTTTTCGACCAATGCCTCTCAGTCTTATAAGTATTTAGAAATCTCCTAGTATAGAATAATTGTCGTGTCATGAGTTTATTTTGATTCACTCCTTTCCCGTAGACCTTTAGACCCATTAATGCCTCATTCTTAAAGTCTTCAGAAGTGCCTGGACCTGGATCAATATCTGAATAACATAAAATTGTCCCTGTTAACCTTTCATTCATCCTATTAGTATACATCCTACGCAAGTCTTTCACGAGAACACCACCTAATATGCACTGCTCATTCTTATTCATACAGGTCCATCTGTCGTATTTAGTTCTCCTCATACTACAAAACCAAATAACATTAAAATTATAAATTCACATAGACTAGTCAAGTATAGGTAACAACAAACTAAGATATCTTCAAAACTATCTCACAATCATAAGAGTTGTCTACAGAATCTTAACCTAAAACTCTGATACTAACTTTGTAAAACCCCGATTCTGGCATTACAAAAGTGGCGCCGAACTAGGGTACTACAAAAAATTTAAACTTTCAAAACGTAATTATTCTTCTAAAAAAGTTAATATTCTTAATCCAATTTGGAGCATCCTTAATTCTATAAAAGGATTTTGGCAGAATTTCCTCTATAACAAATGGATGCCAAAATATATAAATCTGCAAATTTTAAGATTTCATTCTAAACACTCCCAATAATATTTAACACCAACTGCTTCATTTCATCATCTAAAAGAAAATATAACTAATTTTAAGGTTTCTAAAATTCAAATACAAACATAGAAAAATACATCAAAGCCACACATTACAAATTCATGCATCTATAATTACATATAGTTTCCAAAGTGATAAAACTCTTGTTCTGGAGTATACAATATCTCCAGCATTGCCTAGGAACCTAAAAAAGTAGGGATAAGCTAATGCCCAGTAGATATTTATATATAAAGGTAGTTTTAAATCCTTTACAATAAACAAATTTACATATATAAAACACCTTTTGATTTCGAACAGTAAGTTTAACGAAATCCAAAACAACATTTCAATTCCAGTATTCACAAGAATAACAAAAATATATTCATTCCATCATTTAAAATAATCTCCACTAATTTTTACTCTTGCATACTTTACGGGCATTATTCCAAAAGACCGCCGCCCCAAAAACTAGCCAACGTACTTTACGGGCATTATTCTGAGGGACCGTCGCCTCAAAAATCGCTGCCACATCATAACAATAACCATGGCCATCATATTTTCATTTATTCATTTATTTCACAACATATTCATACAAATAATTCATTTATAAAATCATAATACGTGCTGATACTATTTTTTCACTGTATTTATAAATATGACATTCATATAGAAATTATTATTCAAATCCGATTCGAAAAACAATCAATTGGATCAACACGTAATAATTTAAGAATTTTATAAACATTTATCAAAACATTTAATGTAATAAAACACCCTACTTTTCAGTTTTAAAACTAAAATCTCCCAAATACATATAAATACCTACTTGAATATTAAACGATTATTTCTACATTTCTGCTGACTGTTCGTTCTCCTCTGAATCACTCCCTAGTATCAATTTAACAATAATAACAGTAATGATTTAATAATTCAAACTTAGTTATCTAAAAATGTATGTATATATAAACATTTGTATATATATGTTAACAATTAAATTTCTACAATTAAATCATATGAAATCATTTACGCTTCCTTAAAATAGAAAGCTAATCATTCAAAAATATAGATTCAGAACGAACCTTCCTTCTTTCCTTTCTTTCTTTTTCTTTCCTTTTCTTTCTTCCTCTGTTTTTGCTTTCTACCCGAAGCTTTCAAATTGGTGAAAGCAAAGCTCTTTATATATATATATATATACACCACCGCCTCTTTTCATTCATTTATTTGATTATTTTATTTTACTATTATTAGCTATTAAAAGCACACTGTATCACTCAAAATCAATTAAATGAAATGACATCTGTCTTCTAAATTTCAATTGAAACCTTTAATTTTTCTTTTTATATTTTTTACTCATAACAAATCTTATATTACCCTAAAATTTAATTCTTTTGAAATTAAGAACTTATTCATCTATAATTAGATAATTCATTTTCAATAAATATATTTACTTTCTAATTTCTATACATATATGTACACTAATCAATCTTCGGGCATCACATCTTCCATAATTTCTAGAACTTAATTATGTACACAAATAGAAGTTAAACTAATATAAATTAGCCAAAGTCAAACAAATCCAAAGGGTATTTGATGAACAAACCACAAAAGCAAAAATCGTACAGCACAATATCAATTCAGCAATAAAATAACTTCATCAATTCGTCAATTTGTATAAACTAATCACTTCATCAATTCCACAACAACAAGAAATGCTAAACTATTATCGTACCTGATAGCAATCTAATCTACACTCAGGTAGTGGGTTAAAGAGCTGCGATTACAGTGATGGTGTGAGAATTGGAGGAGTTTATCAAGTAACAATGCAAATAGCAGTTGGATCAGTGATAAAGCGAGGAGTTGCTTCTTATTAAATGGGCTGGTCACTAGTGATTGAAGAGGATTTGATAGAGAGAAATCGTTTTACTTTAAATTGATTTGGGTTTGCAAAACACGAAAGTGTGAAAATATTAATTATTTTATTTTATTTTTTATGAAAATGGGTCAATGGAGTGGGGTAGGGCGACAAATATAATTCCCTAACCTGCCCAAAAAATTAAACGGGTTAGTTATTAGGGCCCCAAACCTGTTTTAAAAACAAAATGAAGTTCGTTTGGGTCAGGTTGGGGCAGAGTCCCACAAGTTCGAGAAAAATTTTCATCCCTACCATAAATTAGTTTATGTACATTAGTGATTATTATACTAAAATAATAATAAGCTTTTTAAAAAGTAGTTTAAGGACTTGGTAAATCGTGTTGTTGAAAGGTTTTATCAATTTCAAAAGTAGAAGATATATGTTTGATAAATTTTGATATTAAAATACCGTAGTAATATATAATGATGTAATAGGTATATAATTAGTATGATGTAGGTTATGAAATCTATACAGAAAAATGTATAGACATATTACTATATAAAGTAATTTATAAAAAAATTCTCGCAAAATTCATACCTAGAGTTTGATAAAATAGATTGAAAGTTCAAAAATTAAAAGAAAAATTGTAACCTTTGTTACAGTAATTCATATAAATAGTTTGAAAATATTATATAAAAAATTAACAAAGTTATAACCATTTGTAATAATACAAGATAAAAAATTATAATATCAAGATAAATCAACTTACTTAGGTAAAAATATGAAGGTTTGTACACATAATTGATATTGTGATGTAATAATTAGAGTATGTATAATACAATTAGGTTTATGAAAATGTAGGATATAATTGTCTTTCATTAAATTAATGAGACAAATAGAAATTCTAAAATTATACTAAATGTCAATGTAGATTATTTAACAAGCTATTTTTTAAAGTTATTCTTACCTCGTTATGAAAGCTATTATCAAATCGTAGTAAATTACGAATAAGCAGTGTTTTTTTTTTTCTGCAAAATATAATTTAATAAAAATTATAAAATATATTATTCTTATTTTTCAATTGTAATTTTAAATGATGTCTGAATTTTTCTTAAGTCACTTTATAACAAGAAATATTAAAATTATTTTACATTTTTTATTCGAATAGTTAAAATTTTGAATGCTTTTATATTTAGAGAGAGAGAAATATACTTTTAAACATATGAAAAATTTATTTCTCATGATTTAATTTACTAAAATAAATTAAATATTATATTTTTAACATATTTTCAATTATTATTATTTTTTTAAAAAATATTGGGCCTAATTTGCTGTTGATTGCCAAAGAGTTTTATTATGTTCACACCTAGAAGAGTATTACTAAATGCACCCTCTCATAAAACCGTTAGATTTAATGCACCCACTTTCTTCTTGAAAGGACCCATTGCATTATCCATCCTGAGTAAAATAGTTGGCTTAAATTAAGGTATGGTTTGGAATTGCGATTGGAAAATAATAAACAATTAACTTTTTTTTATAATTTTTTTTATTAAATTTGTGTTTGATTAACAAAATATAATTGATTTGTTCTGTTATCTACTGTGATCTGACAACAGTTTTGTAAGTAGAGAATTTTTTTAAAATAAAATTCTAATTAATTAATCTACGATTATGATTTAAATTTTTTATTATAACCTCCTTATTTTAATAAAATGACAATTATATCTTATATTTTATATAAGCTAACTTTATTGTATGTGTGTTTATTATTATATTATAGTTTACTTTATTAATTACATATATAGAGTTTCAAATTTTTCATCAAATAAGTTAATTTATCTCGATATTAAAATTTTATTCATCAAATCTTTTTATTAATTTGTTAATAAGTAGCAATTTGTTGATATATTAATAAATTTATTATGAGATTTTTTATATAGAGATATGTTTACATAGTTTTAGTACAAGCTCCATCAATTACACCATTTTAATTAGTAATTGTTGTCTATCATTATTTATAGATAATCTCACCAAATTTTCTTTTTCATAAAAATTAATTTAAAAATTGTAACACTTTATTAGACCGCTATAATTACATATTTATTATGGTTATTATACATTATTACATTACTTTAATATTAAAATTTATCATGCTCACATTCTCATAATTTGAAACTCATGCTACTTTAAATAACACGGTTTACAAAAAATCTAAATTTTCTAATACTAATTATTTCTTGAATATAACAATTATTTATTATTTTATAATTCACAGCAATTCCAAATAGACTCTAAACATTACAAAATCAATGGTATATTTTACTTGTTACAAATTTTAACTTTATAGCATTTAACCATAAAAGATATATATAGACAAATTTAGTATTATGGTTATTGTCATTCTTTTAGAGTACGCAATTGATTATATTATTGTCGCTCTTTTGTCGTATGTGATTGATCATGGAACACAATCATATAATATTATATGATAGAATTTTAAGTATTTTATTAATAATATGATAACTTATATTTTTATTATTTGTTACTTAAATGATTCCCATTCCATGAGATAAAAATGTACCAATTAGGTTTTTAAAGACTTAAGCTCGTCAAGAAGATGAGGTGAGATAGAACGATAGTGATCTAATATGAAATAGATGAACATAAGTTGATGGTGCTATATGCTTTAGTTTTTTTTTCTCCAATTTATAATTACACACAATCTACTGATATTACATTATAAATTTAAAATATATATATATATTAATAATTTACAATATTTATATAATTGATCTAAAATATAAAGTTTTAGAAAATTGGCATGCAATATTTTGTTGTGATTGATGTATTACATGTATACAACCAAAATAAAAGAATATATATAGTTATCAACATGCACCTTAAAAGCACAATAAATATTGTCTATCTACATAGAAAATTGTTTTGACACACATTTTAAAATATATATGTTAATAAAAAGTAATTAATTACAATATTTATGCAATTGACCTATCATATAAATCACATTGGCATGATATATATGAATAATGTATTTTTATATACTTCTAAATTAAAAAAAGAAAAAAAAAATATTCCATAACTTAATTTTTATTAATTTGATTTATTAAAATATTAAAATTAAAATATTAACTTGATATTAATTTTTATTAATTTAGTCCTCATTATCTACAATATTCTAGTGATTAAAATGTTAAACTTGAAAATTTTCGTTTTATTTTGTTGTTTTAAAAAATTTTAGGAACAAATGTTATTATTCAAATTAAAGTTTAGACAAATTAGATAAATATATTTATAAAAAAACTTCTTATATTTTTTATTTTTAAAAAATCAAATCATATTTGGTGATAAATCAAATTAGCCCTTAATTTCTTAAAAATAATCTTAATTTTTTTGACGCTACAATTTTGTTCTTCAAAATTTAAATTAATTAATTGGAGAGTTACTGAAATCAATCAGTTAATATTTTTAAATTAGGTAATGTATTAGTTATTTACAACCTAAATAGGAATATTATGTATATTTTTTAATACATTTTATAATTAATCAAAATCAACTTTCAAAACATAAAGTGAAATGAAATAGAATTTTTGATAATCTTTTTAAAAAAAATAATAAAATTACATATGCACATTATTTATATAGAATCAAGTGAAAAGGAAGGTATTTTGAAACACCTCCAATTGTTGAATGTCGTTTATTATTATTATTATTATTGTTAATCATCATCATTCTCGTCTTAAAGAATACTCGAACCAGGACCTGATGGAGTAATTCATGTACTGAACCATCCCGGCGGATCGGTTCAATGGACCGGTTAGCCCAGCAGATATAGATTTATAACATTATTCAAACTGCGAAATAACAAATAACCCCTTGATATTCTAGAATATTTTTGTATAATCTTCTAATTTAAAAAAAACATATATTTTATGTTATTAACTGTCAAACTTTTACGTAAATATGATATTATTGTCTCTACGAGCAAGAGGCAATTTTGAAAGCTAAAATTAACACATTCTTCCCTATTGCTCGAAATATAGCCGTTGATAAAAATTATGTCTCTGTATCAAACCATCATAGCCGATAAGTTTTGATGAAGGGAAATTGCAATAATAACTTTGTTTTATGGTGTTATTTTCTCACGAATCATGATAAATTTGGTCAATATTCATACAAAATATTTTATTATCACTTAATTTTTTAAATATAATATTAAATTCCTTTGATGTTAAAATTTATTCTTTATAAGGTAGTTGATGACAATGTTATTGAGGTTAATCTCAATTGTCGAAAATGTATAAATTTAATGGTTCATAAAATAGTATAAGAATATACTTAAAATTATGAGACTAATTATGAACTCTTTATATATATATAACTTGAATTTTCAAGGCGTACAAATATACTTTTTGAAAAAAAGATTGTAGTTTCTCACGGTTAACAGTTTAGTCTAGGCTATGACACTATCGACATCATAATGGGACTAAAATATTAAACTTGAAAAAAAATTATTTTATTTTATTATTTTTAAAATAGTTAGAAATAAAAATATTATTATTTAAATTAAAATTCAGATAAATATGTTTTAAAAAATTATTATATTTTTTATTGTAAAAAGTAAAAATTTTATTGGGTGTTAAATTAAATGGGCCCTTAATTTTAAAAAATAATCTTAAATTTCTCTGATGTTATGATTTTATTCCTTCTTAAAATATAAATAAAAAAGAGTATATAATTAACTAATTTTAGAGTTATTGAAGTAATTAGTTGACATTTCCTTACAAAAATAAAAAGTTTATAGTCTGCCAATTTAATAGATAATATTTTAAAATTAAGTAATGTATTATCTACTTACAATCAAAATAGTTTTTAGGGGTTAATTTACTACTCTCCTTATTATAAGTCAACCGTATTTAAATTTTGGAAAGATGAGAGGTTAAAAATGTATTTGAGTTACGATTCACCTTTTATTTTATTTAAAATATATATATATATATATATACTTACAATCAAAATAAAAAAAAATACATATTTTTTTAATATGTTCTATAATTAATCATATCAACTTTGAAAAAGAAATAAATTTATTTGTATTTACATAAATAGAAATGAAATAGAATTTGTGATAATTTTTTTTAAATAAATAATGTAGATTTGTCAAATTACAATCAAAATAAAAGATATATATACAAAAAAAGGAGTTTTAAAATACCTCAAATTGAATGTTCATCATCATCATCATCAATAATGCTCGAAGCAAGGAACCTGATAGAGCAAGCCATTTACCGAACCATCCCGTAGGAGAGGTTCTACAAAATTTTGCACAATTTTATAATATAATTTGATTGAGAAATAATAAATAAACCCTCAACAATTTAACATATTACTTCATGATCCCTTGATTATAAAAAATAACTTATATTTTATTTCATTAAGTATCAAAATTTAATGTAATGTGACATTATTGTCCCTATAATACTACGATTATGATTGCGAGTGTAAGAATTCTGAAAGCTAAGAAAAGAAAAATAGGTTGACATCACGTGACTTGAATATGTTTGTGATATTGTATAATTTAATTTAAATACTTCATTAGTTATATGATAAAATGTTGGAAGATCGGTTGTTTACAAACAATTTACACGTTATAATAATACGTTTCATATATTTAAATAAATTGTGTTAACTTATATTATAATTTCGCTATCTTATTTATAATAAAGTAGCTCAATAATAAATATATTAATTATATAATAGATACTATAATAATTTTTTAGCAGTTATTACGATTATAATTTTGATAAATGTACATTAAATAGGATAGTTTAGTGATTAGATTTAACATTGATGGTAATCTTGACTTGACCACTTTAATAAACTTAGATTGGTAAGCTTGAGTTCCTTTATATTTTGAAAAAAATAATATAAAAATATATATTTTATTTTATAACATTTAAAATAAAAAAAATAGGAAAATAAAAAGAGGTATTTTGAAATACCTCTAATTTATCGTTGGATCAACCGTCTTCAGAACAGGAATTAACACATACCTCCCCATTGCTCGAAACCGAGCAATTGAGAAAATGACATTACGTACCAAACCATCATAGCAGATAGGTTTAGTGAGTCAATGCTGAGATGTAAACATATTTATCAAGTCTCATTTTCTCACGAGTCACGAGTTTGTCGATATTTTTGCAGACGCGGGGTATTTATTATCTCTTAATTTTTTTAAATATAATCCTAAATGCCTTTAATATTACAATTTTGTCCCCATAAATTAGCTACTGTTAGTGTCATTGAGGTCAACTAGTTGACGTTTCCTAAAATTATATATGTATATAGTTTCTTAATTTAATAGTTAGGCCATTTGATTTGATTTTTTTGATTAGTTAAAAAAAATTAATAGTAAAAATTATTTTTAAATTTTTAAATATCGACATATTCGTTTAAATGATATTGGAGAAGAATTTTTAAAATTAAAAAAATTATTTTCTTTTCTATTAGAAAAAACTTAAAATTTAAATTTTTGGTAATAATTTTTTTTAACTTTTTGAAAAGATAAAATTATTTAAAATATATTTTTTTTATTTTCAAATTTTTATTTCATTTCTAAAAAATAAGACACTAAAAGCTTATCTGTTAAAGTAATTATTCAAATTTTTTAAAAGTTATTTGTGACAACTAAATAATTAATGAGCTTTTGTCAAAAACTCTACTTATAAAAATTTTATTTTAAAAAACTCTATTTAAAAAGTTATACCAAATAGATTCTTAATATTTTAAGAGTTAATTGTATATTATTTCATGATATTTTCATAATATACAATTCACATCCAAAGTTGATCGGATAACTCAAAAAATTATATTTAAGAAGTTATATCAAATGGACTTTTATTTTAAGGATTAATTTTATATTACCTCAAGATGTTTTAACAATATTTTAACTTACATCCAACGTTTTGAAATATATTCTATATGATCTCATATCATTAGTTTTTTTTGTGAGTTTCAACAGTTGCTAAAATTGAGTAGGTAAAATGTTATTTACTTCTCTCTAATTTTTGAAATATATTCAATTCGATTTTATATCGTTAGTCTTCTTTGTGAGTTTTAACAATTGTTAAAATTGAGTAGGTAAAATATTATTATACTCTCGAAATGTTAAAATTCATATGAAATTACAAATTCGATATTGTTTTTTGGTGAATTTTGAGATGAATAAAAAATATTTTTTACTTCTCTCTCTACGTTTTTATTTTATTTTAAAATTAAAAAAATTAGGGAAAAAGAAAAAAGGTATTTTAAAATACCTCTAATTTGTTTTGAACAAAGTCCAAGGGAAATTAAAACGACACATACCTCCCCTTTGGCTCGAAACCGAGCAACTGAGAAAATAATGTCTGTCTACCAAACCATCATAACAGACTAGGTTTGGTGAGTAAAGGTGATTAATTTATTCTTATTTTCTCACGGGCCACTCCGGCCCAATATAATTACTATAGGTATGGTTTGGACCGTTAAACACAAAAATATTATTGGATAAAAAACATGTAATGGGTTGGGTCGGCCATTCTTAAACATTATTTATTTACAACTAAAATAAAATATAAGTATGCTTTTTAATAATTTTTAATTAATCAAAATCAAATTTGAAAAGAATATATTTAATTTTTAGTATTGAATAGAGAGGCGAAGAATCAGAATTTGAGATAATGTTTTAAAAAATAATAAATATAAATTATTTATATACAATCAAGGGGGTTTTATAAATTAAAAAAAAAGGTAGTTTAAGTATTGTGAAGTATGGTTCAGTAATACAACAATGTGTATTATATTATCTAGGGTGACATTTTTTGACAGAAGCCATCAACCCAACACAAATACTATAAATGACATAATTAATAAATAGAGTCATAATAATGTAATATAATTAATAATTAGGTCGGGTTCAAATTTAGAAGTTTTGACACATGTATCCATTTATGACATGATTAGTTATTTTAATAATAATTTTATTCTAAGTCGTTTATAATTTAATATATATTTTATATTTTTCACATTTTAAAATATTTAATTATATTTTTAGTATTTTAAAAAATATTTAATATTATTTAGGATAAAATTTATTAGTATTTTGACAAGTAATATTATAAGTATTTTAGAATATATATTAAAATGTATGTTAAACGAATCACATGATTATTAAATAGATTTGGCTAGAGCTTTGATTAACTTAAAATATGTTATACTTTTATTTGACACAATATGAAATATGACACCTTAACCCTATTTGTTATGAATTATTATAATTTTAGATTAAAAAATAGCAAACAACCCCTTAATATTTTTGCATATTACTTTATTATCTTCTAATTTTGAAAAAAATGACTATAATTTATTTCATTAACCATCAAAATATTATACATTATGACATTATTGTCCCTACGAGACTTTTCGAAGTTTAGAGAAAACAATTTGACATCACCTCGCTTCATTTGAAATTTTGATTCTTTTATTCATTTACAAAGTACTTAAATTATTGGTTGAAGACTTTATTTTGAATCTTCTATGAATTTAGTTATAACGAACCAAACAATTAAAATTTTAAATAATTTTAGATTTAAAGGAATGGAATTTACTTTTTAATATTGGAGAAATTTATTCTCATAAACTAAAGAAGATTACATGACTTAAATTTTAAGGCTAAAAAAAATGAGAATAGTTCTAGTTTTCTATCTTTATTAAAATAAATAGTTTATAATATTATTAGACGTTGTTATCAACAATAATAAAATTAACTTAAAGTAAAGGAGAAGGTTGAGAGTGTTCTTTTGTTTGTTCTATTTTAATGTTAATAATATGAATTCTAATGGATGTCGAATTATTAACTGAACTTATGGCTGTTCTGAAAGGGTTTAATCTTGTAAAGAGACCTACATGATGACTCCAGTGAAGTGCTTGAATCTACTTCCTTCGTTGATCTTACAATTCAAAATAAACAATAAAGTAATAAAAAATTATAATATTATTTCGTAAACGTCAAAGTATACAAACATCTTTCACACCCCTCCATTGAGTACTTGGCTTGGGGTACTGGCCTCTATTCAACGAAGAGTTCTAAGGGAGCATATTTACAAATATGCCATTGTGGGAAATCAAATCCCACATTGATAAAGCGGAGGCATATTTTTCTCTTTATTAATGAGCTTGCAGAGTACAGTTATCGCCGGGTTCAGGTGACGTGGGCCTGTAACCAAGTGGGGCATTAAGGTGTTTGAACGGCTGGTCGGACTCTTCAGGGTTGGACCTGCTGGGTTTAACACTGGCTTGCCCAATCCAAGTTGAGAGTTGAGCTGTGTGGTCTAGGCGAAGGCCTGGATCACCCGGTTCCTGCAGTGGAGGGCACCGCGTCAGGCTGGTTTCACAGAGCAGCGACTACCTCCCGCTCTTGTCAGTGGATGGATAACGGGTCGGTTCTCGGTTGGCCCACCAATGCCTGAATAGCCCCTCCAATTGGACAAACACTTTTTTTATATGCTAACCTTATTTTATACATTTTAAATTAATCTTTAATAATTTGAATATTATATTGTTAATTAACTTAATATAATGAATAAAATACTTTTACATTAAATATTAATTTAAATATTTTTTATTCAAATTGTTAAAATTTTGAATAATTTTACATTTAGAGAGAGAAGAATTTACTTTTAAACATATGAAAATATTATTTCTCATGATTTAATTTACTAAAATAATTTAATTATTATATTTCTTATCGTATTTTTAATTATTATTATTATTTTTAAAATTTTGGGCCTAATTTACTGTTGATTGCCAAAGAGATTTATTATGTGTTCGCCTAGAAGAGTATTACTAAATGCATGCTCTTATTTAACTATTTGATTTAAATGTATCCACTTTTTTTTTAAAGGATTTATTGCATTATACCTCTGAAGTAAAATAGTTAAATTAAGATATTATTTAGAATTATAATTGAAAAATAATAAACTGTTTATTTTATTTATTAAATTTATTTTTGATTAAAAAATATGTGATTTATTATTATATTATAATTTAATTTATTAATTACACATAATTTTCATTAAACAAGTTAATTTATTTTGATATTAGAATTTTATTTTATTGAAATTTTTTATTAATTTGTTAATAAGTAGCAATTTGTTGATATAATAATAAATTTATTATGAAAATTTTCATATAGAGATATGTTTACATAGTTATTGTATAGGCTCCATAAATTACACCATTTTAACGAGTAATTGTTGTTTATTATTATTTATAGATAATTTCACCAAATTGTTTTCATAAAAATTAATTAAAATTTTTTACCACGTTATTAGAATGCTACAATTACATGATTATATGATTATTACACATTACTACCTTATTTAATATTAAAATTTACCAAGCGCACATTCTCAAAATTTGAAATTTAGAGAATACAATTTAAAAAAATCTAATTTTTTTAACAATTAATTATTTCTTGAGTATAAGAATAGTTTATTATTTTATAACCCACAATAATTTCAGACAGATTCTAAATGTTACAAGATCAACGATGCATTTTATTTGTTACAAGTTTTAACTTTTATATTACTAGCATTTAACCATAAAAAAATGTAGATAGACAAATTTAGTATTACGATTATTGTTGTTCTTTTATTCTACTCAATTGATTATACTATTATCGTTCTTTTATAGTATGTAATTGATCATGAAACACAATCATATATATGATTGAATTTTAATTTTTTTTATTAATAATATGATAACGTCACATTTTTATTATTTGTTACTTAACTGATTTTCATTGTATGAAATAAACACATTGTACTAATTAGGTTTTGAAAGACCTAAACTCAACAAAAAGATGAGGTGAGATAGGTCGATGGTGATCTTATATGAAATAGATGAATATAATTTGATGTATTATACGCCTTAAATTGTTTTTTCTCCGTTATTATAATAACGCATAATCTACTGATATTATATTATAAATTTAAAATATATATATTAATAAAAAAGTAATTAATTACAATATTTATATAATTGATTTAAAATGTAGAGCTTTAGAAAATTGGCATGCAATATCTTATTGTGATTGATGCAGTACATAAAGAAAACCAAAATAAAAGAATATATAGAGTATCATTACAAATATCACTTATCAATTAATCAACACGCACCTTAAATCACAATAAAGATTTTCTATCTACATAAAAAAATTGTTTTGACACACATTTTGAAATATATAAGTTAATAAAAAGTAATTAATTACAATATTATGCAATTGAGCTATCATATAAATCACTTAGAAAAAAATTGGCTTGATATATATAAATAATATATTCCTATATACTCTTAAATTTTGATCTATATACTTCTAAATTTTGAAAAAAATAAGAATTTTTTTTAGCTTAATTTTTATTAATTTGACTTATTAGAATATTAATACTAAAATATAAAATTTGACATAATTTTTTCACAGTTAAGAATTTAGTCCTTATTATTCACAACATTCTAACGATTAAAATATTAAATTTGAAAAAGTCTGTTTTATTTTGTTATTTTAGAAACATTTAGGAGCAAACGTTATTATTCAAATTAAAATTTAGACAAATTAGATAAATATATTTTATAATTAATCAAAATCATCTTTCAAAAGAAAATAAATCTAATCTGTATTTACATAAAGAGAAATAAAATAAAATATTTAATAATATTTTAAAAAAAAAATAAAATTACATATGTACATTATTTATATACAATCAAATAAAAAAAAAGGTATTTTGAAATACCTCCACTTTTTTTTTTGAATGGTTACATGTTCCATAGGGAGGGAGTGTGTTCTGACCATCAGGGCTGGGCCCTGATGGCTTTGAAATACCTCCACTTGAATGTCGATTATTATTATTGTTGTTGTTAATCATCATCATTCTCATCTTTCGTAATGCTCGAACCGGGACCTGATGAAGTAATTCATGTACCGAACCATCGCGAAGGATATGTTCAGTGGATTAATTGCCGAACAACATAGCTTTATGACATTATTCAGACTGCGAAATAACAAATAACCCCTTGGCATTCTAGAATATTTATGTATAATCTTCTAATTTAAAAAACATATAGTATATTTTATGTCAGTAACTGTCAAACTTTTACGTAAATATGACATTATTGTCCCCACAAGCACGAGGCAAGAGTGAAGAATTTTGAAAGTTGAAATTAACACATTCCTCCCCATTGCTCGAAACCGAGGTGCTGAGAAAAATTATGTCTGTGTACCAAACCATCATAGCCAATAGGGATTGGTGAAGGTAAATTGCGATAATAACTTTATTTTATCGTGTTATTTTCTCACGAATCACGACAAATTTGATCAATATTCATACAAGATAGTTTATTATCAATTTTTTAAAATATAATCCTAAATTTCTTTGACGTTAAAATTTTTTCTCTATAAAATAGTTGATGGCAATGTTATTGAGGTTAATCTCAATCGTCGAAGACGTGTAAATCTAATGGTACACAAAATAGTGTAAGAATATACTTAAAATTATGAGACTATTTATTCATTCTATCTAATAACTTGAATTTAAAATAATTAAAAAATTATTTTTAAATATAATTTTTTTATTATAACAAAATAATTTAAATTATTTTTAAAATTATTATATATGTATGTTGAAAAGAGTTATTTATATTAAAAATTCAAACACATTACATTAAATATGTTTGATGTAATAGTTAAAATATTGGTCTCTTATTTTAAGTTTATGGGTTTGATTCTCACTAAAAACTATATTATTTTATATTTTAAAATTAAAAAAAATTGGGGGATATTTTTGTTAATGTATTGTTCATCTGTTAGGGACAAACATTTTTGAGAAAATTTGTCTCTTAAATTGAAAAAATTTTCAAATTTCAAGAGCGATATGTGAACTTTTCCTAAATAAATAATATAAATTTATCAAATCTCAAATTTTAGGAGAGACATGTGAACTTTTCCTAAATAAATAATATAAATTTATCAAATTACAATCAAAATAAAAAGATATATTTAAAATACCTCAAATTGAATGTTGATCAACATCATCATCAATACTGCTCGAAGCAAGGAACCCGATAGAGTAAGCCATGCACCGAACCATCGTGAAGGAAAGGTTCAGTGAAATATTACACAACTTTATAATATAATTCAGACTGAGAAATAATAAATAACCCCTTGATAATCTAACATATTGAAAAGAAAATTAGGAACATATTGAGAAATAATAAATTATAAAAAATTAGGAAAAAGAAAAGAGGTATTTTGAAATACCTCTAATTTTCGTTTGAACAACATCTCGGGAACTGAAATTATCACATACCTCCCCATTGCTCGAAGCCGAGCAAATGAGAAAATGATGTTACGTACCAAACCATCACAGCAGATAGGTTTAGCAAGTGACCAACCGGATGATAAATTATTTAACACATCTCATTTTCTCACGAGTCGCGAGACACTTTCTCAGTATTCATTCACACACGGTATTTTATTATCTCTTAATTTTTTTTTAAGTATAATACTAAATTCCTTTGATGTTACAATTTTGTCCATATAAATTAGTTATGTTAATATTATTGAGGTCAACTAATCGACGTTTCCTTAAAAAAATATATGTATATAGTTTCCTAATTTAATAGATAATCTCCGTTTGGTTTGATTTTTTTTATTAGTTTAAATAATTTTTTTAAATAGTATTTTTTTTCAAATTCTTAGCTCTCGTTTGGACAATATTTAAAAATAACTTTTAAGAATTAAAAAAAATTATTTTTTTCTCTATTAGTAGAAACTCAAAATTTAGCTTTTTGCAATAAATTTTCTTTAGTATTGTTAAAATATAAAACTATCTAAATGCGCTTACTTTATTTAAAACTTTTATGTTATTTTTTGAAAATAAAACATTAAAAAAATTTATATTAAAGTAATTATTCCAATTTTTTAAAAAAATTTATGATAACCAAATGATTAATAAACTTTTGTTAAAATTTTTTCATATAAAAGATTTGCTCCAAAAACTCTATTTAAAAAATTATACAAAATGAACCCTTATATTTTTAAGAGTTAATTTTATATTATCCTTTGATGTTTTCACAATATTCAATTCATATTCAATATTTTGAAACACAATTTCAAATGACTTATTTTGATAATGTTTCTAATCCTTATTACATATTTCTTTTCAAAACACATAAGTAAATTCTATTAAAAATAAAATTAATTTTATTAATGTAATAAAAATAGTTTTATATTTACAAAATTATTCTAAAATATTACTAATTTATTATAAAAATAAAATTATTTTAAAATTAGAAACTTATTTTGCAAAAGTTTTCTAAAATCATCATTAATGATAATAATTTTATCAATTTATGAGATTTCTAAAGTTATTAAGAAAAATAAATCTAATTTATTGTAAAATTAAAGTTATTTTGAAATCATTATTATTTTTAAATTTAATTTTAAAAGATTTATCATTTTACGATAATAATGATTTTAAATTCAAAATATTTTAAAATTTTAATGATTATAAAACTATATTTAAATTATAAATTTTTTATATTAAAAAATTTATTATTAATAAAATTTATTTTATATATGTTTAGAATGATTATTTGTTAAATAATTGATCATAAATATATACTTGATACAATGGTAAGGGCATTAATTTATTCTCATAGGTCCTAAGTTTGAATTCTTATAATGTTAATTTATTTTGTAATTTTGAAAAAATTGATTCAAACCACTGATTTGGTTCAAATCACTGGCTTAATGGTTCATATTTAAATTATTAAAAGATAAAATAAAAAAATTTAAAAGTCATGAGTAATAAGATATTAGAGAAAATATAGGGTCTAATGAAGTATTAGATAAAAAAAAGAAGGGAATCAGACATTATCTCTTTACCAAACCATTCGTAAGATTTGGTGAATTTAAAATCACATATAAGTTAATTTATTTCTCAAGAGTAATTAGGCTTAATATTTTTTCTTTTGGGCCACTTCGGCCTAACATAATTGCTATAGGTATGATTTGGACCATTAAACATAAAAATATTATTTGATTGTAACATCCCTAACTCAGTATACGTTAAGGTAATGCCGAATTAGGGTGTTAGGAAAGATTCTTCAAAAGTAATTAAGCTTAAAACCTTACTTTAGTGATTATCGCATGGTCATATTCTTTAAAAATTCTTAAATTATTAAAATTTTACTAAATACTCTTAATTGAGGTTCAACATCAACAAACTATTTCCTTAGATATTTCAAAATAAACAATCAACTTCGGATTCGTTACTACTTTAATACTATTTATGCAATCACACTAAAACTATACAATACACGTATAATTGCACATAACAATCACATAATTACTTATGCATACACGTAATCTCACAGTTCAAAAAGATAACAACTTCTTTTTGGAGTAGACTCAGTCTTCTATTTATCCCAACTTCATCAATACCAATAGGACTTGAAAAGTACGGGTGAGTAATGCCCAATAGATATTTACATACAAAAGCAATTTCTAAGAATATAAACAAATATTCACATAAAATTCCTTTTGATTTCAAATGACAAAATATCCTCAAGATATTCTAAAATAATGCTCATAGAACAACCAGAACACTATTAATAATTTATCATCATCACAAATCCTTTTTGATTCTCTATTATAAATTTGATAAAATATCAAATTATGGCAATATCCATAAAAATAATATAAATATGTTTATTAAAATAATTTCCATTAATTCATTTCATGAATATTTTGTGGCAATATTCTTAATGATCATCATCCATTTTATCTTTACGGACTTCCATCGTGGGACTGAAATTATACCCAATTTACAAATGATGATCTATTACATCTCTATTCTTTAAACATTATTTCACATCAATAAAAAATATTATTACAATACCTTAACAATTTTTTCACCTAAACAAGGAAGTTTAGACGAAGGTGGCGCCGTTGGGGTTAAGAAAGCCATTCTTTGCGTTAAAACCACCACCGATCTTGATGGGGTTTAAAAACAGGGGAGTTTAGATGAAGGTGGCACCACTAGGGCTATTATGTGCAATGGCTGCCAAAGGCTAGACATATATTCCTTTAGTTCTAGGAAAACTCTTGGGGTTAGGTTATACATTGATGTGATTTCAGAAAATCTAGACCATTATGTCTTGACTGAAAATTGAGCGATTCAACAGTGGAGACTCTACTTAGATGATCATTCACATTTGCTCTGCAAAATTTTCAAATTCACTATTGATACCATTCCAAATGTTAAATTGTGGAACACTGAAAACGAGTTTTATATACTAGAGGTGAAGCAATGTTATCTGATGAAAGAAAGTGATATGTTTTACCTTCTTGTGTAATTACAGTGAGTGGGTTTGTGTATAGGCAATGAGAATGAGAAGAATGCCTATGAACCGATGTTCAGGATACTTGAACTTCAAGTTGTACTAAGCTAAATTCTGTAAGGCTAGGGGTCACGATGTGTTAGATAAAGAAGACCTTAAGCTTAGCAGCAACATAAAAGGTTTGGATTTGGTTACAGAAACAGACAAGAATAAGCTCAACTGCCATATATCTGAATTCAATTTGGATGAAGTTGGATATGAGTTGAGAAATTGGGTGGCCATAGAGCTTGGGTTGGCACCAATGAAGAAATGCATGTTTATTGGTCTGAATGAGTCTTGCATTTGTAAGCTCAACCAACTGCAAGGTAACTCTGTCTATTTTATAGAATTATGTTACCAAGAACTTAAAGGATCAAATAATGATGTTGAGTATAAAGGCATTAAGGCCGGCAATATTTAATTTTGAGACACAGTTTCTCCCCTTTAACAATTGAGCAAGGAGAATCAGTAGTATTTTTTCTCGTGTATTGACTTTGTTGATATGAATGTACAATGTTGTTTAGATCATGTACATTGATTGTTTACCTCTTTTATCAACTAGTATTGAATAACAAAGTGTCCCTTAATAGACATGGGTTCTTCAAAGTTAGTATCTTTACTTTTTGTTTGTATTGTTTACCAGCACCATAACTCCAACTTAGAAGATTTGTTAGTATTAAATATCAGGAGTTTAATGTACAGTTACTTTATTAAACACACCCAATTAGATAAATAGCCATTAGAGCTATTACAATTTGACAGGACTGCTACGTCTTTACAAACAAACCAAACTTGAGCATGCCCATATCAAATACAATCAATTTCTTTAGGAAATAATATTCATATTTCAACACTTATCTAATTCGTCCTTGTTTCAACCAATTATCTGAACAAAATTCAAATAATACAATAACACATGTATTATGGACATCATTGTATTGAAAATAAGAATTTTATAAAGACTCAAAAAACACTCAAATTTATTTATTTTTCACACAAACTTACAAGAAATAAACAACACTCTCAAATATTTGAATAAAGATTCAAGTTTTTATTTCTGACTTAATTATGAAAATTTAAGGGGGGAGAGGTATTTATACTTGAAGTAAATCATTTTAAACCATTAATCATGGTTGTTACACCAAATATTTGGACCAATCTCAACCATTAATTTAGTTTTTATATAAAACACCAATGTTTACCATATCTAGTACACCAATGTTTACCCTAGTATACCAATGTTTACCATATCTAGTATACCAATGTTTATTAAGACAAGTTAATATTCTAGATTAAGTTTACAATTCAACATATCAACCATTGGTATTACAAGACAACTCGATTGTTCTTTAAAAATCCTATAAAAAAAAATCGCCATCGTGCCTCACGAAATGAAGGTTAGGGTTAGTGTTTTTCTGGGATTGAAAATTTGGGAATTTTTGGAGAACGGTTAAATTAAGGTTAGATTTTCGTGCGATTTGGAAATTTGAAAATTTTTGGGAGTCGCGATAAAATTAGGCTTTGGGTTTTTTGGATACATTATATGAATAGCAAATTTTATATTTTAGCTCATGGTTTAAGGTTAATCACATTTTTATTTTCCTTATAAAACTAGTCTAAAATACCCGTATAGAAAATTTTATATTGTAGCTTATATTTTAAAGAGATTTTCACTTTTAATCACAATTTTATTTTTCTTATAAAACTAGTCCAAAATGCCCATAGCTACCAAAACAAATAAAAGAATACTACGACAATTAATTAAATTAATTCAATTTGAAAATTTAACTCATTTTCAGTAAAGAGACAATGACACTATTAATAGTAAATTACTGTCATTAATATAGTTTTTATTTTTTATATTTTAGAGTTTGAAAATTAATTAAATAAATAAAAAGTTATTGAATAATAAATAATTTTATTAAATTAAAAAAATAATAATAAATTAAACAAGTTTTAAAATATTAGTATATTTAATAAACTATAAATTTACAACATTTATTGTTATTTTTAAATTAAAATTTCTAAATGAATAATTATTATTTACAATAAAATAAGATAATTAATTACATTTGAAATGACTCATCTTGCAAACGCTCTCTTGCATCTACTCTTTTGTGCTCATGTTTCAGTAATTCTTTGTTTACAAAATTGTTCTTCATTAAAATAGGAGCCAACATCTAGCTTTCTTCATTTCTGTTATAATTTAACTTCAATTTGATATTTGTTAGCATTTAATTAGAAGAATTCGGATTTATGTTATACAACTGACATCCGAAATTGGATTCAAGTTGTAAGTTGTTATGAAATTATTTTTAATTAATGCAATTGTGTACTTTGTCTCCATAAAATTAATAATTACTTATAATTTTATAGAAATATCTTTTCATGTTTATTTTGTATATTCATTAAAAAGCACACGTATTCTTTTATTTTATGATCAATTATTTTGATATTATGTTATGTTACATGTGTAAGAATGTAATTTTTAATTTTTTGTTTCATTCTTCTTTACAAAATAAAATATATGTCAATAATATATATATGTGTTCAATTAAACTCAATTAGACTATTTTTCATTTTCATAATATTAATATTGTTAAGTCAAATAATTTACTTCTATAATTATAGTATTAGTTGATTCGTAAGAAAAATAACATAAAATTTCATAATATTTTAGGAGTTAATAAAATGTAATCATAACATATTAAGGAATTTTCAATTTATAAAATATTTGTAACATTCATAATTTTTTTAGTGTGAAATAGCGTTGTATCTTCAATACAATGATAAAATTATCAACTGCAATTTTACCGAACCTTCTATATCAATTTTTAATTAAATATAAATAAATAAATAAAAATAAGTAATACATCTATAAAAGAAATAGTGTATCAATTACTTAAAATATTAAAATAAATTATCTTAAGTTATTTAATATGTAATTCTTTTGTATTATTGTAATATCATTCTCTTATATTTACTTATTAGGCGATAAAAAGAATAAATGATGCTTATAATATGATATTAATAATTAATTCCACATATTAAACAGTTATTAAATTTTTATATAATCATTAAGATGGGATTTAACGATTAATTAAGCAAATATTTTACCATTGATCTTATTCTATTAATTAAGCAAATTATCCTGTTCAAGATGTTCTAGCAACTACGTATCACAAAATTTTTGTATCTTTGACATTGAATAATTGAAAATATATTACAAATATATAATAAGTGTGGATTTCAATTAATCAACAAACCAAACCGTTCAAATAAAAATAAGATAATATTATTTTTATTCAAATACATTTTTTTAAGACAACTGTTAACATTGAGCTAATTTATAGGGACAAAATTTAAATTTAGGATTAATTTTTTAAAAGATAAAGAGATGATAAGATATTGTGTTTGAATACCGTGCAATTTTTCGTGATTAATGAGAAAATGAGAGTTTTTAAATAAATAAGGAAATTGACTTCATCTTTATTCAATATACTAAGAACTAAATAATTTTTTAATTATTATTTTAATAAAAAATTTTAAAAAATACTATTATTAAAAAAAATAGTATCAATGAGGCATGCTAAATATATGTATGTATTGTATACATATATGACAAATAAAAATAATTAAAGTTCACTTCTTTTATATTTTATATTTTTATAAATTAAATTAAAATAAAATGACTCTTAGTTTTGTAAGGGTACATCTCTAAATATAGAACCCTTGAATAACATAAAAATAAAAATCTCTCTAATAAAGTTTTGAGAAGTGGCGGAGATCAAAAGAATGTAGGAAAGACATTTTTTATGTTTAACACATGATCTATATTTATAAGAATACATATATCTCTTTTATTTGAGATATGTCTCCTTAATAACACAAATTTAATTATATAACTACCATAACATATAGTTGACCATATTAAAATTATATATATATATATATATATATATATATATATATATATTGGGATACTAATGTATATTTATAAAACTTCGGGAATCTTCTTTAATTTTGAAATTATTTAATTATTTAATAAATATCATTTTTACAATGTGCTTGTGTTTGGATTTTTATTTTTGGGCCTTAATTATTTGATTTAATTTAATTTTAAAATTAAATTAATTGAATTGAAGTTTAAAACAAGTTGGTTGGATAACGGTTTTGGTGGTTAAAGGCCATTTAGCCTTTGATGTTGAAATATTGGGAGAGTTAGTCGTTGAATGATCAAACGACATAAATTTTTTTTAACTATTTTTGTGAAAAGATGTTAAAGTGGTTATAGGCAATTAGTGACTGTCCGTAAAGTCACCTTTTGCTTGTAAATGTAGGCCTTGACAAGGAGAATTTCATTCTTTCTCTTCTCTTAAAGTTCTCTGCCAAATAATTAAGGATTGCATTGCCTTCGACTTGTTTCTTCTTTCAACGGCTGCTCTACTCTCGTTGTACTTGGAGTGCATCCTTACAAAAAGATCATTTCTATATCTTAAGGCTATACTGCTTTCTCACTGAATCAACCTAAGAGAGATGGTAAATTAGGTTTTCAAAAATAACAAATTAAATATTACAAACCAATCATTTTTTAAGCAATTTAAATCTTATAAATTGCCAAAAAGAAAAATCAATGCACAATTTAAATATTTAACAAATTAAGTTCAAATATATATATGGGAAGAAATGTGAGAAATAATTGTAAACAAAAATAAACAGTTGAGAGAAAAAAAAATCTAACACAATGATTTTTACGTAGATTGACAAACTTCAGCCTATGTCCCTCTAAGCCATCCCATTTGAAGATTCCACTAATTGTACCTTAAATTCAAGGCAAATAATCACAATATCAAGTAGACTTAGCAGATTCCACTCAAATATTATATCAAAAGGATTTGAGTAGGTACCTTTTTAACCTTTACAACCCAGTAATTTATGAGTGCCAGCCAAGTTTTAAATCAAGTGTGTTTCCCTCATACCTAACTTGATAATAATTATACAAAGAAAATAATCTTGATCAAATAAATTGATCAAGTATAAAATAACGTTTTCTTTTGATTTTACAAGTAAAATACTAGAATGTATAGAGAATAGATATATAAGTTGCAAAAATAAGTCCAAAAATACTTTGAATGCACTTATAATATATTTTTGAAATTTTTTTAAGATGTGCAAAATTAATTCAAAATAAAATTTGGCTAATATTTATATAAGAAAATAAAATATAGTCTTTACAACTAGTTTATAATTGTTAAGACCAAACTTCTAAAATCTTGCATTTTATAATCTATATTTCAAAGTTTTGAAAACCTTACATTTTGGTTCAATTAAATTGAAAGTTAAAATTCTTATCAATCGTTTAAATTCAAATTCAAAATATAACCATTGGCAATATTTAGGGGTCACTATACACCAGCTTTCTTGAACCATTACAATGTGCACAAGGTCGATCCAACTCGGATAGACCAAATAGTGAACCAGTTTGGTCAAGTTTGACTTTTCATAAAGTTTTAAAATTTTACAATTAGGTCCATACTCAACTTTAAAAATCTTGCAAATATGTTCCTATAAAAACTTATGAATATTTTTCATAGGATAATCTTCAATTTACCCTTTCATATATTACAATATTTACTTCACCTCCAAATTTATCGTTAGTCATCAGTTCGCCCTTATATGTTAAGTTTGACAGTTAGAATTAACTATCGACTAATAAAAGGACTATATTATCCTTAATAATATTTAATAGGTGTAAAAATATACTATTACCCCAAAAAAAGGCCAAATTTTTTTTTATTTTTCATGTTTTTTTTCTTCCTTCTCTTTTTCTTCTTTTCTTTTCTTCTTCCTTCTTCTTCCTTCTCTCTTCTTTCTCTTTTCTTTTCTTCTTCTTCTTTCTCTCTTACATCATCTCTTCATCTCTCTTCCATGATTATAAGCAACCTTTCATGGTTGTGTAGGCTACTATGGCCTTCCATGGTTGCTATAGAAAGGATCAAATGGCTACTTTAAGTAGCCTCTAATGGTTGCTTCATCAGCTTTCTACAAATGAACAAATTGGTAAAACAAAAAAAGAAAAGAGAGAGAGAAGAAGAAAAAATAGAATAGAGAGAAGAAAAAAAATAATTATCATTATAAATTTACTAATTTATCCTTTAAACATATAACTTTAACGGTCAAACTTAACAAATTGAGGGTATTTTGACGACTTCTAATAAATTTAGGAGTGGAGTAAAGATTGCTAATATATGAAGGTAAATTGAAGATTACCCTTTTTCATATATTCAAAATAGTTAAATTAAAATCATATATATAGCCATATGAATTTTTGAAAAGCAATAAACGTGTTTTAATAAAAACGATTTTGAATTTTTAGTCCTTACCATCCAAACCAATAATAAACTATGTAATTATCTATTTGCCTTGATTAAATAAACGAGAATTCAGAAAATCTCCTTACATCGAATTGAGCAATCACAAAAAAAAAATATAAAATTATTCAAACCTATATTAACTGTAGAACTCATTAGTATATTTGTTTGTATTATAATTTGATGGTAAGTATATAGGAAGTGTAAAATTATATATGATACAGATATAGTAAGAGTGTATAATATTTATTTAGAATATAGTACGGATGCAGATATTCTAAAATATCGACAGATATCTGTATAAAATATATGTTTTACAATTTTTGTAAATTCTGTTACTAAAATAACATCATTTTATACTTAAAAAATATAAAAAAAAATCCAAAATACAATGGATCTAAGTTATGTCTAAATTCTTAACCTTATTTTCAATTTATATTTCTACTTGTGGGCTTAAGTCATGGATTTTATATTTTTAATACTACTAAAAATGCTTTTAATGAAATGGCAAAAAGTTTTAGTTAATTAATTTTAAATTTGACAATTATATGTTTGCATTACATGAGATATATTAAATTTTATCTTCAATTTTAAGAATAATTAATTAGGTCAATTACTTTTTGAGAATATTGTACGTATATATGTGCATATTTGTGTTATTCATATGTTGCAATTTATTACATTAATTTGCTTGAAAATTTAATTTGTATTATTTATTGTTCTTATTAATTAATTCTTTTCTTTTGAAATTTACTAATATTTATAATTTTTTTATACTTTATTCTTTAGTATTTTTGTTCGTGAAATTTTTGTATATAATGTGCAAGTATACACAGTCACACAAGTAATATAATGATAAGTGAGTTATCGTCTCCACAGGGATTGTTCAAGTGATAAATTGTCAAAAATCAACTCTAAGCAATTCAAAATGTAACCAATGAGTCAATTGAGATCTAATGGAAATTTAATCAACTTATGAATAAAAATAACATAAAATAAAGAACTCAAATTATAACTATCCAAATTTCAGTAAATGATATGAGAACAATGAGCTAGAGTTGTGAATTCCCCTAAAATGCAAGGTTGGTAAAAATACTGTAGAAAAATGCTATAGCAATCTGGGCTTTATTAACTGGGAATTCTATATATGTTCATAGTCTTTTTCCAAAGTGTTTATGATTTTAATTCCTTTGTTAAACTAACGTATTCCTATGCCAATTTAATTTCAAGAATGCAGTGATAAGCTCCAACTCCCTTTAGTCATACAAGGTAATAATATATTCCTATATTATCACAAATCAATTTCAAATAGAGAAATGAACTTGCATCAATCAAGTTTTAGTCCATTAAAATTAACCCTTCCAGTATTAATTTTAATTCAGCAACTCACTAATAATGGCCAAACATAAGCAAGCATTAATCAATATTTTCACAAGATTGAACAAAGCTTAACTACTTCAACATTCCTTGCAGCAAAATGTTCCAATTTACATTAAAGGGTTCATCAACAACTCTATTTACCAAGAAATTAGTTCATATTCAAAAGCTTAAAAATATTCATATACAACTTAACCATTGATCCACAAGAGTTTAAGAGAAAAGAGGATAGAAATACTAAAGAGGAAAGTAAGAAAAATCAAGCCCAAGGTTGATGTCTCAAGTTGGTCCTTCTTCTCCTTCTTCCTTCCTTCCAAAACAGTAGCCCTTTTCTTCCTCCAAAACTTTCCTCTCTCCAAACTTTGCTAAAAATGTGGATATCTTTTCTTGACGGCTGGGCTCTCTTTATCTTGAGTTAGGACAGTGCACTAAAAGGAAATTTTCCTTTTTTCTCCCTCCACGTCATGCTATTTTGTCCAGCTCATTAAGTGATTCAATTGTTCTCCACAGTCATCCAATTCATTCCACCAGCTGATTTCTTTTGCTGCGACAATAATGCTGTAGCATTCCTGGGAAGTTCCTTTTTTCAAGCCCTGTTTCAATGTTTCAGCATTAACATGAATAAAATGAAATGAAATAGAATAAACTTGGACTCCTACATAACATAAAAGTAAAATTAATCAAATTGAGTATTTACAAACACAAATCACTCTAATTAAATGACTTTTCGAACTCAAAAGCATATTAAATAACTCTATGAATATAGAGTTATCACACCCCCAAACTTAAACCATTGCTCGTCCTCGAGTGATGACTTTAAAAGTAAAAACTGACAACCATCTAAGTTAACAAAACACAACGACAGAACAAAACACAATGACAGAACACAACCACAAGACAAAACACGACAATATAAACGCATAACAAACATGAGAAGATAAGCCTTACTTGGTATCATGCTTAAATTGGGGAATTATTCTCAGAAAATTTTGTACTTAAGGCACGCTGATTTTACCTCTTGCATGAGCGTTGAACTAGTATTTCCCAAATGCTGATAATGCTAAGGAAGCATGACTCAAGTGCTCTTTTTTTTTTTTTTTTTAGTGCACAGTATTTCCCAATTATTCTCAATTCCCTAAATCAAGCTAGAGCTCGATCTTTAAGCCTAATTAGTGTCCCCATAGGTTGACTTATCAAATCCCTCTCCACTAATATAGGTTAGCTTAGCGCTCTAGATCTTTAGGTCTTTATTTGGTTGTAATGTAGGCTAGGCTAGGGGTATGGAAAATAAGGAAAATTTTCTAGCTTAACCAACCCTAAAACTTAGCTTGCCCTAACAATCTCAACTGAAACTTTCTTGATACCCCAAAACAAGCCAACACTTCTGTTTTCTTTCTCCTTATTTATTTTTTTGAACTAAACAACAAGCTTTCCTTTCTCTCTTGCTTTTCATTTGTTTTTTTTTTTTCAACAGTGCAAATGAGAGATACACAGCAAAATAGAAGTAACTAATGAGGATCTTCTCTCTTTTTTTTTTTTTTTTTGAACATAACAGCAAGCTTTCCTTTCTCTCTTGCTTTTATTTTCTTTTTTTTTTTTAACAAAGAAATTGTAAGGTTGAACTCTAATTTCTCCCCCCAAACTTGAATCATACTATATTAGGGTAAAACTAAGTCTAAGGTTAGGTGGGATACAAAAAAGGAGCAAGATAGACAGGATATTGGCTAAAATTTATTTCATTGGGTTTTCAACAAAAATAGGCCAACAAGCTCAAATTGGGTAACAATGGATATCATGCTACGGGTAGGCTTGAAAAGGCTCAAACGATTCAACAAACATGCCTAAGTCCTTTCCAGCTCCCTAAGCTTCCTAGGATTTCGCCTCAAGAGAATTTTTAAATCAATTCTAGGAACTTAAACTTTCACAAGTATTTAACTCTTTCTAGGGTTTCAAAGAATTCTCAGTTAAGCTATGCACAATGATACTTAGGATTGGCACTCAAATAAAAAATTCACTAACATCATTCTCATTCGAGTACAACTAGTATGCTGCCCATGCAAGAGTCGCTTATTGTCAAATTTTTTTTTTTCATCATTGAACCCCAAGTTCAAGCACTAACAAAAGCAAAACGAATCCTCTCAAAACATGCATCACTAGAACACAAAGAACTAAACAAGACAATACACAATCCAACAACACAAAGAACTAACAAAACACACACACCCCCAAACTTAAAGAGGTGTTGTGTCCTCACTGCACAAAAATAAATTCAAACCAACAACACAAACCACTAGACATGTAACACGCACAAGATATAGAATTACGCTAAAAGAAACAACACAAGCTAAATAACAACTAAATAACCATATGAAACAAAACATCCAACAAGAACTCACATAATCAACAAAACAGAACAAAGAGAAATGATTGAATAACAAAGAAATGGGCTGAGAAAACTCCCTCGCTAATTGTCGGACTCCTCCTCGGAAGGACACGTCCTTAAGGCTAGCAGTGGCAGTCCACGGGTCAAGGATGTCCATGGGAAAATCAGGAAATGGAGGGATGGGCTTGGTAAAATTCCTCTGCAATGCTCTTTTGATGGCTTGATCACGCTGATGACTGTACTCCCAAAACTTATGCAAACGATCATAGAGTAAAGCATGCTGTGCATCCTGCTTATCCAAGCTTTCAAAAATATTTGAGAAACCACTCAAATGACTTGGATTCTGCAGCCTGTGGTGTGGTGAGAGGTGGATCACCATTTGTTGGGTATTTTATTCCAGTGTCTCGAAGTAAACGGTTGATGGTGTGGATGCTGATGGAAGCTTTGTTGGATAACACCTCTTCAGTAGGCCTAGCTCCAAAAATGACCCCTGCTTGTGCACATAACATGGTGATGGTAGAAGGAAAGTAGAGCTGGCCTGCGGCTTTTGAGATACATTTCCTCATTTCAGCCAAAATAATGCGTCCAATGTTGATAGAGAGACCAATGAGTAGGGCATAAATCAGTAGAATTCTGCTCTGGGATATTGTATCATCGTGAGTTGTGGGCCGCAGACGAAACTTGATGAAGTGATACCAAACTCTGGCAGCAGGTGTTAGCGCAGTCCGCATAACAGTTCGCTTTTCAGTGGAAGATACTATCCACTAAGTACCCTCTTTGGTTGTTAGCTGCAAAGCCTCATTAATATGCTCTTCAGTCACTGTTTCTGTAAATTCGGAATATTCATCCGCAATGTCAACAAGCCCATAGATATGGTTGATAGCACCAATAGAACAATCAATCTCAGTACCCCTCACCGTAACCACCTCTTCCTCAGGGTTTAACCAATTAGCATAAAATTCTTTCACAACTGCAACTAGAGGAGGATTAGGGTTTTGAACAAATTTATGCCAACCTCGTTGAACAATTACCTCTGACATATAAGAAGGCAACCCAAAGGATGGTGAATCTTGCATGTGGAATCCCTTCTCAAGCAACAGCTTCTTGTTTTTCAACTGTTCCTTAAAATGTTCTTCTGCCTCATCGGAAATGAATCGTGGGCAGTCTTTAAGTTTTCTCCCTTTTTTCTTTGCTCTTGGCATGATGGACAATAATACAAAAATGCTTCTTGAAACTGGAATCGTGGAGATTAAGGACCAAAAATTCAAATATGAAAATGCACAGACTGACGCCGATATAGAGAGATAGGACGACAGTCGACGAGCAAATGCGGGGCTGGTGGTTTGAAATATCAGAAGTTTAAGCTGTTTGCAAGGTGGCCGGAAATGGAACAGGAGCAAGTAGGTGATCTGCGACGGAGATTTGGTGCTGCAGATGGTAAGCGGCGGCTGGAAGAGAAAGAAGAAGACAAAAAGTTAGATGTAGGGTAGGAAAATAGGAAAAAAAAATTATTTACTTATAAAAGTATATATATATATAAGTTGTTTTTTTTTTATTATGATTAATATATATATATATATATATATATATATATATATTTAATAAAAGGGTGCGAGGGGTAGGGGTAGGAGTGCGCGATCGCACAATATGATTTGTCGTCTCCTGAAAAAAAAAAAAATGAATCAGACTAGGAAAATGCTATAGTAAGCTTTGCTGCAGCATTTTCTTGTCTCAAATTTTCCAGCTGTGCGATCTCACAACGACTTCTGTCTTTTTCCTGAAAAAGAAAAAAAATGAATCAGACTAGGAAAATGCTATAGGAAGCTTTGCTGCAGCATTTTCTTGTCTCAAAATTTTCCAGCTGTGCGATCTCACAACGATTTTTTTTTTTTGTTGTCTTTTCCCCCAAAGCCATTGTTTGTATATCAGACCATCATTGTCTTGCACCCCAAACACCTGTAACATAAAAAGTAACACACCAAAAATACCACGTGAAAGCATAAAACACAAAGAAAGCAAAATAATATTTAAACACGTATTTACAATGATTGAGGGTTGCTTTACAAAGATATTCATTTCATCCTAACAACCCAGAATTTTATTTTCTTTCAAGGGTCTTCTAAGGAGATTGAGGTCTTGCATCGCTCAATCTCACCACCCCAATAATGCTTCAATCTCTGTCCATTCACCTTGAACTCTCTCCTCGGATTGTTCATCCCGCAAATCTACTGCCCCGTAAGGATACACCTTAATTATCATGAAAGGACCTGACCATCTTGACTTGAGCTTGCCTGGAAATATCTTTAAACGTGAGTTAAATAGCAACACTCGCTGGCCTTCTTCAAACACTCGTGGTTGGATGTGCTTGTCATGCCAACGTTTTTTTTTCTCCTTGTAAAGTTTGGCATTCTCATAAGAAAACAAACGCATTTCCTCTAACTCATTTAGCTGCAACATTCTTTTCTCACCAGCAAGTTGTAAGTCCATGTTGAGTGTTCGAATTGCCCAATAAGCACGATACTCTAGCTCTACCGGTAGGTGACAAGCTTTACCAAATACCAATCGGTATGGTGACATCCCCAACGGTGTTTTGAATGCAGTTCTATATGCCCACAGAGCATCATCCAGCCTCTTTGACCAATCCTTACGATTGGGGCTGACCACTTTCTCCATAATTCCTTTAATCTCTCGATTAGACAACTCAGCTTGTCCATTGGTTTAGGGGATGGTAAGCTGTAGCTTTTTTATGCTTCACACTATATTTCAACAATAATCCAGCCAACAACTTATTAATGAAATGCGTACCTTCATCGCTTATGATCATCCTCGGAGTACCAAAGCGAGTAAACACTTGTTTTAGCAAAAATTTCATTACCACCTTAGCATTGTTAGTGGGAGATGCAATTGCTTCAACCCATTTGGACACATAATCAACAGCTACTAAGATGTATAAGTTCCCAAAAGATGGAGGAAAAGGTCCCATAAAGTCAATCCCCCAAACATCAAATAATTCCACTTCTAAAATATTGTTTAAAGCATTTCATTTCTCCGAGAGATATTCCCCACTCTTTGACATCGATCACATTTCATCACAAAAGCTTGAGCATCTTTAAAAAGTGAGGGCCAGAAAAAACCTGATTGAAGCACCTTTGCAGCAGTACGGGTTCCACCAAAATGACCTCCACAAGGTGAAGAATGGCAATGATATAAAATGTCTTCCATCTCTTGCTCCGGAATACACCTTTGAATCATTTGGTCAGCACCTTGTTTGAACAAATAAGGTTCTTCCCAAAAGCAGAATCTTACATCATGTAGAAACTTTTTCCTCTGTTGGCTTGTCATCTCTGAAGGCATCAACCCACTTGCTAAATAATTAGCAAAATCTGCGAACCAAGGTATTTTTTGAGATTGTTGAACCGCAAACAATTGATCATCCGGAAATGTCTCTTTGATTGGCAATTGAGCACTTGATTCCTTGTTCCACTCCATTCTTGACAAGTGATCTGCTACTTGATTCTCCATACAGTTTTCTATCTTGAATCTCTACATCAAACTCTTGTAAGAGAAGTACCCATCTAATCAAGTGAGGCTTTGCATCTTTTTTGTCTATCAAATACTTGATAGCATAATGGTCAGTAAAAACAATCACTTTAGTGCCCACTAGATATGACCGAAACTTGTTAAAAGCAAAGACAACGGCTAAAAGCTCTTTCTCCGTCACTGTGTAATTGAGTTGGGCACCTGTCAAAGTACGGCTGGCATAGTAAATAGAATGAAAGATCTTGTTTTTTCGCTGCCCCAATACCGCTCCTACTGCATAGTCGCTTGCATCGCACATTAACTCAAAAGGCAAATTCCAATCTGGTGCAACAATTATTGGTGCAGCAATCAATCTCTTTTTTAACTCTTCATAAGCCTTCAAACATGCTTCATCAAAGTGAAATCGAGTATCTTTCTCTAATAAGTTGCAAAGGGGCTTAGTGATCTTGGAAAAATCTTTTATGAACCATCGATAAAACCCTGCATGCCCAAGAAAACTTCTTATGTTCTTTACTGAGATTGGTGGTGGTAACTTCTCAATGACTTCTATCTTAGCTCGATCAACTTCAATCCCTTGTCTTGATACTTTATGCCCCAAAACAATACCCTCTTTAACCATAAAATGACATTTCTCCCAGTTAAGGACAAGATTTTTGTCTTCACATCTTTGTAGCACCTTAGCCAAATTTTTCAAACATTCATCATATGAATCACCAAACACCGAAAAATCATCCATAAACACCTCTAAGAATTATTCTACCATATCAGTAAAGATAGCTATCATACACCTCTGAAATGTTGCTGGAGCATTGCACAAACCAAAAGGCATCCTCCGAAAAGCAAAGGTTCCAAAAGGACAAGTGAAAGTAGTCTTGTGCTGATCTTCCGGTGCAATGGCAATCTAATTATACCCAGAATATCCATCAAGAAAACAATAAAACTCTCTTCCTGCAAGTCTGTCTAACATCTGATCAATGAAAGGAAGAGGGAAATGATCTTTCCAAGTGGCTTTATTCAACTTTCTGTAGCCATGCATATTCTCCATCCTGTTACAGTCCTTATAGGAATCAACTCATTATTCTCATTCTTTATTACAGTGATCCCACCTTTCTTTGGCACACACTGAACAGGACTCACCCAAGAACTATCCGAAATAGGATAAATAATACCTGCATTTAACCACTTGATGATTTCCTTTTTCACCACCTCTTTCATAATCGGGTTAAGTCTTCGCTGACCTTCAATAGACCCCTTTTCGCCATCCTCCAACAAGATCTTATGCATACACAAAGATGGACTAATGCCCTTGATATCCGCAAGGGTCCATCCAATAGCCTTTTTGAATTTTCTCAACACATTAAGTAACTTGCTTTCTTGCTCATTAGACAACTTCTGCTGAAATGATAACAGGCAAGTTGGAAGATTCACCCAGATAAGCATATCTTAAATGAGACGGTAAAGTCTTTAGTTCTAACTCTGGAGGCTCCTCTACTGATGGGTTTGGTGCTTTGAACACTCTAGACGAAAGATCCAAAGATTCAAAGTTCCTTCTAGTTCGTAGTCCTTGTGAATTAGCTTCTAACCAAACTATGTGATCATCTTCATCCTTTTCTTCTTGTGAATCAAACAACAAAATCCGCTCTAGAGGATCATCAAAACACTTGCTTTCCAATCCCTCTTGTGCTAAAGATTCCACCACTGACACATATGAGCACTCTTCAACATAATCTGGAAATTTCATTGCCTTAAACACATTGAATGTCATCTGTTCTTCCTTCACTCTCACAATTAATTCACCTTTTTGCACATCAATTAGTGTTCTGCCTATAGCAAGAAAAAGTCTTCCTAGAAGTAATAGGTACCTCCCTGTCTGCCTCATAATCCAACACAATAAAATCAGCAGGAAAAATGAATTTATCAACCCTCACCAGCACATCTTCAATTTTTCCATCTGGATGAGCAAGGGATCTGTCTGCAAGTTGAAGTGTAACTATAGTAGGTCTGACTTCTCCAACTCCTAATTGCCTGAAAACTGACATTGGCATCAAGTTGATACTAGCTCCCAAATCACACAATGCTTTCCCACAATAAGAGTTGCCAATAGAACATGGAATAGTGAAGCTCCCTGGGTCTGTCATCTTCGGAGGAAGCTTATTCTGCAAAAAGGAGCTGCATTCTTTAGTAAGAGCCACTGTTTCAAATTCTCCCAAGCGTCTTTTCTTTGTAAGAATGTCTTTCATGAATTTCACATAATTGGGCATTTGTTCTAATGCCTCCACTAGAGGAATATTTATATGCAACTGCTTCAACACATCGAGGAACTTTTGAAATTGCTTATCCTGCTGTTTCTTTTGTAAACGTTGAGGAAATGGTGGCTGCTGCCTCAATTTCTGCATTTCTGGGCTATTTTGCTGTGGCAACAATGCTGTAGCATTCTGGGCAGAAATAGGTTTTGGCAGACTTGAAATTTATGTTTCTTCTTTCTTTTCTGCACTGCTTTGGATTGAAGAAGGCTCAGCCACTTGCTTAGGCTTACTCATAGGCATCTCTAACTCTTTCCCACTCCTCAATGCAATTGCCTTACAATGCTCTTTGCCATCTCTCTTCGGATTTTCTGTGTCACTAGGCAAAGCTCCATGGGGTCTAGTTCTCAACTCATTAGCTAGTTGCCCAACTTGATTCTCTAAGTTCCTCAATGAAGCTGCTTGACTCTGAATCAGTGCATCATTTTTAGCCATATATTCTTTCATCAAGGTTTCTAGAGAATTGGGTTGAATTGCTTGTGGAGGTCTCAGTTGAGTATTTTGATGGGAATATCCTGGTGGATAAGTGGGCATGTTTGGCATGACAGAATTACTTGGGCCAGCCCCTGGACCAGTCTAAGAAAGATTAGGATGTTGCCTCTAACCTGGATTATAACTATTAGAGTATAAATTGTTTCTATTTTGATTTCCAATGAAACAAACAGAAGCAGGATTAGAAGGGCAATTTTCATAAGCGTGACCATCACCACAATAAACACAAGATACTTCTGCTAATTGCCCCATTTGCGGCCCCATTCCCATACTTATAGTTTTGAGCATATTAGACATTGAAGAGACTTCGGCTGCCAAAGAAGTCAATGCCTCTACCTCATGAATACCAGCCACTTTTCTCCCCGTAGAAGCTCTAGTAGTGGGCCACTGATAGTTGTTGTTGGAAATTCTCTCCAAAATCTCATAAGCCTCATTATAAGACTTAGCAAGTATAGCCCCATTAGCTGAAGCATCAACCACCATCCTTGTGTGAGCATTGAGACCATTGTAGAAGGTCTCCATCTGAATACAATGAGGAATGCCATGGTGCGGACACTTTCGTAACAACTCTTTGAAACGCTCTCATGCTTCATATAAAGACTCTTCATCTACTTGTTGGAAAGCTGTGATTTCGTTCCTAAGCTTGGCATTCTTCGTAGGAGGGAAATATTTCATCAAAAACTTTTCTGCTAGCTCTTGCCAAGTAGTCACTGAATCTGAAGGTAATGAATTCAACCATGCCCTTGCTCTATCTCTCAATGAATAAGGGAACAACTTCAACCTCAGTGCATTCTCAGTAACTCCAAGGTAGCTTGAAAGAATCACTAACCTCTATAAATAAGCGAAGATGAAGGTGAGGATCTTCCGTAGGCATCCCACTAAACTGACCCACAGTTTGAAGCATTTGGAACATGACAGGCTTCAATTCAAACTGGGGTGCTTGAATTTCAAGTCTCACAATACCAGGATTCAGCTCATTAAAAATAGGAACTGCATATTCCCTTATAGCTCTGTCTCTGTCATCAGCAATAACCACTGCATTCTGACCATTAACAACACCCACATCATCAGCCATCTCAACAGATTCAGCTTGAACCCTCTGTTCTCTTCTTCTTCTTCGAAATGTACGTTCAATTTCAGGATCAATAGGATATAAATCAGGATCTTGCTGCTCACTCATACACTAGGTTAACCAACCTTGCAAAACAGAAAGCAACAATTAAAAACAAAATAAAATTAAGCCAAATTGCAAAGAAATTGATTTTTCTTTCAATTAATTCACTTCTTTAACAATCCCCGGCAACGGCGCCAAAAACTTGTTCGTGAAATTTTTGTATATAATGTGCAAGTATACACAGTCACACAAGTAATATAATGATAAGTGAGTTATCATCTCCACAGGGATTGTTCAAGTGATAAATTGTCAAAAATCAACTCTAAACAATTCAAAATGTAACCAATGAGTCAATTGAGATCTAGTGAAAATTTAATCAACTTATGAATAAAAATAACATAAAATAAAGAACTCAAATTATAACTATCCAAATTTCAGTAAATGATATGAGAACAATGAGCTAAAGTTGTGAATTCCCCTAAAATGCAAGGTTGGTAAAAATGCTGCAGAGAAATGCTATAGCAATCTGGGCTTTATTAACTGGGAATTCTATATATGTTCATAGTCTTTTTCTAAAGTGTTTATGATTTTAATTCCTTTGTTAAACTAACGTATTCCTATGCCAATTTAATTTCAAGAATGCAGTGATAAGCTCCAACTCCCTTTAGTCATACAAGGTAATAATATATTCCTATATTATCACAAATCAATTTCAAATAGAGAAATGAACTTGCATCAATCAAGTTTTAGTCCATTAAAATTAACCCTTCCAGTATTAATTTTAATTCAGCAACTCACTAATGATGGCCAAACATAAGCAAGCATTAATCAATATTTTCACAAGATTGAACAAAGCTTAACTACTTCAACATTCCTTGCAGCAAAATGTTCCAATTTACATTAAAGGGTTCATCAACAACTCTATCTACCAAGAAATTAGTTAATATTCAAAAGCTTAAAAATATTCATATACAACTTAACCATTGATCCACAAGAGTTTAAGAGAAAAGAGGATAGAAATACTAAAGAGGAAAGTAAGAAAAATCAAGCCCAAGGTTGATGTCTCAAGTTGGTCCTTCTTCTCCTTCTTCCTTCCTTCCATCCAAAACAGTAGCCCTTTTCTTCCTCCAAAACTTTCCTCTCTCCAAACTTTGCTAAAAATGTGGATATCTTTTCTTGACGGCTGGGCTCTCCTTATCTTGAGTTAGGACAGTGCCCTAAAAGGAAATTTTCCTTTTTTCTCCCTCCACGTCATGCTATTTTGTCCAGCTCATTAAGTGATTCAATTGTTCTCCACGTCATCCAATTCATTCCACCAGCTGATTTCTTTTGCTGCGACAATAATGCTGTAGCATTCTGGGAAGTTCCTTTTTTCAAGCCCTGTTTCAATGTTTCAGCATTAACATGAATAAAATGAAATGAAATAAAATAAACTTGGACTCCTACATAACATAAAAGTAAAATTAATCAAATTGAGTATTTACAAACACAAATCACTCTAATTAAATGACTTTTCGAACTCAAAAGCATATTAAATAACTCTATGAATATAGAGTTATCAATTTTATTTTGATTGGAGGAGATTTTAATAAATTTTTATTAAGTCTTTACAATTTTATAGATTGTTATAATTGTTAAATCAAAATTTTATATTGTTAGAATTATCTGCATTTTCTAAACTTTTTAATATGATATTAATTTTTTATTGTTAAATAATTTGTGCTTTTTAGAATTTTAATATAATATTAGTTTTTTTAAATTTAATTTATTAACATAATATATTAAGTTGTGAAAAATAAAACTCTAATGATTAATTTTTATTTTTGTTCTTACTTTTAATACAATTTAATTTTGTCATAACAATAATACAATATGGATTAATTTATTAAAATTAAACAAATTATGTTCCGATTTATGTTTTTTTAAGTTTTAGGGATCAAAATGTTATTACTCCAAAATAAATTTAAAATAATTTCTTAAATTTATAATTTTGCCTTTGACTCTATTAAGTAGCTATAACGGCAAAAGAAAGTAAACGTGGTTAGTGATCATTTTTGTAAAAGATACTTTCTAGATAATATTATGTCAAACCTGATCTATATCATATGTATATAAATTAATAATCTTGATCCATTTAGTGAGCACAATGATGCTGATCTTTGTGAAGCTTTAAAAAGGGCACATCTGAAAGATGTAATCATGAAGAATTCCCTTGGCCTGGATGCTGAGGTATAAAGAGAACTTATTTTCTTTACGTTAGTAATAATGACACTGGAAAGAAATATTTATTTGGATATAATTGAATTAGTCACTTAATTCCAGTTTTAATCTTCAAAATATTGGGCATGTTTTTGTAATCCAATTCATGTACGAGTCGATGGCATCAAAAGACAAAACAAATGCTAACTTACATATTTATCAAAGTAAAGCTGTGTTTTTCATTCTTCAACTTACATATTTATCAAAGATTTGTATCAATATTATCAGAATAAAATTCAGACATATACATTATAATATTACCTAATTCATAGAACAAATAATGTAAAAATTTCATGATATTTTAAGAATATAATGTAAACTTAACATATCAAGGAAGTTTCAACTTATTTTATAAATGCAATACATCATGAATTTTTTTTTTTAAAAAAAAAAACACATTATGAATCAATAAATGGGATTCACAAATCACTGGGCATGTGAGAAAACGACGACGTGTCTTTATATAAATGTATTATTATGCAAGAGAACCTTACCAAACCTTCTGTATCACGATGGTTCGGTACACTGGAACATGGAAATGCTTTAGTTGGATCATCAACGGTTCGATCGTTCGGTTCGGTTTATAGAAAATGAGGTATTCTAAAATACCTCCTTTTTTTTTCAAATTAAAAATTTCAGAAAAAAAATGTATTAGATCAATTACTTAAAATATTAAACTGAATTATTTTTTAGGTTGTATTAATATGTAATTCTCTACTATTATTTTGAAATCAATTTTACTTTAATATTAATAAGAATTATTTTTTAATGTATTTTTGGAATGCATGTTAACAAATTCTTTTTTATATAAAATAGAAAATTATTATAATGTGAGAAATGTTCGATGATCATTATCAGGTTAAAAAAGAGTAATGATATTCCTAATGTACTAATAATTAATTTCAAACTTCTTTAAGTCACCAACATTAAATTTTAGATCCGAAATATATAATACTAACAATAAAAAAAATTATATAAATTATTACATATAAATTAACGTGATATCATAATATTAATTAAAAAATATAAAATTAATATAATAAAAAATAATAATAATAATAATAATAATAATAGGGATCACATGACAGAGTTATTTAATTTGCAACTGGTTAATTTGCAACGAACAAACATTTCCTTGTTGGTGCCAACCCAAATTTCATGTAAACCCAACTTTGTATCTCATTTGCATCATCTTCATCCCTGTCACCATTACCCCTACAAAAACCAGCCCGATAAAGCTTGAAATCCAGAGTTCTGAACACTGGTTCGTAATTATCTCTATCACTCTCATGTCCAATACGTAATCTGATTGATTCCTTGTAATTTGCAAAAGCAGGTAAAATAGATCACCGTCCTTCACCAAATAAAACTGCTCCACCTCCAACAAATCAAAACCATTCTCAGTATTCCAAAAATTTCCATTTGGAGAAGTATTCATACTGAAAGTAAAAGTTTTGCAGAGAGTGTGTTCATGAAAAATTCTATCCCAATATCAATAACTCACTTTTATTAGCCCTTAAATTTTAAAATTAAATCTAAACCATCCATTTTATATTAATAATAATTAACCTACTTAATAAGTAACATGTAAAATTAACCTATTATCCAGGTGAAAGATTATTTTCTTCACTTTTTTAATTTTTAATATATTTAATTTATTTTGTTATAATTTATTTTTAGAAATATATTTGAAATACAAAATTATATATTATAATAAAAAAAATTAATGGTAAATAATGTGTTATGCATATTAGAAATAATGTATTTAAAAAATATTAATTTAGATTTATAAAAATTTATACTTTCTTTGTTTTTTAAAAAATTATTATTAATAACATAAATTATTACAACTCAGAAATCAATATTAAAAAATAAGACACATCTTATATATTAATCATGATGATTGTATTTATATAAATTAATAAAAAAATATATGCTATTTTAAATATGTAAACGATATTATAATATTTGAGAATGATAAATATAATAAAATAACCTTATAATTAACATTGCATTATTTAAAAAAAATTAGAATATCTTGAAATTGATAAATTGTAAGTGGAAAAAGTATACATTTAATGTACAAATATATATAAACAAGAAATTTTGAAATGAATAATTAAGAAAAATAAAATGATATTACTAGAAATCTTAATCACATGTAATGCAAATTTAGTTTGGCATAATATGAGTGTTATTATTAAATTACTGATATTTACTATTTATAAAATGATATTTTATTTAATATCATGCAATCATACAGAAAAAGAGAAGAATGCGAAAAAAATCAATTAGTATACATGTAAAATAAAATTATTTAAATAATTGAAATAAATAAAAGCATCAATAATCATTTTTTGTAAAGCATACTCATACGTTTAGAAAAAATATATATTAAAACACATGTTTATGTGTTACACATATTATGTTTATATTATTATTATTATTATTATTATTATATCAAACTATGTAAAATTTATAAATAATTTTATAATTTTACATGTATTATACTTTTTTTCACAAAATTTAATTTTTAATATTGATTTACAATTCTTATATTATATTTTTATTTATTTTGTTATATTTAAATTTTCATATTAATTTATATTTATCTCAGTTTATTTATATTTTTAATGTTGAATTTATGAAGTTAATGTTCAATTTTACTATTTCGTATTGACTTATATTTTTTAATTTTTAATTAACTTTTATAAGTATTATATCTTTCATATAAATTTTACGTTGTAATTTAAATTTCTATGTCAAGATTACAAGTTTTATATACATTTATATGTTTTATGTCATAATTAAAATTTTTTTGATTTTTTTACAACTATATTATTGTTATTTTACAATTTCACATTAATTTATATTTATCTCAGTTTATTTACATTTTTTATATTCAATTTATAAGTTGATGTTCATTTTTACTACTTTATGTTAGCTTATATTTTTTTATAAGTATTATGTCTTATATACAAGTTTTATGTTGTAATTTAATTTTTTATATCAATATTACAAATTTTATGTGCATTTATACGTTTTATGTCACAATTAAAATTTCTTTATTTTTTTACAACTATTTTGTTGTCATTTTATAATTTCATGTTAATTTATATTTATCTCAGTTTATTGATATTTTTTATGTTAAATTTATAAGTTGATGTTCATTTTTACTATTTTAGTTGGCTTATTTTTTTATTTTTAATTTTAACGTTTACAAGTATTAGATTTTACATATAAGTTTTACGTTGTAATTTAATTTTCTATATCAAGATTATAAGTTTTATGTGCATTTATATGTTTTATGTCACAATTAAAATTATTTTGATTTTTTTACAACTATATTGTTGTCATTTTATAATTTCACGTTAATTTACATTTATCTTAGCTTATTAATATTTTTTATGTTGAAATTTTAAGTTGATGTTTATTTTTACTATTTTATGTTGGCTTATATTTTTTTATTTTTAATTTTAACGTTTACAAGTATTATGTCTTACATACAAGTTTTACGTTGTAATTTAATTTCTTAAATCAAGATTGTAAGTTTTATGTGCATTTATACATTTTATGTGACAATTAAAATTCTTTTAGCTTTTTTACAACTATGTTGTTGTCATTTTACAATTTCACGTTAATTTACATTTATTTAAGTTTATTTATATTTTTAATGTTGAATTTATAAAATTGATATTCAATTTTACTATTTTATATTGACTTATATATTTACAAGTATTATGTCTTACATACAAATTTTACATTGTAATTTAATTTTTTATGTCAAGATTACAATATATATGTGCATTTATATGGTTTATGTCACAATTAAAATTTTTTTTTTTACAACTATATTATTGTCATTTTATAATTTCACGTTAATTTATATTTTTCTTAATTCATTTATATTTTTAATGTTGAATTTATAAAATTAATGTTCAATTTTATTATTTCATATTGGCTTATATTTTTTAATTTTTAATCTAAACGTTTTATAAGCATTATATCTTTTATACAAGTTATCTCATTTAATAATTTAATTCAATATTTAATCCAATAGGTTACTTAATTACAGACAGATAAAACTCTACAACCAAACAAATCAATAGGTTACTAAATTATTTTTTCAATCCAACAGGTTTCTCGTAATCTTCAACTACAAAGAGACAAAATTTCCCAAAAAAAAAAATTCACACTATCTTTTTAAACTATAATATTTGATTTTAATAAATAAAAAATAAAATAGAATAAAAAATAAATCTCACCTTAATTGATTATATTATAAAATCTTCAACAAAAATGAAGAGTATACGATTTAATTATAGTAATTGTGATAGAGAAGTTGTGAATCACTGAAATTAGGTTAGATAGAGAAGTTTGACATTGACTAAAAATCAAAAAGAAATTGAAAAATACAGTAAGACTTGTTGAGATTGACTAAAAGTCAAAAAAAACTTGTACAACCGGTAATTTAAAAAAAATAATTTTAAAAATTAAATTAATATTTTTTAAAAAAGAAAAATTATGGACCATTGATCTCATCTAATGGTTCACACTTATTACGTTATCAATGCTGAAATTTTTTTTCCAATATTGTAGAAGGACTCGTTCATCGGCTGAAAACACTTTCTAGTGTTAAATAGTCAATTCTTCAGTCAAAACATAAAGGTTTAAAGCTTCCGAGATCATATCTTTGTATGACCCCATGTTAAGCATATTCCAAGATCTAGAGGTCAAAATTGTTAGATATATTTGTTAATATTCTATTAAACATATAAATATCACAATAACAATTATAAATATAAATTATAACAAAAGTAATTAAAATAAATAAATAATAAATTAAAGTAAAAAATGGTAAAAAAATTTTGGCATGAGTATAGTGAGGCACGTTAAAAAACTTTGTCCTAAAATTAAAGAATCCTTCCCTTGTGTAAGTAGTGACAGTTCTCTATGGTTTCAAGATTTAACCCAATGCTTGAAGTCAATCTCTTCGATGAATACGACCACTGGAAAGCCTTCAATATTACGATTGCTAATATAACTTTCCTTAAACATATAAACATATAATTTTCTCTTATTTTCTATTTTATTTAGTACATCAAAATGCATACAAAATACTTTTTATATATTAATAAAATATTTTAAGATTTAAAGAAAATATTAAAACACATTAATATCTTTTATAACTCATATATTAAATTTAAATAATTAATAAAGTTAATAATATAAAATAAATATTATAACCACCATACAATAATAATAATTTATAAAATATAATTTATAAAATTAAATAATAATTTTAAAACATTTTTCTTCAATAATAAAAATAGAACCACAAGGTCGTAACTCGTAAGCCCCCTTCTGTTGGGCTAGGCCCATGTGAATAACTGTGTTATTGGCCCAGTGCCCGTGAAGAGAATCTAACGGCTCTACACGTGTCTCAGTCAGAATTCCCTCCATGGGGTTTTTCTCGTTTCCGAGAAAAACATCTATGCGCTTGCTGCCATTGCACAGAACAACTACGGCATCAACACGTTCATCTAAACCCTCCGCTTCTTCAATATTGGAAAAATTGTTGGTAGGTTTGAGGCAAACTATAGCCTTTTGAACAAAGAAAGTACGTTCTATGCAAGATAGGGTGAAGTTAAGCTACATCCTTGGACCATTTAGAACAAGCATTTCGTCCGGTTGCTTCCAAGCATATTGAATGATGTCGTGCTCCTGAAATCTGAGCTTCAATTCCAAAAACAGTATAAAAATGAGCCTAGCTAGCTACTTTCTTATTTATTCATGTCTATTGACTGAATGATATAAATCTAAAAGTAGTCTTTGGAGCAAGTATTTGAATTGTTTGACCCTTCTTTATCGACTAATATTAAATAAAGTGTTTCCATGATGGCCATGGGTTCCTTCAAATCTCTCTGCAAAAAATAGTTTGTATATTGATTGTATAAAGGATTGATCACAAACACTTTATTATGATTGACCATTTAAGCCATTAAAGAGTGAAGGAGCAGACATTACAACTTAAATCCATTGCTTGGAATTAGATACTTGCAGACATGATAAAAAATTAATGATGTTTTAAGATATGAAATAAAAGTTCCTTTGCTTTATAATGCGTGATACAACTGAACAATTAGGCCATATACAGAGCGTAGACTGGGATTTTGGCCATGAGCCGCTCCACCACATGTAGTTAAAATTAAGAAAATGATTACAATAACAGCAGTAAATGGGAGAAAGGTTGAATACATAACTTAAGATTTGGAAAGAAAGAATGTTATTTTCACGCTACAAACTACACAAACAAATCCCATTGAGACATTGAAGAATGATTCTGCACAAGAAGTTCATTTCTCCGCTGAAAAACTACTTTGCCAAAGAGGGTATTAATGTTAGGCAGTCATGATAGGCATCCAATCATCAGCAGACTACTGCAATGAAACTCGTTTCCCAGTAAAGAGAACGTGGTACATGTATATATAGTTACAGCAATGAGGGGGTCCTCAACAAATTTTTGATGTGGGATAAATTCCCTTTCGGTGAAAATCTATTTTACAAGATTTCTCTTAGATTTCATTGGCTTTAATTATATTTATTCTTACTAACAAAAATTCACCGGAACAACAAAAAGAACCTTGAATAAAAATATATAATATTTTTTAAATAAAACAAATATTTAATGATAAAAGTATTTTTCAAAATTTTTGAAGTCATTTAATTGTCATCAAAAAACGGCTTTTGATAATTAAAAAAATTATATTTTTTTTATCGAAAGAAACATAAAATTTGGATTTTTGACAATAGAGTTTTTTTAATTTTTTTTTAAAAGTAAAATTGTCTAAAATATCCTTACTTTATTCTGAAAAAATTGTATTATTTCTTTAAAATATAATACTAAATATTTATTTATTAAAATAATTACTTAAATTTTTTCAAAAGTTATTTGTGACAACCAAATGATTAATAAAATTTTGTTAAAAATTATATTTATAAAAGTTCTATAAATAAAAGGTTTACTGCAAAAAGTTCTATTTGAAAAACTATACTAAACGAATCTTTAATAGTTATTTATTTAAGAGAAATGACACAAATGCCCTTTGAGTTTAAGAAATAAACATTATATATCTGTTAGTTTATTATCATTTTTATCTTTCAACTTTAGGCAAATAATAAATAAGATATAATTTTATTAATTATAACAATGCAGTTTCTATTTTTCAAAATTTATTACCATGAACTAAAATGTTAAAATTAAAATTTGCTTTTTTAATTTATTATTTAAATAAAAAATTTAGAAAAGAAAATACTATTATTTAAAAAAATTACTAATGAGTTAGACCAAATATTAAAATATTCCTAATTTTCTTCTTTTACTTTCCTCATAATAATTTGATATTTAATTATTAAAAAAATTAAACGAAATATTTTTAGTGTTGTATTACTATATATGATATATATTTGAAAATTATTACATTCATTATATTTTCTTGAGAAAAATTAAGAAAATATAAAAAATACATACATGAAAATATAAAAAATATATATTTGTGTAAATATCACAAATAAAAATAATTAAAATTCTCTTTTTTATATTTTTATTCAAATTAAATTATTTAATAAAGATATAAAATATATTTAATTACTAATTTATTAACACATATAATACAAAATTAAATTCACATATTATAATTTATTATTCTTTTTTATTAAAAATATTTATTTTTCCTTTAAATAGTTCATAGGTACGCATAACCCTTTTATTTTCTTGAAATATTTAAAAGAAAAAAATTTAAATAAGACGAGAGTAATAAATTACAATATATAAACTAAATTTGATTGTATGTATTAATAAAATTAGTAATTAAATATAATTTAATATTCTTATTAAATAATTTAATTTAGAAGAAAGATCGACAGCTCTATATTTTTATATTAATTATTAACTATTAAATCTAGAAACCTCTAACAGTTAAGATTAAATTTGACACATGTTATATTCAATCTCGATAATTTAAGATATTTAAATATAACAGTATATAAAATAGTATAAAAATATGTGTAAAATTATAAGAATATAAAATTCATCCCCTTTAATTAAATATTAATTAAAAATATACGAAAAAAATTGATACCATGTGTTAATAGAATTAGTTTCATTCTCCCAATATGCCAAAAAAAAATCCAATAGTTTCAAATTGAATCAGACCCTTCAACCTAGCATAACCCCCTCGCACACCCAAATCGCCAGATGGAGAAACCAAAACTGCGGTCAAAGATTAAACATTTTGAAAAAGAAAATTGATCAAAAATAAACAATAGATGAGGTTTTATTTATTTAAAATTAAGCTTAAAAAATAATAAATGAGTTGAAAAACGAAAAAGGTATTTTAGAATACCTCAAATGTAATGAGTAATTAATTAATTACTTAAACAACAAGAAGAAGCAGCAAAGCAAACGCTCGAACCCAACAACGTGGCCAAGCATTTGATGTACCAAACCATCCTTACGGAAAAGGTTTGGTGATTGCATTTGCGATGACAATTATTTTAAATGATAATTACATATATTTTATTTCATATAAATTATAAGTTTTGTGATTTTTTTTTTAATACTACTATCAATATATCTACTAGAACTAAAGATTATGATAATTGTAGTATAATTTAGATAACTATACACAATGTATGTGATATCTGTTCTCATAAGAACCTCATAATTTTATCAACTGTGAAACTTAGAAGAGATATATCAATATTTGAAATCCTTACAGTTGTGGTACAGTTTAAATTTTTACGCACAATACATGAATATCTATCTTTAGGAGAACTCAATAATTTTATAAATTATTAAATTTAGAAAAAATATTAATATTTGAAACTCTGACAGTTATAGTACAGCTCAAATATCTATACACAATGTATACAGTATTTATCTTCATATCTTCTTACGAGAATCCAATAATTTTATAGATTGTCAGATTTAGAAAAAAAGTATTAATATACAAAACTCTAACAGTTATAATACGATTCAAATATCTACTTACAATAAAATTTTAGAAAATGGTATAAATATGCAAAACTCTTATAGTTATGGTACAACTCAAATATCTACTTACAATATGATATCTGTCCTTAGAGAAATCCCACAATCTACTTACAATAATAATTTAAAAAAGTATTAATATCCAAAACTTTGATAATTATGGTACAATTTTGTCACGAGCCATGAAAATCTTGGTTAATATTCATACACGATATTTTATTCTCTTAATTTTTTAAAATTAATCCTAAATTTCTTTGATGTTACAATTTTGTCCCATAAATTAGGAAATATTAAGAGTTATTGAAGCCAATTAGCTGACCTTCCTTGAAAAAAAAGAAAATTATTTCTGTTAAAATAAATTAAAAATTAATAATATTATATCTAATTTTGTATTTAAATGAACCAATTTTTGGACTTGTATGCGTACTTATTTGGAGTTTAAAATATATTTTAATCATTAATAATATTAAAAATATAAATTATACGAAATACAAGTTAGTGTGACATAGTAGTTTTAATAGTCACATGATTTGCATTAAATTCTTATTGATTATACTAATTTTTTAATTTTATTAATTAATACTGTCATATTATATTAGTTTGTATACAATAATTTATATGAAAAGTTTGTATCTTAACTTTTTTTTTAATTACATGAATGTATTTTAGGTCTGATATTTAATGTTGAAATTAAAACGTATTATCCTTATAATATATATTACATGACATTATATAATTTTAGTAATATTATGTGAAATTATATACTTTTTTTTATATGTATATAAAGATTGTGTTGGCATGCATTTTGAGAATATATTAAAAAAATTCTTTATTAATATAAAAATAAAAATCATATGAAAATAAAATCTACATTTTAAAATTACATAAGAGAAGTATATATTAAAACAATCTAACAAAATAATTTGTCCCAATATCTTAAACAATTGACCCAATATTTTTTCTTGTAAGGAGACACATACATACATATATATGTATCCCTTTGAATTAATCAAAATTATGAATTTTTAATTTTTTTAATTAATTTAAAAAGTATTTTAGAATACCTCAAATGGAGATTATATTGGATAATAACATTTTTAGCTAAACTGTAAAGAAATAATAAATTAAGACATAATTTTATGTTTTAACAGTTAATTTATCTTAATTTATTATCATTAAGGATCTAGGTATTATTGTTTTATAATGTTTAACAAAATATGATAATTTTTAAATGTGTAGGGATCGTAATGTTAATAACCTATACACATATATATGTATGTCACAACCTTCAACCGATCTCTTCTTCTTTTCCGATTTTCAGCCGCCGCCTGCACCGTCTCGTCTCGTCCAAACTCCAGACACTCTCCCACGCCTTGGCTGCTTCTTCTTCTTAAGCCAAGCGACCCAAACACTCTCCCACGTGGTTCAACAGCCGCCACCAAAGTATTTACCACTCCGCTCACGTCTTTCTACCGCTGCTTCTTCTTGTCGAGGATTAAAAGGTATTAGAGATTAATGAAACATTGTTTTTGTTACATGAAATAGAATTAAGTTGAATGATGTGATTGGAATTTGATTGATGATTGTTGTAGATTTAGGAAGATCAACTTTGTTGACAACTTGGAGTTTTGAAGCTATTGATTCAAAATTAAGATTTCCCAAAATCATTTCTAAATTCGACAAAGGAATTGTTTATTGCAGGTTTATTGTAGAATTAATTCTATTCATTATAATTTCTTAGTTTTTTTTTTATCAATTTGTCTTGTATCTATAAACAACCACAACTGAATTTCAACTGAGAATATCATTTCATATATAAAGCTTTTAAAAGTGTCGGCTAAATTCTGATGAAATGACTGTTTTGTTATGGAGTTGTTTAATTTAATTATATATCTATCTATCAATTAACTAATTAATTTCCTGTACATTATCAAGAATTGAGCTAAAGCTTCTTAATTTCGAGACAAGAAGAGACAGAAAATTTCCAGAAATCATTAAATCCAGGTGAGTAGTTCCTCTTTTCCTTTCCCTTTCCTCTTTTTATCGCTTGAATTCTTTGTTTTAAATATAATTATTCAACTGGAATTAGAATTATAAGTTGAATGCTCAAGTCGTCTTCTTTAAATATGATTCTTAGTTTTAAAAACAGTGTATTGATTGCTTTATAGTAGAGTTGTAGTGATTATGAATGGATCAAATGAACCTTTCTTGTTCCGCAGACACCATCCAATATATTCTTAGTTTTGAAAACAGTGCATTCATCCAATATTGCTTTTTCTTTTGCTTTATGAATGGATCAAGCGATTTATGCATGCATTCTTTTCCTTTGGTTGCTTGAGAATTGATTATAGGGAGGAGAATTTGCATGCATATATTCTACTTTATGATGACAAGATGAGACAGCCTTCTGCTTAAAAATAATAATCATATTACTTAGTGCATCAATTCTAATTAATTAAATAAGATAATTGTGATTTGAGCACACAAATAATTGTGAGAGTGGTCAATGAGGATACTTATAGAAATGTGATAGATTATAAATAAAAATAATTGGAAGCAGAGGCAGAGACATGACCTCTGTTCTTCTGTGGACTAAACAGAAATGGGAATGGCTCCAAAAAGAGAATAGAAATGACATGGTTCCCTTCCCTCTATATACATATATCTGCTAATTAATCCAGCGCATGCAGTAATATAGGATTAATTTGCATGTGCATCCATTGGTCAAATTCATTATCTTATAATCAATTAATTTCTTCTAGAATATTATAAATTAAGTATATAAATCAAATTCCCTTACCAACTAATTGATAATAATCCAATATTCAACAATTATAATTTAGTAATTAATTAAGCTTTAATTTTGCAACTATATATAATTAAAGTTGTGATACTAGGATTTGACTCTCTTATATATATATAAATATATACTGAAAGTTATAAGTTGTAATTAAGTATAGCTAAGTTTCGTTTCCTTTGAAGTGTTACATAATTGATATATATATATATATGATGATGAGATGGAAGGAATGTGTGGTATATATATATAAGAAAAAAGTGCTTAAAATTTCAATGCATCCATGTTTTTGATTGTGGTTCCTGAGTTTAGGTAATGTGATTTTGACATATAAGTATAATAATTAAAACATTTATTTATGATAATAAGTTTTATTCAATGATTAATGTTTATTTTTTTATCAATATATTTATATTAAACAGTTACTAATTTTATTTTACATTGTTTGTAGCCTGGAAAATGCAACATCTTGATTTAAATATACTCTAAATAAATTTATCAGAAATAAGTTTATCTTTATGCTGGTTAATCTATGTAGATCATGTACTTGTGTAGAATCACGGTTGATAGTTCTTTTTTTCAATCTTCAACAGAATTGTTTTAATGGGAAAGAAAAAGTCGGACGAGGCTGGTGCAGCCACAAAAGGTAAGTCAAGCAGTAAAGATGTTTCAAAAGACGGGAAAAAAGAGAGGCTCTCAGTCTCAGCAATGCTTGCCAGCATGGACCAAAAAGCTGATAAACCCAAAAAGGGGTCATCCACTTCGAGCACTGCTGCCGGTAAACCCAAGTCAAAGGCGGCATCAAAACTTTCATCTTACACTGATGACATTGACCTCCCACCTTCGGATGAAGAGGATAATTATGCATCAGACGAAGAGCAACAGGAGATTGAGGCGAAGAAACAACTCAACAAACAGAGAAATGATGGAAAGCAACTAGATATCTCCATAACTGACAAAGAAATGAAGAAACGAGAAAAGAAAGATATGCTTGCTGCACATGCTGCTGAGCAAGATAGGAAGGAGGCCCTTAAGGATGATCATGATGCTTTCACTGTTGTTATTGGTAGCCGGACTTCTGTTCTTGAAGGCCAAGAAGATGCGGATGCTAATGTCAAAGACATAACAGTTGATAACTTCTCTGTGTCAGCCCGTGGGAAAGAACTCTTGAAGAACACATCAGTGAAGATATCACATGGGAAGAGGTATGGTTTAGTTGGACCCAACGGGATGGGCAAATCTACACTATTAAAGCTTCTTGCTTGGAGGAAGATACCAGTTCCTAAAAATATTGATGTGCTTTTGGTTGAACAAGAAGTTATTGGTGATGATAAAACTGCTCTCCAAGCTGTTGTTTCAGCTAATGAGGAGCTGGTCAAACTCCGAGAAGAAGTTGCATCGTTGCAGAATTTATCTTCTGCTGCTGAAGCTGAGGACAATGATGATGCAGGAGAGAAGCTTGCTGAGTTATATGAGAAATTGCAGATCTTGGGTTCAGATGCTGCTGAGGCTCAGGCATCAAAGATTCTTGCTGGATTGGGTTTCACCAAGGAAATGCAAGGGCGGCCTACCAAGTCATTTAGTGGTGGCTGGAGGATGAGAATATCCTTGGCCAGGGCACTTTTTGTGCAGCCAACTCTTTTGTTGCTGGATGAACCCACCAATCATCTTGACCTTAGGGCTGTTCTCTGGTTGGAGGAGTATTTGTGCCGGTGGAAGAAAACTTTAGTGGTTGTTTCACACGATCGAGATTTCCTCAATACTGTCTGCACTGAGATTATTCATCTCCATGATCAAAAGCTCCATTTCTACCGTGGAAATTTTGATGATTTTGAGAGTGGGTATGAGCAGCGTCGCAAAGAAATGAACAAGAAGTTTGAGATTTATGAGAAGCAAGTGAAAGCTGCCAAGAGGTCAGGGAACCGGGTACAGCAGGAGAAGGTGAAAGATCGAGCCAAGAGTGCTGCTGCCAAAGAAGCATCAAAGAACAAGGCAAAGGGAAAGGTTGATGAGGATGAGCCCCTACCAGAGGCCCCAAAGAAGTGGCGAGATTACAGTGTAGAATTTCACTTCCCTGAACCTACTGAGCTGACCCCACCACTATTGCAGCTAATAGAAGTAAGCTTCAGTTATCCAAACCGTGAAGATTTCAAGCTGTCTAATGTTGATGTGGGGATTGATATGGGGACTCGTGTTGCTATTGTTGGACCCAATGGGGCTGGAAAATCTACTCTACTGAATCTACTTGCAGGTGATCTGATTCCAGCAGAGGGTGAGGTGCGAAGGAGCCAGAAATTGAGGATCGGAAGATATTCACAACACTTTGTGGACTTATTGACCATGGATGAAACACCTGTTCAGTATCTTCTTAGACTCCACCCTGATCAAGAGGGACTCAGTAAACAGGAGGCAGTTCGCGCTAAACTTGGGAAATTTGGACTCCCCAGCCATAATCATCTTACTCCAATTCTAAAATTATCTGGAGGGCAGAAAGCTCGGGTTGTCTTCACTTCGATCTCCATGTCAAAGCCTCACATATTACTATTGGATGAGCCTACAAATCATTTGGACATGCAGAGTATTGATGCGCTGGCTGACGCACTAGATGAGTTTAGCGGTGGAGTTGTACTGGTCAGTCATGATTCCAGACTCATATCACGTGTTTGTGAGAACGAAGAAAAAAGTGAAATTTGGGTCGTAGAAAATGGAACTGTGATGTCATTCCCCGGAACCTTTGAAGAGTACAAGGAGGAGCTACAAAGAGAAATTAGAGCAGAAGTCGACGAGTGAGGTGACATTTATGGCATGGGTATATTACTGTTTCTAGTCCCAGGTATGATTTTGCTTGTTCCCGTTGTCAATGTATCAAGTTATTTCTGCAGCCAGATTATTTCTGCACATTTCAGTTAACACGCTTTTCAAGTTTATCACATTTATAGAGCAATCTGCAGAGACACACAAGAGTCCAGCCTTAAATCTGTTCTCATCAATATAAGCACTTGTACATTAGATATGAACAAAACATTAAGGTTAAACATAGATAGACATATATCTTGTTCATTTCTTCTTTATCCATCTGTACCTGTGTGTGAATCTTTGTTATGCTGAGAACTAAGTAATTGACACAAGAGTCTAAACAAATGTAACAAAATACCAGGGCTTGTTGTGTGATGAAACCTACATGAAAGGGAGGAGCATTACTTCCACGGATTTCGGTTGTGGGAAAAGATGTCTTGGAACCTGGCTTTACAACCTCTACTATTTTCCTATTAATTTCTAGAATTCTTTTTTCAAAAGTTCCTTCTCCAGGAGCCTGCAAAATTTGCAACTGTAAAGAGCTAGCTAATATTTACAGTGCTTTCAACATTTAATTCAAAGTTCTTCAATTTGTGAGTGAGCAAGGTCAAAGAGGTGAGCATGAGGAGGACAATACCAGTCATAAGCAGCATACAAGCTTATTCCAGTTTGTTCCAGGCAAAGTTGCGATACATGCAAGTTTAAATGGCGTGTAAATTAACACAGATGTCCCTTGAGTTTGTAGAAATAAACCTTATATGTCTTTTAGATTATTATCATTTTTATCCTTGAAGTTTAGACAAATAACATAAAATTATACTGATTATAGCAATTTAGTCCCTACTTTTATAAATATAATATTAAGAACTAATATGTTAAAATTAAAAATTATATTTTTAATTTATTATTTAAATAAAAATTTTAAAAAGAAAATACCATTATCAAAAAAAAAACTATAAGTTTGATCAAATTCCTATGCTTAAATATTGTTAACTCTTTTCTTTTATTTTTTATAACAATTTAATATTCAACATTTAAATTTAAAGTTTAAATAAAAAAAATTTAATAATAAAAAGATTAAATATTGAATAGATATTTTTCAAAGTAACTACGAGTTTCAACTTAATTTTATTTAAAATTGAAATGAGTAAGTTTCAATCATTTTTTTTAACCCATGTGATTTTATACAATTAAAAATAAAAATATTTCTTTAAATTTATAATTTCTATACAGCCGAAAAAAATAATACAGTTTCTTTTTAATTAGTCAAAATTAATTTAGAAACAAAATTATATTTAACTTGTATGTTTGCATAAAGAAAATAGAATGATATATGTAATGTTTAAAAAAAACAAAACGAAAGATGGCCAAACATAAAAAATAGATAAGGTTTTAATTATTTGAAATTAATCTTAAAAAAATAACGAATTGAAAAACGAAAAAGATATTTTAGAATACCTTAAATTTAATAAGTAATTAATTAGTTACTTAAACAACAGAAAAGCAATAATAGCAAAGCAAACCTCGAACCCAACAACGTGCCGAAGCATTTGACGTACCAAACCATCTTCACAGAAGTAGTTGGGTGATTACGGTTTAAAGATAAATAAATAAATAAATATATATATATATATTGTATTACTTATATTTTATTTTATACAAATTATAAATTTTGCGAATTTTTTTTATATTTACTGATATTTTAAATATTTACATCAGATATTTATTAGGACCAACGGCTGACACTCGTGATACAATCTAAATATTTATGGATACTATGTGCGATATCTGTCCTCAAAAAATCTCACAATTTTGTAAATTGTTAGATTTAAAAAAACTATCAAAATTCAAGATTCTATACTCTGCAATTATATTACAACTCAAGTATTTATATATAATATATGTGGTACTTGTGTTCAAGGATATTCCACAATTTTACAAATTGTTAGATTTAAAAAAAAATTATTAATATTCGAAATTTTAATAGTTATAATATAATTCAAATATTTACGCATAATATATACACTGTTCGTTCTCAAGAGAATCCCATAATTTTATGGATTATTAAATTTTGAAAAGTTACCAACATTCCTCACAATTGTAATATAACACGAATATTTAGATACAATATGTACAATATTTATTCTCAAAACAACTTCATAATTTTATAAATTATTAAATTTAAAAAGTTATAATTATCTAAACATCAAAAGTATTTTTAAATACCTCTAATATGTTGTTTCCTTCAGGAACTAAAAGTGATACATTCCCTGGGATGCTCGAACCCGAACATCGGGCCAAATATGTTGTGTACCAAACCATCACAACCGAAAAAACTTGGTCATTAAGATAGAAAGTAGAATTATTATCTCTAATATTACATTTAATTTTGTATTTAAATGAATTTCTTTATTCATATCCGTACTTATTTAGGGTTTAAAATTATATTTTTAATTATTAGTAATATTAGAAATATAAATTCTTTATACAAATTATATGAGATGTAAGTTGGTGTGTGTCATAAAAATTTTAAAAGACACATGATGTGCATTAAATTCTTATTGATTATATTAATTTTCTAATTTTATCAATTAATATTATCATATTATATTAGTTTGTATACAATAATTTATATAAAAGGTTTGTATCTTAATATTTATTTTTTAATTACATGTATATTTTAGGTCTGATATTTAATATTGAAGTCGAAAAGTGTTATCCTTACATATATATATTTATGTATAAAATATAATTACGTGACAACATATAATTCTAGTAGTATTATAGTAATGTTAAGTGACATTATATACTTTTATATATATATATATATATATAAAGATTATGTTGTCATGTAATTTGAGAATATGTTAAAAAAATTCCTTGTTAATATAAATAAAAATGATAGTGAAAATAAAATTGACATTTTAAAAATTATATAAGAGTTTAAGACAATCTAAAAAAAATAGTTTGTCCTAATATCTTAAACAATTAATCCAATATTTTTTCGTGTAAAGATATATATACATATATATATATGTATGTATATAAAAAATATGTATCCTTTGAATTAATCAGAATTATGAAATTTTAAGATTTTTTTATAATTAATTAAAGAAAATATTTTAGAATACCTCAATGGAGATTATATTGGATAATTACATTTTTTACCCCTAAAGTTAAACTAATAGCAGATTAAGACATATTTCGATTAATTGTAACAGTTTAACCCTACTAAAATCATAATTAATAAATAGCCACGACACCATGCGATCGAACCCGAGAATCTGTTGGGTGCTTTAAGTACCAAATCACTGTGAAGTAAAGGTTCGTTGATACAACAGAAGACATTATTTATTTTAGACTAGAACAATGTCTCAATTATCTCTTAATTTTTTAAAAAAATAATATTATATTTTATTAAATTTATTTATTTGCACCACAAAATTTGCTTCGGTCATCCTTTTACTTGCAGATTCATATTTAAGAAAAATTAAAATTAAATTTATAGTAATAGACTATATTAAATATTTTTAGTTCATGAAATATTTAGACAACTATTTTTTTCAAAAAAAATATTTTAAATGGATGTGAAAAACCTCACTTGTAAAATATTAAATGCTTACTTTTTCTATTATTTGAATTTACAATAGCGAATGTTAAGCTTACTTCAGACTATCCGAATTATGTCTAATAGATATTTAATTAAATTATGATATTCTTAATACTTAATTATATATTAATTATTGATATAATGAGTTTTTTTATTAAAATAATATGTTATGGTTAGATTTTAAAGTGCAAAAGAGATTCATTGGATTCTATTTCATTAATATCTTTTGAAATAATTAAATTATAATGAATTTTTTTTTTGAAAATTTTGTATAAATAAAATAGTATGGGGTTATTAAGAAAATAAGGAAAATAAAAAAAAAGATATTTTGAAATACCTCATTTGTTATTCCACCAAACTTTAGGGACCAAAATGTCATTTATCCCGAACGCTCGAACCCAAGCATTGCGAGAAATGATGATATGCACCAAACCAACATAGCACAGAAGATTGGGTGATCGAGTAGCTGACGATAATAACTTATTTATTATAAAAAAACTCCTCATTTTCTCACGATATTCAGATATCATATTTTATTATGTCTTAATTTTTTTTTTTAAATAATCCTGAATTCCTTTGATGTTTGAATTTTGTCCCTATATATTAGCTAATGTGAAGAGTTATTGAAGTAAATTAGCTGAAGTTGGCTTAAAAAAATGTTTATTTTAATAAAAAACAAAAATAAGTATTACATTTGTTTGTATTTGAAAAATTTATTTTTATTATATATTCAAATCCTCACTTATTAAGAGTTTATAGTATATTTATAAAAAAATTAAGACGTACTCTGATTAATAAATTAAACAAAATACCCCTTAATGTTTAAAAATAAATAAATACTTTATAAAATATGGATAAAAGATGAATATCTTCTAAAGTTATTATTACTATATAATCAATAATTTTTATATAAAATAATTATTATACTTTTGAATATTTAAAAAATACATAAATAAACCATTTTGTATTTAACAATGGAGACAAAATGGTATGCTTACATGCCTTTTAAATTTTTAAGGGAATAATAATTATTTTATATAAAAGTTATTAAGTGTATAGTAACTTTTACTATTCATAGGATATCTTAATTTTTCATATTTTTAATTATAAATAATGTTAAAAATTATTATGACAATGTATAAGTGAATTAATTGTCATATAATTTACATTATTTAATTTTTATTAATAATATTGATTTTTATAATTTTATGATCATGGAGTAGTTTTAATTTAAAGATACTAATATTAGATTGACCGTTGATCCTTGGTAAATACGTACGTATCTCCAAAATTGCAAGTTATTGACTTGTTATAATTATCAACCAAAAACCTTAATAATATTTGCAACCTGGATAAAGTATATATATATTTATATATATAACATTTTACTCAGCACACTCATATTTTAAAAAATTTAAAAATTTTAAATAAAAATTAAATAAGTGTGAGAAATCTCATCTATAAAATATTAAACCCTTACCTTATATTATTATTTAAATTCAAATAGCCTACAAGAGTTAAGTTAATTTCAAATCATCGAATTATACTGAATAGATAGCCAGTCAAATTATATATATATGTAACAATTTTTTTATTAAAATAATGATGTTCTAAATAAATTTTAAAGTATAAAAAATTTCATACTATTTTTTTATTAAAATTCATAATTGTATGTGACTTGACATTATTGTCCTAGTAAATTTGGTGATATCATAGTTAATTAAGTTAAAAATATATATATATTATTTCGAGGAGAAAGACCAATTCAATTTTAACTTTTTTATTCCCTTGTTTATTTTAAAAAAAATAAATTATAATAAATTTTAAAACAATTGTACTAATGCATTGTGCATATTTTTCTTTATAACAAATATAAATTTTTGTTAGCACTAAGGCAATTCTTGCACTATAAAAATATACTTAATCAGAATAAAAATATGTATTTAATTATTTATATAAAAACACAAATTTTTTATAAAACAAAAATAATATACACAATACAGAAGAATTTTTATGTTTTTCAATTTAACAAAATCAACTTAAGATAGCAATCATAATTCATTGAATTCTTTTTTCTTTTCTATAAAATCAAATGGGATGGTGTGTGTGGTAATTTTAAAGATAATTAAAACTAAAAAAGAGAAAAAGGTATTTTGAAATACCTCCATTTGTAATTTCACCAAACCTCAGGGACTACAATGTTATTCTCTCCAAACCTCAGAGACTACAATGTCATTTTCCCGAAATGCTCGAACTCGAGCATTGCGGCAAGTGATACGTTTGCACCAAACCATCATAGTAGGGAAGGGTTGGTGGTTAAGTAGGACATAATAACTTATTTATAAAATTTCACTTTCTCACGAGTCATGAGAAATTTTGTCAAAATTCATACACGATATTTTATTTTCTTAATTTTTAAAAAAATAATTCTAAATTTATTTAATGTTTGAATTTTGTCCCTATAAATTAGCTAATGTTACAGTTATTTAAGTAAATTAATTGAGGATGACTTTTTTTTTTTTAAGCAAAAACCATTAATTCATTAAACAACAACACAAGATACAGAAAGGGATTAGGCTCGGACGAAGCCTCCTTGAGCCAGACATTATTGTCTGGAGATAATAAAGCCATTTTGGCTAACATGTGAGTAGCAACATGACAGACTCTAGGAATAGATTTAAATAAGTAATTCCTGCAACTGCCATATCTTGAATCTCAGACACCAGCCAACTTACCTTTTTATAGCTTTTAATTTTGCCCAGGATTAAATCAATTACATTTTTGGAATTTGATTCGATGACCAATAAGTGAAGTCCCACAGCTCTAGCCATCTTCAAGCCTTTAAAAATAGCCAAAGCTTCTGAAAACTCAACATCGTCTGGAAATGAACATCTCCAAGTTCCAGCAAGTATAACTTCCCTTCTAGAATTGCGCACGATGGCACCTAATCCAGTCCAACCATTAGCAAAATCAACCGTCGCATCGACATTCATTTTGAACCACGGATCACTAGGAGGAAGCCAACATAAATTAAATAAACTTGTCTCCTGCTCATGTGAACTCAACTGACAAGGATGTGAAGTATTGTATGTTGTATCTTATGTGAGATATTTCAAAATACAAGTATCCCACATTGGTTAGTTATAAAACTCTTAAATTATTTATATATAGAAACAATTATAGAGTGGGATAACAAGCTAGTATAAGGGCCTCTCTCGCGCACAAGACAAGCCGACCCAAGCCCAATTGTGGGGGTTCAGTCCGAAAAGCGTTTAATGCGCGTCGTCGTGCGTAAGGGGACCCCTCCCCCCCCACAGTTGAAGCCATTTGGGCATGAAACGACTTGTGTCATTTAAGTATAAAACGACATCAAACAATTTTAACTGTTTTGTGTCAACAGGTGTTAAGGCAGCAATTGTAGTTAGGTGGCTGTCCGAATAGTCACCACTTACCTATAAATACATGCCTTAACCGAGCATTAAAATTTTAACTTTCATTCTTCTTTGCTCTACAAAAATCCTGTCATCACCATTGCTTAATTCTTTTCTAGTTGTTCTACACACTCGTTGTACTTGGGTTGCAGTCTTACAAACGAGTATCGTCACTATATCTTGGGGCTGTACTGCCATTCAACCTTCCTGCAATAGGATACCATCCTAAAGGGGTAGAAATAGTTTTCAGGACAGTGCCCTTTGCACTCCTTAACGCACATATATCAATAGTATATTTCCTGAAGTCACCAATAATCTGAAAACTAACATGTCGACAATGTCGAACCCTGCACTCCTGACTTCAGATGCTGCTTTGCTTGCTGCTGTTAAGTCCATTCCTGACATCGCCAAGATTGACACATTCAGGGGAACCAACTACAAGGGCTGGAGAGATCGAATTTACGATACATTGGATGTGCTCAACCTTGCTGGCTATTTAACACAACTATAACCAGATGCTGCTTCAGAAAATTATCAAGCATGGGTTAGAGCCAATAAGGTATGTCGTAATGCCATTTTAAATACAATTTCTAATGAGTTATATGATGTTTATTCTCTCTGCGACCAAGCACAAGAAATTTGGGTATCTTTGGAGAAGAAATATATAATTGAAGATGCTGGTGCCCAAAAATATGTCATAGCCAACTTCTTGGATTTCAAGATGGCAAAAGACAAGTCTGTCACCACTCAAATTCATGATTACCACTTGCTGGTTAATGATTTGAAGAATGAGCATATTACACTTCCTAAATCATTCCTTGCTGAATGCTTGATTGAAAAGTTACCAAATTCTTGGAAAGATTACAAGAAGAATATCAAACACAAGAAAAAGCAAATGACATTGGAGAATGTTATTGTGCACATTCGAATTGAAGAAAAGAATAGGCTGAGGGAGCAAGAAGAGAAAGCCAAGGAAATTCGTTCCAAGGCTAATGTTGTTCAAGATGCTGCACCTCCTGCCAAAAAGCAAAAATTGAACAATAAAAAATTCATGAACAACATGAAACCAACATTCAAGAAAAAAAGAAACTGCTTTGTGTGTGATAAGCCTGGTCATTTGTTACAACCCAGCTACAAAAAAATAACGTGCCCCTTTTGCTCATACATATAGTAGACGCAATCAACACATGAATAAGTCAGAGGCAATTGCTTAGAGAGATTTTTTTTCAGTTGCAGATTTTTTGCTTGATTTGTGTTACATTATATTTGTTTGTTATCCCTAGAATTTCTCCTTTGTTAGTGGGAATTTTGTTAAATAATTGTGTAATTAAAGTTCTTTTGATTCAATAAAGGGGACAAGAAAATTTTCTTTCATTTAAGTAAACTAAGGCCAGTGAGCTCCCTCAATAACTGAGCTCTCACGTGTTGTTACAAGCCAAGATAGGGAGGGGAAGAAAAAATAAAAATAAAAACCTTTCCAGGGAAGATTTTGGAAGGGATATCGTTTTGCAAGGTCCTGTAACTAGATCCCAAACCAAAGCTGCTATCAATTTGGTATCAAAGCCAGGGGTTATGGGGGAACATCGTACCTTGCAAGAACAGTTTGAAGAATTCCTCTCAATTTACAAGGCAGAACGGGTAGCCGCAAAAGCCAGACAACAAACCATGGCCGCTCAGCTCGAACATCTTACACAGACCCTGAATTCTCAAGGAATTGGTGAGGAGTTCCGGCGAAGGAAGTCATGCCCGAGTTTGTCGTGACGTCAGAAGCCACACAGAGGGACCCACCGCGAATGGTGGTAATGTTGTGCCTAGGTGTACAAAACTTGATTTTCCTTGCTTTAATGGTACATTAGATCCGTTGGTTTGGATAAGCTACTGCGACAACTTTTTTCTCCATCAACGAACACCAAAAGAGGACCGAGTGTTGTTGGCTTCCTTTCATCTTGAAGGTGATGCACAATTGTGGTTCTTAAAGCTGCAAAGGGATCGACCTAATATATCCTAGTTGGACTTCAAAGCCCAATGTCAATTAAGGTTTGGGCCCCCAATAAGAAGTAATAAACTAGGAGAGTTATCTAAGTTAAAACAAACAAGGTCAGTAGAAGCTTATCAACGCCAATTTGAACGTCTTTCTGCCCAAACAATCTCACTAAACTCTGAACAAGAAAAAGAAATATTTATCAGTGGTCTTCGAGATGCCATTGCCGTTGAAGTTGAGTTGCACAACCCACCAGATTTAACCACAGCCATGAGCCTTGCTCGCCTTTATGAGCGGCGCAACGATAAAGGGAAAGAAGAAGCGAATCCGGTTCGTAGAAGCCCCAGAGTTATTACCAATAGAGGAGCTCCTAAAACTCCTTTTATCAAAAGGCTTTCAAGGGCAGAATTAGAGGAGCGTAGAGCCCAAGGGATTGTGCTTCAATTACGATGAACCCTATCAATTTGGTCACAAGTGTAAGCGCTTGTTTTGGTTGGAAGGTATAGAAGAGGACGAAGCACCAGAGGCTGACCCAAAAATCTCACTCCATGCCATAACTGGAACTCAGAACAACCAAACAATGTAAGTAGAAGGAAGTATAAACGCCCATCCTTTAGTGGTTTTAATCGACTCCGACTCCACACATAGCTTTGTGGATGAGTCACTTGTGCATCAACTATAAATCCCAACAGGGCCCAAGGACAATTTCAGAGTAACAGTGGCAAATGGGGAAAAATTAAGCAGTCTCGAATTTTGCAAAAAGCTTCCCATATAATTAGGAGACCAAAAATTTCCATCTGATTTATTTTTGCTCCCTTTATGTGGTTTTGGTGCTGTGCTAGGTGTGAACTGGCTTAAGAAATTAGGACCAATTTGTTGGGACTTTGCAACTATGAGGATGAAATTTATATGGTGTGGCAAACCAGTAGAGTTGTACGAACTGAGGGACTCCAGGCAACAACTTTCTCCTTCTCTCTCAGCTCTTAAGTTAGAAGCAGAACAAGGCCTTAGTTTGTAACGATTGCTTTATGAATTCCAAGGCATCTTCCAGCTTCCAGTTGGTCTACCCCCTCCACGTGATTATGATCACAAGATATCTCTATAACCAAGTACAACCCCTATAGTGGTACGACCTTACCGTTACCCACATATGCAAAAAGATGAAATTGAAGCCCAATGCAAGGAGATGTTACAACAGGGAATCATAAGGCCTAGCAATTCTCCTTATTCTTCACCAGTTTTGCTAGTAAAAAAAGCAGACAACTCATGGCGATTTTGCATGGACTATCGCTCTTTGAATGCTAAAACAATCAAGGACAAATTTCCCATTCCAATCATCGACGAACTTTTGGAAGAATTACACGGTTCTAAATATTTCCTAAGCTCGATTTAAGATCCGGCTATCACCAAGTTCGCCTGCATCCAACAGATGTGGAGAAAACTGATTTTCCGACATATCATGGGCATTTCGAATTCCTTGTGATGCCATTTGGCCTTACCAATGCCCCATCTACCTTCCAAGCCTTGATGAATGAAGTGTTCCAGCCCTATCTTCGTAAATTTGTTTTGATTTTTTTTGACGATATACTCGTTTATAGTAGTACATGGGCTGACCACTTACACCATCTCCGAGTGGTTTTTTCCTTACTACATCAGAATGATTTATTTCTTAAGGAATCTAAATGTTTGTTTGCTCAATCTCAGATTTCTTATCTTAGCCACATAATTTCAGCAAAAAGAGTAATTGCAGATGCCGAAAAGATTGATGTTATGATCCAATGGCCTCGACCAACAACTATCAGAGCTCTTAGAGGCTTCTTAGGCCTCACTGGATACGACCGAAAGTTTGTTAAGAATTATGGGTTGATTGCTACTCCTCTCACCAATATGTTACGCAAAAATTCCTTCATATGGATTGAGGAAGCTTTGACTGCATTTGGACAACTCAAACGTGCCATGACCATTACCCTAGTGTTGGCTTTACCCTAATTTTGACAAAGATTTTATTCTAGAATGTGATGCTTTTGATTATGGGTTGGGTGCAGTGTTACAACAAGATGGGAGGCCAATTGCTTTCTATAGTAAACCGATGGCTCAACATCACATAAGGCTTCCAGCTTACGAAAAAGAACTCATTGCTCTTTCTCAAGCTATTAGACATTGGAGACCATATTTATGGGGTCGGAAATTCATTATCCGCACTGACCACTTCAGCCTTAAGTATCTCCTAGGCCAAAAAATTACTACCTCACCTAAACAACGTTGGGTAAGCGAACTCCTGGGCTATGACTTTACGGTTGAGTATAAAGCCGGCAAAGAAAATCAAGTGGCAGACGCCTTGTCACGCAGAGATGAAGATGTGGGATTAATCTCAGCAATATCCATGCCACAATTGGACCTCTTCCAAGCTTTGAAAGCCGAGGTGACATCTTCTTCAACACTACAAACTTTGATTGACAATATCAAATCGGGGGAATTACCTAGCACTTGGTCCTATTCGAATGGCCTTATCTTATATAAAAACAGAGCATACTTGGAACCTACTTCTTCCCTAATTCAAGCTATTATTTCGGCATTGCACAATCAAGGTCATAAAGGATACCAGAAGACTTTATTTCGCATAACATCAGATTTTTATTGGCCAGGTATGAAAAAGACAATCCAAGATTTTATCAGATGTTGTACAATTTGCCAAAAGAACAAATCTGAGCATTTGTAACCAGCTGGCCTGCTACAACCTCTTTTAGTTCCTCTACAGATATGTTCAGACATTTCTATGGACTTTATTGATGCTTTACCTCCTTCATTTGGCAAATATGTGTTGCTTGTGGTGGTGGATCATTTTTCCAAATATGCACACTTTATTCCCATGGCTCATCCATATTCTGCTGTTTCCGTAGCAAGAGTTTTTTTTACCATGTCTTTAAGTTGCATGGACTGCCAGAAACAATTGTGAGTGATAGAGATGTAACATATTGGAGATTTTTAACAATAGAATGGATAATGTACAGAATAATACAAGATATTCTCAAGCCAAGGCATGCATAATGCATTGTCTTTAAGGAAATTTCTACCCCTCTAGGACAATATTCTGGTACAAATAGGTTTTATGGCAGTATTCCCTCCAAGATACAATGGCTGTTAGTTCTATAAGGGTGCACTCCCAAGTATAGAACCCTTTGAACAACACAAAATCGATCACGTTCTCTATTTTTTCTCTCTTATAATAAAGTCAAAATATGACCTTAATTTATAGGTACACATGTACCTTTTCATTAGGATATATCTTTTCACACACTTTTTCATTAGGACATGTCTTTTCATACACCTTTTTATTTATTAAACCTATAAGTATTTTGAAATATAATGTATATATTATAAAATATACAACAATCCCCCTTTATTTCAAAATACATATAAGATAATAGAGAATATTTAGAATTCAATGCATATGTACTGGTGCTTATCAGGCTATGAACCAGTCATTGGACAACTAATTGTGTCTTACAGGAATTTGGTGAAATATATAGTTTCTATGAACCAAAAGTCCTTTGGCGTGAGTTAGAGGACTAGTTATCCACATTGAACTCTCACACTGAGTGTTGTTCTGCGATGTGGCACTTTTAAGGCCCTGTGCTTACTTGGAATTCATGAATGCTTTAGAGATGCTTGCCTAAGCTCTCATAGAAACCGACCCAGTTTCACATTCATTTAGGTGAACCCTCCATCAAGCATGTCCTATAGTTTAAACATGCCACCATTCAATATTTGGGCTATGGAGTTCATTAAGAGCTTAAAAAGTTCATCCTTTATCACTATAGTTTTAAGTACTATCTTGCCATAGGGAGTGACTCAATATTATATATAAGATCGATAGCACAACAAGACAACAAGTGACTTGTTATTACCCCTATGAACCTATTTCATGGGATCTTCAATCACATAGGTGGGGTTCCTATCACTTTTGCCTTTTATTCTAGGCATAGTCCCCTCCCCCTCAGTTTTTAAAACCAAAATTTTCTTTAATGGTTTTGTCAAGCATTGGCCAAAATTATACATCATGTCTTTTTATAGACTTTTCATTCGATCTAAATGATATAAAGATCGAGATATACACACATTTTTAGTTGAAAGCTTTCCAACACACTTCCTCTCCACTAAAGGACAATTCAACATTCATATATCACTTTTTACTATTGCCTTTTTTTTTTTTTTTTAATAATAGAGGATCATCACATTACACACTAATGGTGCCTTAAATATTTATTCAATAATCTTTATAGGCAATCCAATAATCTTATTGAAGACTATTGATATATTTATAATTTTTCAAAAATATAACAATGATGCCTATAACACATGAAGTCATTTTTCATACAACTTTTATTGAATAAAAGGCTACCATAACACATATTTTATTTAATAAAACGAGACTAACTTCAATACATATATATATATATATATATATTATATAATAATTACTCCTCTCATAATTAATTTAGGAGTAATAAATCATAGTCTCTTTTATGTCACTCATGCTAGAAACCAATTCATCAATCCTTATTTTAATTAATAAGAAACCTTTAGAATTAGCACGCAAAATAAATTAAGGTCAAATAAATATAATTCAAAATCACATCAACATTATAATGAATTATATATAATAAAACCTTAACATCAATACATAAATATTATGCCCCATATGCTCAAAATAATAAATTATTTAATAAACATTTTCTGGGCTTATAAATCAACAAATAGAAGTTATTAGGGTCATATTAATATTATTAATAAATTATCAGGGTCAAATAATAACCTTGCAGAAAGGTTAAGTCCAATCCATAATTATCTAAAGATCATAGCAAACTTTATGATTAATTAATAGATATTAACCTTAATGATATTTACTATTGGACTCAAATGATATTAATCATCATCATCCTCTCCACAGAATCGACGTTTCCAGATTTTCTCACAAATTTACAGTCAGTATTGCAATTTTAATACCCAAATCAACATATGCCAAATAAATGAATAATCAAAAATATTCAATCATCAGACAATTGGGCATTCAAATTTAAAAATAAAATTCATATTGCAATACTCATATTTTGACTTCTACCAATAAATCAAAATTTTAATTTTAAAATACAAGAAACGCACCTTATAATTCTCCATGAAATTTTTCAAAAAATTCGATGTTCATCCATTCTCCATCGAACACAACACGAAAATGAACCACATCCTTTAGGCACAGAGTTAAATAATTTTTCATCTTCATACAAACATGGGTAAAACTTTTGACTGAAAATTTTGGGCTGTAAATCTTCCGTTCAATTAAAACCTTCGCTGGCCTGGAGACATAAACTCAATGTGAACATACAATGGTTCTTTACACATGATTTTCAGCCATGAAGAATTGCACATCTTCATCACCCATGTTATCTCTGTGGACGGCAAGTATTCTGGTGAATTCCATGCAAATGGGTGAAGGGAGTAGCATAACTCCTTTACATTCACAACCATTAAACTTAATATCACAATGATATCATCCTATGCCACTTTTCGGTACATCATCGTTAACATAAAAACTTTCCTTAAGATTGTTGGAGATTTTTAACAATAGAATGGATAATGTACAGAATAATACAAGATATTCTCAAGCCAAGGCATGCATAATGCATTGTCCTTAAGGAAATTTCTACCCCTCTAGGACAATGTCCTGGTGCAAATAGGTTTTGTGGCAGTATTCCCTCCAAGATACAATGGCTGTTAGTTCTATAAGGGTGCACTCCTAAGTATAGAACCCTTTGAACAACACAAAATCGATCACGTTCTCTATTTTTTCTCTCTTATAATAAAGTCAAAATATGACCTTAATTTATAGGTACACATGTACCTTTTCATTAGGACATATCTTTTCACACACTTTTTTATTAGGACATGTATTTTCATACACCTTTTTATTTATTAAACCTATAAGTATTTTGAAATATAATGTATATATTATAAAATATACAACATAACATTCACAAGCTCTTTCTGGACTGAACTTTTCAAATTGAGTGGAACAAAGTTGGCTTTCAGCTCAGCCTACCATCCACAAAGTGATGGTCAAACAGAAGTCGTCAATCGAACCATTGAAGTATACCTTCGTTGCTTCACTAGCGATCAGCCACGCAAATGGATGCAATGGATTTCTTGGGCTGAGTATTGCTACAATACAAGTTATCACTCTTCTCTCAAAACAAGTCCCTTTGAAGTTGTTTATGGTAGACCACCACCCCGCCTATTAGATTATTACCCAGGACTAGCTCCTGTAGAAGTTGTGGAGCAAGAGCTCAAAACTAGAGATCAAATTTTACATGGTCTCCGTGGCAGACTCTTACAAGCCCAAGATATCATGAAAACCAATTTTGATAAGTATCGCAGAGAAATCCACTTCCAGGTTGGAGATTTGGTATTATTGAAGTTACAGCCTTATCGACAGCTCTCATTAGCTTCCAACAGGAACAAGAAACTCTCCCCATGGTTTTATGGTCCGTTTCCTGTGGAGGCTAAAATTGGGACGGTAGCATATCGCCTTACACTTCCTCCAACAGTGAAGATACATCTAGTTTTTCATGTCTCGTGTTTAAAAAAATTCCAAGGGTCCCATATTGATGCTGCTCCTAAATTGCCTACAATCCACGAAGGAGAAGTACTTCCAACCCCGAAAGCCATTCTTGAAAAAAAATCGATTTCAGGTACTCAACATATTCTGATTCACTGGGAAGGATTATCACCTGCTGAGGCATCATGGGAATCAGCTGAGCATATTCAAACACAGTACCCAGCTTTTACGTTTGAGGTCAAACGTTTTTTGGAAGGAGGGAGTGATGTTATAACCCAGCTACAACAAAATAACGTGGCCCCTTTTGCTCATACATATAGTAGACGCAATCAACACATGAATAAGTCAGAGGCAATTGCTTAGAGAGATTTTTTTTCAGTTGTAGATTTTTTGCTTGATTTGTGTTACATTATCTTTGTTTGTTATCCCTAGAATTTTTCCTTTGTTAGTGGGAATTTTGTTAAATAATTGTGTATTTAAAGCTCTTTTGATTCAATAAAGGGGACAAGAAAATTTTCTTTCATTTGAGTAAACTAAGGTTAGTGAGCTCCCTCAATAACTGAGCTCTCACGTGTTGTTACACACCAAGATAGGGAGGGGAAGAAAAAATAAAAATAAAAACCTTTCCAAGGAAGATTTTGGAAGGGATATCATTTTGCAAGGTCCTGTAACTAGATCCTAAACCAAAGCTGCTATCATCATTATGCTATTGAATGTACGTTCAGGAAGGGCGATAAACATTCTTCTAAGGCCAACGTGGTTAAAGGAGAAGATGTGATCGCTGCAGTTGTAGTTTCTCAAGCAAATATGGTTGCAAGTGAGAAACAAGATTGGATTATTGATTCTGGTGCTACCAAACACATATGTGGGAATCGAAACTCATTTTTTGGGTACACTAAATTGAGTGAGGGAGAAGAACAAGTTTTCCTTGGAGATTCTCACGCTGCTCCGGTTGTGAGAAAAGGAAAAGTTCTTCTCAAGTTAACTTCTGGAAAAATTCTTTCCTTAAGTAATGTGCTTCATGTTTCGAATATAAGATACAATTTAGTGTCTGTGTTTGTTCTTAGAAAAGCAAATGTAAAAGTCTCTTTTGAGGGAGACAAGATTGTAATGTCGAAGAATGGGGTGTTCATTGGAAAAGGATATTGTTCCAATGATTTGTTCAAGCTTAATGTACTTAACATAATTATGAATAAAAATGCTTCTACTTCTGCTTGTATTGTTGCCTCTTTTGATTTATGGCATGGTAGATTAGGCCATGTGAATTTTTCTTATTTAAAGAAAATGAAAAGAAATGGTCTAATAAATATTAATGTTTCAAACATCAATAAATGTGATACTTGTGTAGAATCAAAATTCATCAAGAAAACTAATAAATCAATTATGAATAGAGAAACTGAATTACTCAGTTTAATTCATAGTGATCTTGGTGATTTGAAACAAACAATAACTAGAGAAGGCAAAAGGTTTTATATAACCTTTATTGATGATTTCTCAAGATACACAAAATTGTATTTATTGAGAAACAAAGATGAAGCATTTGAAAAACTCTTAATTTATAAGAATGAAGTTGAAAATCAACTTGGAAGAAAAATTAAAAGATTGAGATCTAACAGAGGTAGTGAATATGAGTCTAATATATTTAATGATTTTTGTGAAAATCATGGCATAATACATGAAATTACACTTCCTTACTCTCCAGAGTCAAATGGAGTAGCATAAAGGAAAAATAAAACTTTGAAATAGGATGATGAATTCCCTATTAATAAGTTTTGGAGCACCGTGGAATTTGTGGGGGGAGGCAATCTTAACTGCTTGCCACCTACAAAATAGGATACCCTATAAGCAAATGGAAAAAACACCTTATGAGTTATGGAAAGGTTATAAACCTAATCTAACATATCTCAAAATGTGGGGGTGTTTTGCAAAGGTTCTTATTCCAAATCCTAAGAGGAGTAGAATAGGACCTAAAACTATTGATTGCATGTTTATAGGATATGCACAAAATAGTGCTACATACAGATTCTTGATTCTTGAAGATAAATAAAAAAATATTATTTGCAAACACTGTTATAGAATCAAAAGCTGCAGAATTTTTTGAGAATATTTTTCCTAAGAAAAAAGCTGTCGATTCTCAAGATAATAATATAATCCAAAACGATTTTCAAGAAGATTCTCCTGAGAGTTCAAATATCGAACTAAAGAGAAGTAAGAGAATGAGAAAAGCTACTAGTTTTGGTAGTGATTTCTATGTCTTTATGGTTGAAAACGACCCTCAAACATATGAAGAAGCTATGACTTCTCTTGATACTCCATTTTGGAAAGAAGCGATAAATAATGAGTTAGACTCAATCATGAGTAATCATGTTTGGGAAATTGTTGATTTATCTCCTGGTACAAAACTGATTGGTTGAAAATGGATTTTCAAGAGGAAATTAAAAGCTGATGGGTCCATTGATAAGAATAAGGCAAGATTAGTTGCCAAGGGTTTTACTCAAAAAAAAGACATAGATTATTTTGATACTTATGCTCCTGTAACTAGAATAGCTTCCATTCGAGTTTTGATTGCATTAACATCGGTGTATAATTTATTTATACATCAAATGGATGTTAAAACTGCATTCTTAAATAGTGATTTGGAAGAAGAAATATACATGACACAACCAAAAGGTTGTATTGTTCCAGATTCTGAGCATAAGGTTTGTAACTTGTGAAATCCTTATATGGTTTAAAACAAGTACCAAAACAATGGCATGAAAATTTTGATCAAATTCTAGTATCAAATAGATATCTGATTAATGATTCAGATAAATGTGTTTACTTTAAATCATTTGATACTAACAATTTTGTGATAATTTGTCTGTATGTTGATAACATGCTTATTTTTAGTCCAAGCATGGAAGTGATAAATAGGACTAAAACCTTTCTTGCTTCTAACTTTGATATGAAAGATATGGGAGAAGCAAGTGTTATTCTTGGAATAAAAGTGATAAAAAAAAAGTAACGGTCTTATGTTATCACAAGAACACTATGTAGAGAAATTTTTGAAAAAGTTTGGATACTTTAAGTGTAAGTTAGTGTCAACTCCTTACGATGCAAGTATCTAACTAAAGAAAAATTATAAGTATAGTGTTAGTCAAACGAGATATGCCCTAATAATTGGTAGTCTTATGTACTTAATGAATAGTACAAGACCAGATATTGCTTATGCAGTTGGGAGACTAAGCAGATATACTCAAAATCCTACAAGGATCATTGGGCTGCTTTAGATAGACTTGCGAGGTACTTAAAAGGTACATTAGATTTTGGGCTTTCATTTGCAAGAGATCCACCAGTGTTAGAAGGTTTTAGTGATGCAAATTGGATATCTGAATCCAATGAAATTAAATCCACTAGTAGATATATTTTTACACTTGGTAGAGGAGCAGTTTCTTGGAAATCTTCCAAACAAACTTGCATAGTTCGTTCAACCATGGAGTCCGAGCTAATTGCCTTAAAAAAGGCATGTACAGAAGCTGAGTGGTTAAGAAACTTCTTAGCTGATCTTCCCATTGGTGATCATCCTCCTATATCAATCTCAATACATTGTGATTGTCAAGCAGCTATAACTAAGGCTAAAAAGTAAGATATACAATGAAAAAAGTAGACATATACTTTTAAGACATAGTATCATTAAGCAGCTGCTAGAATCTGGTGTTGTAAACCTAGATTTTGTAAGGTCAGAGTTGAATTTGGCATATCCTCTGACTAAACCACTAAATAGGGGGTTAGTGGAACGAACGTCGAGGGGGATAGGACTTCTGCCTAGAACATAAGGCAAAAGTAATAAAAACCCCACCTATGTGATTGGAGATCTCATGAAGTAGGTTCATTGGGAGTAATAACAAATTACTGATTGTCTTGAGTTACTATCGTTTGTAAATAAATTGAGTTATCCTTATGACTAAATAGTAAATACTATAGTGAAAAAGGATGAGTTTCTTATACTCTTAATGAACTCCATAGCCCAATTTGTATGGTGGCATGTTTTAACTGTAGGATATGCTTGATGGAGGGTTCACCTAAGTGAGTGAGAAATTGAGTCGATTTCTATGACAGTCAGGCAGACATCTCTAAAGCACTCATGATTACCAAGAAAGCGCAGGGTTATGAAAGCACCAAACCGCAGAACAACAAAAGGAATAAGATAAAACTTAATGTGACCAGTTAGTTCACTGATTCACAACAAAAGAGCTATGGTTCATAGAAACTAATTATGTTTCACCTAGTTCTTGTGAGACATAATTAATTTGCTCAATAACTGGTTCATAGCCTGCTAAGCACCAGTTCATTTGCATTAAGTTTGTTATCAAATGGTGATGAATAAAAGTCTAACATTTAGTATTTTGAAATATATAGGGGATTGTTGTATCTTATGTGAGATATTTCAAAATATAAGTATCCCACATTGACTAGTTATAAAACTCTTAAATTGTTTATATATGGAAACAATTATATAGTGGGATAACAAGCTAGTATAAGGGCCTCCCTTGCGCACAAGACAAGCCGGCCCAAGCACAATTGTGGGGGTTCGGTCCGGAAAGCGTTTAATGTGTCGTCGTGCGCAGGGGGACCCTCCCCCCCCCCCCCCCTCCACCACAGGTGTGCGCGAGTTGGGCTTCGTTTTAGACTTTATTTTTTGGGCTTATTTAATTTAAATTTTTGGTAGTTGTATAGGCAATTGAAGCCGTTTGGGCATGAAACGACTTGTGTTAAGGCAGTAGTTGTAGGCAGTTGTAGTTAAGTGGCTGTCCAAATAGTCACCACTTACCTATAAATATTAACCGAGCATTAAAATTTTAACTTTCATTCTTCTCTGCTCTACAAAAATCCTGTCATCACCATTGCTTAATTCTTTTCTAATTGTTCTACACACTCGTTGTACTTGGGTTGTAGCCTTACAAATGAGTATCGTCATTGTATCTTGGGGCTATATTGTCATTCAACCTTCCTGCAATAGGATACCATCCTAAAAGGGCAGAAATAGTTTTCAGGACAGTGCCCTTTGCACGCCTTGACGCACATATATCAATAGTATATTTCCTGAAGTCACTAACACTATATGTTTGTATAGCATCTAAGGTTCTATAACATATCTGTTGTAGGTAGGGAGTTTCATTTTTATGCAACCAATTATTTCTAAAAGTCCAAATTGACCAAGATAGAACCATAAATAGCTCAACTCCAACTTTACCACAACCTCTCATCACTTGTAGTGCCATGTCTTTGAAATCCTTGCATGCTGATCCCTTCTCCGCATGAAATAGAGAAAAATTCCAAACTTTAACAATTGTAGGACAACCAACCAAAGCATGATAAGAAGTCTCATAATCTTGATTACACCTTGGACACCATGGCTCTTCTAACAGCTTCCTCTTACATAGGTTGACATAAGTTGGTCGTATATCATTAAGAGCTCTCCAGAAAAAAAATTTAACTTTTGGTGGTACATGACAGGACCACAGAAACTTCCAATCCCATAAGACCTCCTTAGAGCAAGTAGGAATTGTTGAACAGATCGTTTGTAAAGCAACTTGGTAACCACTCTTGACTGAATAGATACCACGCTTATCAAAGTGCCAAAGAAAAATATCCTCCCTGGGTGTATGTGGGAGAGGAATCTTTAAGATCAACTCTCTATCAAGAGGAAGAAAGCTCTGGCTAATTAATTGCTTATTCCAACTGTCATCTTCAATTAAATCAGCTACCAACATGTCGTGTTGCAGATGCTGTGGAGAGACAGGTTTGAAAGAATAGGGCCTAGAAAGCCAATTATCATAGTATATATAAACATATTTACCATCTCCTATCCTCCATCTTGCACCCTTCTCCACAAGTTTACGACCCCATAAAATGCTTCGCCATATGAAGGATGGATTAGAGCCAAGCTTACTCTTTAAAAAGTTACACCTTGGGAAGTATCTAGCCTTCAATACTTTAGCTATCAATGAGTTAGGAAACTGAATTAGTCTCCGACATTATTTACCAAGAAGTGCTTGATTGAAAGCCGCAAGATTGCAGAAGCCCAACCCCCCTTTCGTCTTTGGTAAGCATAACTTTTCCCATTTCCACCAATGGATGCCCTTCGATTTTTCTGAAGAACCCCACCAGAACTTTGCAATCATTCACTGGATTTCGTAGCAAAGGGCTAAAGGCAATCGAACAATACTCATTAATCAGAACTTCCCTTCCACCATAGGAAAATAATCTTACTTTCCAAATGTTGAGTTTACTACAGATCTTCTCTTTTATCTCTCTAAAAAACTGAAATTTTGATCTCCCCAGTATTGACGGTAGCCCTAAATATTTCTCATGATGAGATGCTACCTCCAAATTAAAAATTCCTTTCAATTTTTGTGCGGTTTCCTTTGGCACGTTTGGACTCAGAAGCAGAGAAGATTTAGTAAAGTTGAAAACTTGTCCTGACACACTTGCGTATTTCTCAAAGATGGCTTTGAGCAAATTACACTCTTCTACCGAGGCTCTTGCAAAGACAAGACTATCATTTGTAAAGAGAAAATGAGAGATGGATAGCCCGTGCTGTCCAAAATTAATACCATGAAGTAAATTAGCATTGGTAGCATTATGTAACAAAGAAGAACAAACTTACGTACATAAAATAAAGAGATATGGAGAAAGAGGACAGCCTTGGGCGCAATCCTCTTTGAGACTGGAAGTTGCCAGATGGCTTCCCATTAATTAACACAGAGAAAGAAGCAGTACTAATGCACTGAGATATTAATTCCACCTATTTCCTAGAGAAGCCAAAAGAAGTCAAAATTTTCCTTAAAAAACCTCATTCAACTCTGTCATACGCTTTACTTATATCTAGTTTTAAGGCTACCATACCTCTTTTGCCTTTCTTCTTCCTCCTAATTTTATGAAGGCATTCATAGCCCACCACAATATTGTCGGTAATCAATCTAGTAGGGACAAAAGCACTTTGATTTGGGGAGATTATACTATCTAAAACCAATTTTAGCCTATTAGCCAAAGTTTTGGAAATAATTTTGTAAATGACATTACAGAGGCTAATAGGTCTGAAATCGGATACCATTTTTGGCTCTTTGGTTTTAGGAATTAAAGTTAGATAAGTTTGATTTAAGGACAAAATATCTCCCCCATCATCTAGCATGTAAAGGAAAACCTTCACCACCAACTCACCAATTATATCCCAATATTTTTTAAAGAAACCAGCATTTAACCCATCCAGTCTTGGAGCTATACACGGATACATATGAAATAGTGCATGGCGAATCTCCTCCTTAGTGAAAGCTTGGTTTAAAAACTGGTTCATATCTGCCGTAACTCTGGGAGTAACATCTGCAAGGGTAGCTTCTATCGTCTCTGGGGAAGGATTGGTTGAACTAAAAAGATTCTAAAAGTAAAGCTTAACTTCTTCTTCAATTCCTCTTGGTTCCTCTATCCATCTGCCAGTTGCATCCAATAATCCTTCTATCAAGTTCCTCCTTCTACGCGATGAAGCCTTAGCATGGAAAAATTTCGTGTTTCTGTCACCCTCTCTTAGCCAAACAGCACGGGATCTTTGACGCCATTTAATCTCTTCATCATGCAAAATATTATCAATCTCATGTTCCACATTCCTAATGCGATCAGAGTTCCTGGGATTTGATGCGTCACTTAATAGTTGCTTTAACTGACATTGAAGCTTAGCAAGCTCTTGTCTTCTCTTTCCAAATTTTTTATAATGCCAACGCTGTAATTCCTCCCTCATTTTGCCCAATCTATCTAGATATACAGATATAGGATTACTGTCACCTATGTTCCCATTACCCCAATAATTCTTTATTATATTGGTGCAATCAGCATAAGACGACCAGAAGTCTTCAAAATAAATTCTCTTACCCCAGTTGTTCCTTTTACCTCTCAAATTCATCCTTTGCTAATAGAGCTTAATACAGATTGGTAAGTGATCCAAACCCCCAACCGTTATATGTGAAACACGAGCACTAATTAAAGTATCTCTCCATTGTTCTGTACATAAGAAGCGATCGAACCTCTCTTGAACCAAACTTGCACCAAAACGTTGATTTGACCAAGTAAACGGTACCCCTTCAAAATCCAAATCAGAAAGGCCATAGTAATTTAGCGTGTCTTGAAATTCTCTCATTAAATCCGAGTTGCGAGGGACTAATTGAGGATGACTTAAAAACATTAATATTTGTTTTTATATTTGAACGGTCTATTTAATTATCCAACTATAAAAATAGTAATGATGCTCATAATGTGACATAATAATTAATTACTACATATTTTATTAATAATAAGATATAATACATCAGTTATTATTTATTGAAAAAAAAATTTCATTATGATAATATTATATTTTATAAAAGAAATGTTGACATCCATTTCAAAATCGATTAAAATATAATTCTTACTAATATTAAAATAAAAATGATATGAAAATAATATGAGAAAATTACATTTTAAAACAACCTAAAAAATAATTAATTTAATATATTTTTGATTAATTTATTACTTATTTTAGTTATCTATATTTAACTTTTAAAAAAGAAAAGAGGTATTTTAGAATACCTCAGGTTCCATAAGAAAACCGAACCAATTGTCGAACCCTTGACTACTGAAGTCCTTCCATTGAACCGAACCATCGGAATACAGATGGTTTGGTGACCAATAGGCAGATAATCTTTTGTATATTGTAAAGATACCGTTGTCTAAAAATTTTCTAAATCTTATGTTATTTATATTTACGAAATAATCGACGCTTCATTAATATGATTACATTATTAATTCTTAAATATCATAAATTTTTACGCTATTTTTTTTATTAATTATTTAATGTTAAATTATATAAACAAATTATTTGACTTCACAATATTATTACGATGAGAATGGAAGTCGTCTAATTGAATTTAATTAAAAGTGCACATATAAATTTTATTATAATATTATTGATACTAATTTTTAATAAATATCTCATTAAATCTTTTTCTTTTCTTTTTAAGTAAAAAGTAACAAAAGGTTAAAAATTATAATAAAATAGTTAAAGATTACAATTAAAAAGTTGTAAAAATTGAATAAATATTTTTATATGTCATAAAATAATAATAAAATAATTGAGCTTAAGATAACAGAATATATATACTTTTTAACAACAATAAAAATCAAAATAAAAAGATATTTATATAAAATTATAATTAATTATTAATTTTATGGAGACAAAAGTAATTTCATAACAAGTTGCAAAAGTAAGGTATTTTAAAATACCTTTAATTTAATGATAATTAATTAATGATCAATCAACAAGAAAACCAAACGCTCGAACCTTAGAAATTCAAAACGTTTTGTGTACCAAACCATCATGATAGAGAAGATTTGGTGCTATAATTTTGTACAAATGTTATAACTACAATTTATAACACGTGTCTTCTTTACAAAATTAACCAAACGAAGCAAGGCATGTGTACATTTTCTTCTAAATATCGTTATTATTTTATCACAAAATTAAATTAAATATATATATCTGTGATAATTTCATCAGATAAAATATATAGATTACGTATAAATTAAGTGACATGTTCGTTTTTCTTAAAACTTTTTTTAATATATTAATTTCAATAATAAAGTAGTTAATCCCTTCAACATTTTGTAATTACTCTTATTTTCTGTTTTTTAAAAAACACTTTAAACCCTCATAAATTTATATTTATTTTGTTAATTACAAATTTTTATTAGATAAATGTAAGATTTATGTGATATATTCATCTTATCTAAAATTTTTTCTTTATATATTAATTTAGATTGTAAAGTAACTAATTCCCACGATTTTTTTCATTGTACTCATTTTTTTTTAAAAGGCACTTTAAAACCTCTTAATTTTGTATTTATTTTATTAATTATAAGAATTTTATGTAATATTACATTAATATATGTTTAGTTTATATTTATATTGAGAGAATAATGAGACGAAGTACGTGATAATTAAAGAAAAATAATTATAATTTTAAAATGACATTTCTTTTTGGTATTGAAATAAGAAATTATCTTCATAATAAAAGAAGAAATTAATATAATTTATAATCAATAAAAACGAGATATTTTAGAATACATCTAATTGAATAATTAATGATTGTGATTATATTCATAAGGGATAATAAAGTCTTTTTGTCCAAAAAAATGAAAATGGACATTTTTTATTAAAAATTTTAAAAAATGATATTTTAAATTTTGTTAAAGAAAACAAGGATATTTTCGATTAATTTTCATAATAATACTAAAACATGAAAGGATATTTCAAGTACCAAACGATCAAGGCAAGGAAAGGATGATGAGGTAATAATGAAATACAATTTAAATATAAAATTTTTTATAAAAAAAAAGCTTTTAACAAAATAAATTAATAATTATATTTTTATTGGAGAGTATGTTATGACTAATGTTCACAATTAGGTTGATTATGTAAAAAAAATATAGTGTTACAAAATACGATTCACTTCTACAATCTCTTTCGACTCTAAGCCTTTTACTTGTTAGTTTTGATAAAATAAGAATATTTTCAATTATTTTTTCTTTTTTGAAACTAGATCTTTGAAGATTTGACTTATTTTTTTGTAAGGACGACAGAGTTTGTGTTATTTTTTTAATATTTTTATTAAAAAAATACTTGTCTATTGATATAGAAAGATGAAAATATCCTTGAATCCAAAATGAAACTCTAATTTGTACCCCTTATTTGTTTCATCAGTGGTTTCGAATGTTTTTTTTGGGAATTAAAAGAAATGTCCTCCTTTTATAAGCAAAATTCAATTATGCCCTCTGTTCATAAAATCAATAAGAGATGCCCTAAATTACCCTTATACCCACAACAATCAAAACGTCCTCCTTCTTTATGTTTGAGCGTATTCTCCTTCTTTTTGTTAGAGCGTCTTCTCCTTTTGCTTTTAAGATTGTATGTTTGAGATAGACGGCGATGCAGGGGACGGCACAGGCGACGGTGTTGACGGCGGTGCAGGCGACAATGTAGACAGCATTGCCCCTATGAATTGCGTCGAAACAAGTTAAGGTTTGCAAATTTCATTCCAAAAATCATCACAATGAAAATTTATGAATTTCGTATAAAATAGGTGTTTATTGTGTTGTGAAATTTGGGAGTATTAAGAAATCAAGCCAAAGGTACAGTAGAGCAAGCTCTTTACTCGACGGTGATCGAAGAGTCTGTGTATCGCAAATTTTAATCTAAATGATCTATTATTTAGATGATTGTAATATCACTGAAAATAATTTATTAAACTAATAAATTTTGTATTTTACGTGTACAAAAAATATAGCGACAATAAATAATTTATGCATTATTGACATGAATAAAGGCATAGAAAATGGATTATATTTTAATCATGACTATTTTCGGCGGAGGTATCCCAACAACTTGTGCACATCAACAAATATTGTTTTCGCTATAATCCTATATTCTGTTGCATTAATCTTATGTACAGAGTATAAAATCTTCATAAATTGTTCATACTCAATGTTCGCATCAACACAAAATAACATTACTTCTTTCCTTATGTAAACATCACCACCATTTGAATACCATTTTCATAAACCTCCAATCCGTATAGTAACCATAATTTGTCCAGTCATTATTGTAAAATCTCATAAATAATAGTGTTATTTCGTTGTATGATAAAAACTTAAAAAAAATGATAATATCACGACAGTAAAGAGTAGGACTTGAACCTAAGGGTTTGCGTAAGGCAAAATTATATGTTTTACTCGAACTTAAGATCGAATAAGACCTAATTTCACCTTATTCGACCGTTTTCACCCTTTATTCAAAATTGTAATTCGACGTACCTTTTAACACAGACAAAACAAGTCTAATCTCTAGTCTCTAAAATCTTATTTTTGAGAGAGATCAACTACCAAAATACACTTACCCGTAAAATAGAACTTTTAAATTGAATCAAAGACAGTAAAGAATTAATTGAGATTTAAAGAATTTGTTGAACAAACGTGGTTGAAAAAAGAAGAAGAAATGAACGTTGAAGTTATATGTCTTGTTACATGGGTATGGGATATTTTTGTCCGAAAATATCTAAAATGAGTATTTTTAATTGATTTTATGTTGGGCGAGTATAATTGAATTTTGTTTATAAAAGGAGGGCATTTTCGGCTGATTCTCGTTTTCTTTCAGTGCGGAATTCTCGTGAATACGTTGAAAATGCACTGCAAGATCGAGAGTTCTCGGCGTGGAATTCACTGATCGTCGAGAATTCCCGTCGCCAACGGCAAAAATTATCTCCAGATTTAAGAATAATAATTTACAGCCAGCTTGTTTGTTCCAATTATCAAATTTGATTTGTGCATTAAACAGAGAGAGAATCTGTTTCTGTAGCTGTGAATTGTGATCAGTTAGTTCAGTAGTGATGGTGGAAACGGAGAAAGAAGCGATAAGAGAAGCTTCGAAAGAGGTGTCGCGTGAATTCAAAACCCTAATCAATGCAGATGATTTGGACTCAGTGAAGCAATTGCAGTATCTCATGTACACATCCTCTCTTTCTCTCTCTCTTTCTCAGTTTTTTCTTCAAACGCAGTTGAATTTAGTCTCTAGAGTTGAAATTTTTTGCATTTAAGCTTCAAAAAGAAGAAATTTGTTGAACTGTTTTATAGTTGTAGGCTTATTACATGTTAATTGTTAATTGTAGCATTTTTTTCATCATTCGTCTTCAACTGGAATTGTTAAAATATGGAGAATCTTTGTTTTATGGTCAAAAGTTTTTTAAAAGAATGTGTATAAGACAGAAATCAGTTGTAATGTGAGAATGAATAGATGCTTAAACTGTGTAATGATCTTTATAACTCCAGTTAATTTTTGCCCAAACTGGGCGATTTATGCTCCGACAAGTAATTGGACAGAAATCTGAGAGAACGCTAGTTGGAGCTCTAGCTTAATGGTTATCTCACAATTGAGGGTTTGAATGGAGGAAATGAAGACTCTTATTTATACAATTCAGCTTGAATCCCTATGTTCATGCAAGAAATGTTGCCTTCTAATTAGGAGTCCATGTGGAATGAGATGCGAAAAGTTGTGAGTTCTCATTCTATCTTGGATGCTATGGGATCAAATTTGACTTGGTGTAAGAATCTCTGATGTTGAATCTGTTTGTGAAAGTTTATACAATCTGTAATTTGTCATCCCCGTAGCAAACATGCCCTAAATATCAAATTAATAAGATATAGATATCATATAGTTTATAAAAATCTTGTATGAACAGGCCAAGTTTATTTTTTTGAGCATCTGATATTTATTTTTTTGAGCATCTGATATTTGATTGGCAACTGTGAAAAGAAGATTTTATCTAAAGCAAAGGTTTGTGAAACTATGCAAGATTAGTGCAAAATGTAAGTTAGATCACATGCAATGGGATACTGCCTTGTTTTAGATATATGCTTTGATGATCCATGGTCAAAAGGTATAGAGAAAAGACTCATATCAACTACAGAAGTCTAATTTTGCATTATTCTCATGTCATAGAAAGAAAACAAATGGTATATGGAGTTGATGATTAAAGTTTACAGCTAAGTTCCCAAGCGATTCCATAACAATGAAAGCCACAGGGTGTTCTCTTATACTCATTTTGTTCTGTTAATCTATAATGAGCAAGGTTATTTGATCTCATGATGCATTCTAGAAACGTTGCTTATTTTGGTGTAATTATTGTAAGCTTTATGGAAAAAGATTCTTATAAGAAACACCCTGTTCTTCATCTAGAAAGTCATGACATATTGGCTCTGACTTTATTAACCAATGGAATTTGGTGACTGATCTTTCTCCCACTGCATTGTTTTCCTTCTTTGTGGCAAATTGCAGATTGGGAAGGTTGCAGGACAGCAATGCTGTGCTGTCTCATTTTAATGAGTATTCTGAGAATTGTTTCGCTGAAGTTTCTGGTGACTTTTCTAGAAATACACGTCTATTGAAGTCTATGAACGCAGACCTTGATTACATATTTCAGAAGCTAAGGTATTTTTAATGTGCGCACTTCTTTATTTCCTAAGAACAAGAAGTGATTGTTGAACGTTGATTACCAATTATAGGGTTTAGTTGAGGAAATTCACAGTTAGTTTTGTTGTGTCTTGCAACAATCTCCTTGTATTTTTATGTATCTATGAGTCTGCACTATTAATGGTTACATTTTTGGATTTGACGTGAATGATTCATTGATTGCCATAATTTACATTCTAAAAGTTCTCTTATGTCCCTCCAGAGAAGTAACCATGCAAATAATTTTTATTTGTTAACATTTATATCTGGCTATGCACCTCTTTATTATGTTTTTGCATGCTGGTAGTCATTGAACAACTAGAGCTATAAGTAGACAGTGATAATCAGCAGTTGATACCAGGTTAGTTTCCAGTGGAAATGACCAAGGCAGAACTGCTGCATGAAACTAGCTTTTCATTCAAGTGTTTTTGTGATGCACACTAGGTAAAAAAATAAGCTTAAAGTAGTCAGACATATAGCCGTAGAAATTGGTGGAAAGTATTGGCATAATATGAAATAGAAAATTATAGATAAGCCTAGTTAGATATTATGAAAGATTCTGTTGGGACTGGTTTACCTCAATCAGCTTGTGAATTTAGGAGAATTTCATAGCTTTCATGTCATAGCTTATTATGGGGTTTGAGAAGGATTTATGGATTAAAAACTTCGACAAGAATGCTTATTTCTCTGCAAACATTTGCAAAAATTTTAAGTATAGAGATCAAATTATTTGTTTAGTGTGTTGTTTTTTTTTTTTGAATAGTACATATACAAGCTACCAATACTACAATGGATATCTACCGGGAGTTTAGATAGTGTCCTAATCTGACCTAGCCTGAAAATCTACACCCATCCTGGGTGATTTCTAGCCCTCATCTGCTGGAAGGGGTGCTGCCCACAGAAGGTGGGAATTAATCATGCTGGCTTCAGCCAGCAAGAATCAAAGGCCTGACTCCTCACTGAGGAGTCAACTCCTCACTGAGGAGTCAAGGCCTTCTGCCTGAGTGGTTGTGTTGTTGTTAAATATAGGCAACTGCATTTCTTTTTGGCCTGGCTTTATTAAATTTGGTCAAGACGCTTTCCATAATTTGTCTTGTGCTGCCTTTTGTTTATATACTTCTTTACAATATGTTTGTTCATTGTAAAGGCTTAATACTAGCTTTCCCTTCCACATAAATACATTTCATTCATACTGCATCACCTCCCCTGCCACTCAAATGAGTTAGATTTTTTCTGTACACTTGAATAAAGGCTGCAATCAACAACTTTAGTATTTTATAATGAAGTGAAATTGTCTAGATTCCTTCTGGCATCTCCCTGTTTGTTTGTCGATTTAAAAGTTAGTTCTAAGCTCTGAATTAGCTGATCGGTATTCCATTAAAATTCTAGTGTTTGATGCATAATGGTGCATTCCTTTTCATTTTCTGATTACTTTTATTCTTTTTGCAGGAGCATGAAGGTAAAAATCCTGGCTACATATCCAGATGCATTTCCAGATGAATCAACAATCGAAGCACTTGACCGCAGACCAGACCTTGAAATGCCTCAATAACTCCAGCGCTGTATGTTTTCAGCATGTAATCATGGCTCTTCCACAGGCAGAATACATGGAGGAAAACTGCATCTAGGTTGGTTTTTTTTTTTTTTTTTTCCTTTAAAAAAATTATTTTTAGTTGTCATGTACTGTTAAAATTTTACATTGTTTATAAACTATGATCATAAAGTAAAATATATAGTTCGTTATGGTTATGATTTCTATAGGAAAGGTTAAAAATTCTATTCTAACTTCTTTTCTGTTGACGAGGGTATTGTTTGACTACAAATAAGTATGCGAAATCAAATTTATTATTTACTTGAGAAATTGTTGAATTTTGCATACATTTATTTCGAATAATATCATAATTGACGAGGGTATTGTTTTAATTAGTAACATTTTTTGGAGCAATTCTAGAGACTTGAGTTTCAGTTTCTCTCACACTAGTGTTGGTATTATATTATTATTTGATCAAGCATCATTTTTTAATTTTCAGAAATAAAATAACAAACACTTTTTGACAATATATTTTATTGTCTTGTGATTCTGTTATTATTGAGTCTAGGTGGGCCAAAAAAGCCCGGGCCTGACTTGGATAAAGTTCGGGTTTTAGAATCAGGTTTTAACTCAAGTCTTTAATATATTTTGGGCCGAATTTGGACTTTTTATTTTTGAAAGTTCAGGTTGGGCAGGGTCCGGATAGAGTCCGCTAGTGGGCGTTAAAGTTCGGTCCGAATCTTAATAAGTTCATTCGGATCGAGTCGGTTTTTTTATAAATTCGACCCAAATTCAAACTTAAATTCCAGATTTAAAAATTCGGATAATATAAAATCCGAGCTTGGACTCAAGTCGGGTTCCAATGAAATATAGTATATTTAATATACTCAACTCAAGTTCGAGCCGGAATTTTAAAAAACCGCCCAAACCCGAACCTTGTCCACCCTACTTGTGAAGTAACATTAGTTGAAAATTATCACAATTTTTTTTTTTCTCTTCCCAATGTTTTTTATCAGACAATTTCCTCTTTCAGGGAATACTTGCTTTGCTTTGCTCTGAGAATAGCAATTTTTTTCCTTTTCAAAACTGAAAAGCAAATAGCAGCGTCATATCTCTTTCAGTGACGATTAGATTAATTACAGTCAGTAGTAATAACTAATAAGCTTTCTGTCTCTGTTCATTCCCCATCTCAATTGCCTTTTGATTCGGTAGAATTAGGCCTAGTTCTTGCTTGCTTTAAGCATAGCCTGACTCACTCACAAGGATCTTCTTTCTCGTTTCAAAATGTCTCACTCCGATTACACTCAAGTTTTGAAGATTACTTTTAGAGTCATTCATGATTTTAGATTGAATTTTAGTTGATTTTTAAATTTTATATAAAAGCTTTTGAATTTTGGGGTTTTTTAATCATAATAATTATATTGTTACATGTGATGCACCATTATTAGGTATCATAATAAAATTAAAAATCCAAATTTACGATGCACGATCAATAATTAGTGTGGGGTGAGAAGAACAACAAGCTTGTGATTAAAGTCGTGAATTCCCGACGGCGGCGAGAAAATATTAGTACAATGTTTTCCCTTTTTTCTAATAACGGAACTATTAAATAGTATTTTTAATTCTATTCAAGATTAAAAAAATAATATTAATTTTTTAGTTTATGCATCTGTTAAGATAAGCTAGAAGATATGTTAATTAAAAATAAGGAAAAGTTTTACATGTCTCTCTGAAGTTTGTGAAAATTTTAGTTTGATAAAAAGTTTGTGGAAAAGGAATATAAACTTTTTCTGTAAATAATAAACTTATTAAAATATTTTAAATTTATTTTAAAATTATAAAATAAAATTACTTTAGTTAACTACTATACTAATCACTATACTAAAATAAATATTTAATATATTTTTTAATTTATAATATATAACTCTTTTTAATATATATAATAAAATTTATAATAATTATAATTATTTTGTTATTATAAAAAATTTATAATTCAAAAATAATTTTACAATCATTAAAATTTTATACAATAACTTGAATTTAAATTTGTTATTATTATTAAATTATAAATTTTCAAAACAATTATCATTATTTAGATTTTTTTAAATAAAATAATTTATTTTATTTAATAATTACTTAAGAAATAATTTTTTAAATTATTAATTGTAGAATAATTTTATTTTATAATCATTTAAATTTTTTAATAATTATTTAAGAATAATTTTATTATTATTTAATAATAATTTTAAATTCAAGTTTTATATAATTTTTTTTAATTATAAATTTTATAATAACAAAATAATTTTAATTATTATAAAAATTATAAATATACATTATCAAAAAGATGATTTATTAAAGATTAAAAAATATATATTTAAAATATATTTTATACAAATAGTTAAAGTATTATTATTTTTTATTAAAGTTTAGTAATTTTATTTTATAATTTTAAAAAAATAGATTTAGGATATTTTGGTAAGTTTATTGTTTATAGGGGTATTTTGTGTCTCTTTTTACAAGTTTTTTATTAAACTTAAATTGTTATAAACTTCAGGGAGGTACGTAGAATTTTCCTTATTTTTAACGAAAATTTTAAAAACGATACCGAACAAACAGTATACAGTCTAAAACTCACCGTTTCGATCGGTGCTTTCGCGTTTTCTGTTTGATCAAACTCAGTTTCAGAGATGGAAGTCTTTTCTCTTGTGTCAGAGCTGAGACTGAAACTGAAACTGAAACTGAGAAGCCATCATCACAAAACACTGCTCCGGAAGCCGCCATTCGACCGCCGTCCCATCACAAAATAATTGCCACGCGTTTCACTTCGCGCGCGTGATCTCTCTCTCTCTCTCTCTTTCTCTCAACACACACAATTCTTACCCTCTCTCTCCATATCATGCAAAACCAACATATAAACCAACGTCCTCACAGAGAGAAAACCAGACAGAGAGTTGAGAAAAGTTTCAGACTAAAAAATGAAAGCAACGGCAGCAGCAGCCAGCGGTGGTAGCAGCGGAGGCGGTGTAGGAGGAGTGAGGAGTGAGAGTGAGAAAGAGAAGACCAAGTTGAGAGAGAGACAGAGAAGAGCTATTACTACGAAAATCTTTCATGGCCTCCGGAAATGGGGAGGTTACCATCTCTCTCCTCGATCTGATATCAATGAAGTTCTCCGTGAACTCGCCAAGGAAGCCGGTTGGATCGTCGAGCCTGACGGCACCACTTACCGAGCTAGAGTTGTAAGTTATCGTCTCTCCCTCTGTTTACTTTTCTGTTGATTGGTTGCTCTGAAAACGAAGGAAAATGGAAGAAAGTTTTGTCTTTTCTTGCGTTACTGTGAGAAAGATTCAGTTTTTTTCACGATTTTGCTTATGGGTGTATTCAATTCTGTGATCTATGAGCAAGCCAATGGAGTTTATAGAATTATATTCAGGTTTACGCGTTGTGCAAGTCTGTTTGGTTTCCGGGAAAGTTAAAAAGGAAAACGAATGATAATATAGAGCTTATAAGTAATTAAATTTAATTTTAATTTTCTGCATTTTCCTATTAATTAACCGAACGAGTTTGATTATCTTTTTTTGCTTTGAAGCCTCTCAATCATTGTCCTGCTTGTGGCGGCGCAACTTCCACTACCAGTAGCGGCATTGCGGCTGGCGGCGGAGATAGCTCAACCACCGAATCTCCACGCCACGTGTCACTCGGGGTAGAGACTATGATGATCAACAACATCACTGCGGGTACCGGTGGCTCTTCCACGTCACCATACTTTTCAACTGACAGAGGAGGAATCACTGAGATTCCACTTGCACTCTACATATACGGCGCCGGAGTTCCTCGAGGCCCCCACTCCTCCACCTCCGCCGCCACAACAACGGCCTCAACCGCCATGTGTGGAGGTGGTGCGGCAGCTGCTGTGACACTGGCAATGCAGCAGCAGCAACAGCAACAGGCGCAGTACTATTATAACTTGCAGGAAGTGAGGGCATCGAACCAGAACACGCCCGTGAGCTCACCTCTGCGTCGTCCTACCTAGTAGTTCAGATGCCATGACAAGATGTACTTCAAAAATATATTTATTTTTCGTTTTTATTATTTATGTATAAATTAACCCAAAAAAATTGATGAATTATGCAAATAGAAGGGATTATTATTATTATTATTATTATTATTATTATTATTATTATTATATTTAATGGGATAATTCATTTTCAACCATGATCTTGGAAGAAATAATAAATCATGACATAAGTTATTTAATTTTAACAATTTAGTTAGTCCCTGATGAGTGATGAGATGAATGATTTATAATATTATTATTTTAATTTCTTTTTCAACTTATTATTTAAATTTTCAAATCTTTCAAATAATTTTTTAGAAAAATACGTCATTTTGTTTCATGTATAATATATGTTTGAAAGGATAATAAAATCTTTTAAAGTTAAATTTAACGACCGGCATTTAATGATTTATAATAAATTTAAAAATAAACGAAGAAGATAAATTAAAAATACACTTAAATCTATTCATTTTAAACTTTTCAATTTATTATAATCAGAAAATAAGCAAATTATATTAAACGTCTAAATTTATTATTTCATCAAAATTTAGGGAAAAAAAAAGTTATTACACCACCTATTGCTGGTGGGGTGATGCACCCATTCTGTTAACACTGCTTATGATGATAATATAGTTTAGGTCTATTTTGCCCAATTTGATACAATTTAAATGCAGCAATTTCCAAATATTACAATGAGGAATACTCTGCGTAATTTTTAAAAGCAAAATAAATGTAAGGTGAATTTGATAGTGTTAAAGAATATATATTAATTTATATTTTTTAATATTATTTTAGTAATTTTTTTTAAAAAAATATTTAAACACTTGACTAACAATTTCTAAAAGTACTTATTGGCATTAAATGAAGTGTTTAGAGGTGTAATTAAAAAATACTTATATATTAATAAATTATTAAAACAACATATTAAAATAAATAATATATCTATATAACAATATTTTTAATAAAAATAAATATTATATATAAATATATATATATATAACATTTTTGTTTTATAACATTTATAAAAAATTAAATAAAAAACTTGTTATTTTTATAACTACAACTTCAATAATCTAAAAACATAAAAAAAATATTTTTTGTTATAAAAATAACTACAATTTTAATGATATTAATTATCTACTAAATATTAAAAATACAAAAAAGATATAAATATCATGAACACAAATAACATATCAATTTCAATAATTTATTCATCTCAAAAGAAAAAATATAACAAATAACATATCTCCAAATATCTGATATAATCCATCATGTACTCATATATATAATCATCTAAATTAAAATCTATTTAATAAAAAAATATTTAAAAAATATAATTTTCAAATTTATTTAAGAATATTTTGAGAAAAATAAAATTTTCATTAATTATAAGTGATAATTTGAAAAAAATCAAATTTTTACTAATTAAATAATCATTTCAAGTACTAAATTTTTTTTAAATGAACACTTTTATCAAAAAATTTCAAACACATAATTTAACAGTTACAAATACTTATTAACACGTATAAAGTGTTTATTAGCACTGTCAAATTTACCTTCACTACTTGCTTGCTTATTACCAAGCGAAAAAGAAAGATTAGAAGGATTTTAGATCATTAGCAGACTACTGTCACTCTTTGACAAAAAGTTTTTGGTTAAACTTGTGCAATGTTCATATAATGGTAATAGCTAACAATCCTCTCATCTCATGCAACAATAATTTGTGTTATTGCTACAACTTACAAGCTCAATTTAAGCCAACTGAACAGATACTCCATGTCTAAATGCTACTTACAACATTGCTAGAGCTCTTTAACTGTTAAACATGATAATCCAGAACTGTGTCCTTGAAACTTCATCATCCGAAATTGAGCAGTCTAAAAGGTTTGACCACCTTATGTGAAACCGGGAATCTCCCCTGGTAATGGAGCCAACTCGTTTTTATTAAATCTCTCCTCATCATAAAACGAGCCTCGGACAACCCTACCCCCAAAGTATCGACCATCCAGGTCGATAAGAGCTTTTGTAGTTTCTTCTGGTCTCTCAAACTGCACAAAGATCCTGACTGCTTCATCAACAGGGAAATTTGGCTCCGTAATCTCAAATATGAGAACCCGGGTAACTGTTCCATACTTAGCACACTCAGATCCAACCTCCTCTTCTAGCTCATCGTCAACCTCACCAGGACCAACCTATAAGAAGTGAGCATGATAGGCAGATTAAGTCTACGAGTCTCCAAAGCATGGAGACAACAAATAAAGTTAAAAAATATCAATTGTTCTTTCACCAAATTAATTCACAACTGGACAACAAAATGTTCTAGAGAGACAGAAAGTTAAAATGTGATATCTTCTACTGAAACTTTTGATGTATCAGAGACACAAAACAATACAGGAGTGAAAAATTCATAAACAACCAACCAACAGGATCAGTCGCTAAGAAAGCCATATGTTTTGTATTGTTCTACAGAAAATATTTCTCCTTAGTTATTAACATTATGCTAACACTGTTGGACAACACGAGAGAGTAAGCAAATGAATTTAAAAGAAGTCAAAAGGATTCAGCATGAAAGAGTGAACTATAGAGTGATCTGTAAGAGTATAGGACTTGGCCATGTAGCTGTCATACAGAAAGGCATTTCCAACTTTTCCAATAGGCTTAAGACAATCAGTCCCATGAAGCCCGCCAAAACCATTGCTTAGTTACAGCAAATTTTAAGAAATATCATTACAAAAGCCTTAGTACAACTATCTATCATAATCTTTTTTGTTTTTCCAAAATGTGAACGTTTACATGACAAACTTGCTAATACTCAAAAGTGAAAAGTAGGTGCTAAAAGCATTGGGTCTCAGCAGTGTAATTTAGCTGCATAGAAGGATACCAACCAACAAGAAGTTATTTCAGTACTTCTGATTAGTCAAGGCTAACGATAACATAGGCCAATCAACTCAAACTAACCTTCCCAAAATAAAAAAAAATCGGTCTTAAATGCATAGGCCTAAAGAGCAGATTGGAGAAATACTTTTATGCATAACTAAGCTTTGTGGGGGAACAAGGTTGGACAAAGATGTTTCTAGTCTTTCCATCAAGATTTCCGTCTTTGATAGTTTAAAAAGGCTCTTTAATCTTTCTCAATAATTTAATTGGATTAGATGTCTCTTATTGTAATCATTATTATGAACAAAATTGAAAAAATTATTGGTAAATGACCTACATGTACAGAGTAATATCTAAATTTTCCCCCTATTCCCAACCCTTTTGCTTGATCCTTTTGGTACTAGTGATCAAAGAATAAAGCCAAATGCCAAGTGCAAGTTTATGAGAGAAGAAAGATAATCCTGAGAATTACTTGACCACCAGCTACAGAATCAATCAACAGAGCAAATTGTCTGATTTCGACAAACAAGCCTTTCGGGTAATTAAAAGGGGATATAATATTACTTACCACAAAACACAAACAATAATAAAATCCAAGACCTCTACATTATCACTATTAAGAATATTAAATTACATCCAAAGTGATACATCAAACCAAGAAATAATTCATCACCAAGTACAAAATGTCACTTGATTCTCAAGAGTGGGATGTGCTTCAAATCTCTAAGAAATCTAAACTCTCCACAAATATATACCAAAGATTCCTTGCTGCTGAACGGAGGGATACTACTCCCCTCCCCAGTATAAACAAGACTATGAATATTGCAGTGTAAAATGTAACTCTTAATGACAATTGTTTACCAGAGGAAAATTGATTGTTTGATACTTATTTCATGAAACAGAATAGCAAAGATTTCAAAGTGAAGGTCATATGCGGTAACATGTAATGCTAGTCTGAAACAATAAACTTACAACATATGATACTACAGCATGTTCTCTTTATGCTTCAACAATTGTATTAGCTACGTAGTTAGAAAGAATATGAAGTACATATGCATTTTTAAGAACTTTCTGAAACTTGGTTATTAACTCAAATGCACATCAGATATGAAAATTTTCATTTATACTGTCACTGCAGTTAAAATTATTTTAATACTATGCACGGACAGCGTAGAAAAACTAAAACAAAGGTTGAGAGCGTGAAAGACCTAACTCAACAACAAATAGGTATTCGTCAAATCTTATTCCAACCGTAAATGAACCTCCATGTAGACAAAATATTAGCAAAAAAAGGTAGAGAAATAAATATCACAGAAAAATTGGAGGTCAGATTGACCTCAAGCTCAACCATTTATCTAAATGTACCAGAACGATCTTTTAGAAGGCCGGAGAAAAGGGCAAAGAAATGTTATAATACGTCTTATACACAATATGATACTTATATATAACTTTCATAGTCAATTTGAAATTGTTATTATTTGGCTGTCAGCCCAAATCTATCACTATAGTCATTTCCTCGAAGCAAAGTTACTGTCCCACTTACATTACCTACCTAATCTTGATATAAAAAATAAAAGAACCTACCAACAAAAAAAAGCAATAGCCTCAATGCTACATAACAAAAATTCGCACAAAGCTCAAGTTTAAGCTAAAAAAGGTAAATCCCTATTGCAACTTAACTATGTCTACCATCTAGTGATTTGTGAAAGTCCTAATTAGCAGTTTCTTTCAAAATACTAGTGAGTTTGTTTCACCAGCAATGGGAGTTGTATCAAGCTCATATACATTCAGATCCTTCTCAAGATTTCAATATGTATAACTAGAATGATTCTAGAATACCAGAAAATATTGATGCATTATGAATGATTGATGAAAATAACACAATCCATACCATGTTCCTGAGAAGCAAAACCCGAGTAGGCGGTCCATTCAAGTTGGCACTCTTAACCTTTTTTTCTGATTTGTTCTCACTGGCATTCACAATCACACCAGCTCTCCTATCTGTCTTTTTCGCCATCAACGGCGTTGTGATCCCCTGCTCCTGTTTTCCAAGCCCTTGTCCTTCTTTCCACCCCATTTTCGCCATCATCCTCTGCGCTGCCGTCATCTGTCCACCCGCTCCAAGTCCTAACCCGCTCGTCTCTGACTTTCCTATAGTAAACCCTCCTCCTTCGACATTTGCCGGAGGCGATGGGGACCTCGGCGGCACTCCTCCACCACTCATGGCCGCTCGCCTTTTCCAGGCTTCCTCACCGGATATATTTAGCCTCGAAGCTGACATATTTTCTCGCTCTCGTTCTCTCTCTTCTCTTTCTCTCCTCTCTCTCTCTTCCTCTTCCTGCCTTCTCCTCTCCAATTCTCTCCGCATTTCAGCTTCCATCGTCTTTCTCTTCCTTTCTTTCCTGTATTCTTCGTAATCGTTCGGCCTGGCGGGGTCGTACTCTTCAATAACACTAGAAGTGACACCGACCAATGCAGGTTGCGGTGGCGCCACGTCATCGGGCATCGTTGCTACCGCGGGCGAGTTCTGGGGTTTCGGTTGCGAATTTACGGTTTTGGGTTTCGATGGGGGCTTGAGGATGGTCTGCGGCGGCGCGAACATTGCCGAGGGTTTTCTAAGAGTCGGCGGCGCCATCTTGGCGCTGCTTGACCAGACGCTGGATGTCGTCGTGGTGGGTTTGTCCTCGTCGGACGGCGGAGGAAGGTCTCCGTACAACCCGCCTAGCATTTCGCCACGTGTGGTTGAAGAAAGTTCTAGAGATTCGAATTGATATTGGGGGCAATTACAGTTCGATATTCTTAGGGTTATCAGATGAGATTTGGGCTTGGAACTCAATAACCAAAGGGATGAAGAGACGGACCAGAAGAGCTTTATCATTTAGATCCCTGTCATTTTATCTTTTCTTAAATAAGGGTATCCTTTTTCCATCTGTATTACATGAGTCCTATTTTCATCTCAAGTTGTAAAATGTGAATTTTTTGGTGAGTAGAGATAATTAGCTATTTTAAAAATTAAAAAATTTAATGTCACAACACCAATAGGTTATAATTTAAAATAATTATTTAAGATATATTATTTAGTTATTAGGTTTGACTTTTTTATTAGTTAAAAATTTTTATATTATAAATTTTTTTCAAAATATTTTTCAATTAAAAGATTTTTTCAATTTGTTTGTTTTGAAAATTAAAAAGATCATTTTAATTTTAATAAAAAAAACTTAAATTCTAAATTTTTTATATTAAAAAATTAAATTATTTAAAATATTTTTATTTTATTTTTAAAATTTTATATTATTTTTTATAATATAATCTTTAAAATTTATTTATTAAAATAATTAGATAATTTTTCTAAAAATTATCTATGTTAACAAGATAATTAATAAAATTTCATTTTAGTAGAATCGGGATCTCTTTAATACAAATAGACAGATTATGTCATCATTTGAGAAGATGTAAAAACTTAAGAACCTAGAAGATAATTTCTAAAAGAAAAGCAATTTTCAATAATTACAAATTTCGAAAATATTATTTAGTATTTTGTGTACAAAAATAGTCAGAAAAAGAAACTCATAAGATTGCCAAAATAATTTTTAAAAATTCTAATAAGTGTGTTTGTTAAAAAAAAAAACATTCTGCTAATGATAAAAAGTACAATTCATTGTTCAAAATATTTTTAAATTTATTACTTTTGAATAAATGTTTATTATTTTCATGTTAACATATTTAAAAATTGAAAATAGTTAAATGTTTTAAATAAAAATATAATACCATTTTTATTATATGTAAAAAAAATTCATTTTAGCAACATTCTAAAACCAATTTTCAAAAACAATCATGTTAAAAAAAACTTATTTTTTAGTTAAATAACAATGATTAAAGTAAATATATTATATTTTTAGTCACAACACTTTTAAACACGACTTAATTAAAAGTTATAATTAAAGTTACGTTCTAAAACCTCTTTTTATCGTATTAAAAATTGTAATTTTTAACTCATTAAAAATAATAATTTCGAAACAGTTTAACTTAAAATTATAATTTAAGATATATTAAAAAAAAATAGTTCTAACTTATTGAAAATTTTTACTTTTAGTATATTGAAACTCTAGTTTTGAGTATGGTTAAATTTAAAATTATAAAATAAATCGTGCTTGAAAGTTTAGTTTAATTTTATTGTGCTAGAAAAGTAATTTTTGAGTGCAGAGTAAATTAGAATTTTAAATTACAAACACGTTTTTAATTTTAATTATATTTTTTAAAATATTATATATTATAAATTTATTATTATTTAATTAAATATTTATTAATATTTATAATTAGAGATTTATCAAAATTTAACTGAAAAGAATAACTGTAATTAAAAGCATATTGAACATCCAAAGAGAATATCTTCAATAACAAAAAAGTTACTACCCAAAGACCCCTGATCAGAAGCCACACAATTTTTGTGTGGAAAATTCTGTGGGAACACTCGCACGGTTTGAACTCCTTATCGAAAATTACTTCTTAAATGTGGCCACGACGCAATTTTGTTTAAATTTATTATTGTTTGATTAAAGATGAGAAAAATTATAAAAGTAGATAAATTTGAAAATTGGGTAAAAAAAAGGTCCAAAATGAGAAATTAGAGGGGAAAAGAACACACATTCATTCCCCTGCACTTCAGAGCCTAAACCCTAAATTAAGCTCTGCGCTGCTCCACTCTGGTTCCATATTCTCAAAGAAATCAAGCAAGAACAAAAACCCATTAAATAAGTTTTGAAAACAGTACCATTTCAGTTCGATTTCTTCGTTTTCAATATGTTCAGGATCGCAAAATCGAAACCTGTTGAGTATCTGAGCCACCAATTCCTGCAGAAATGCTCTGTAAGCCGAACCCCAAAAGGGAAAGGGAAAATGAAAGCTGGGCAGCAATTGAAACGATCGAAAATCACAACGAAGAAGGATTCAGCAGCAAAAGGAGAGAAATCATATATGCCTGACGAGAAGCAACGGTTGTACGACCAATGCTTAAACGCGCCGACTCCGGTTCGGTACTTAACTCCCAAAGAGCAAAAACGAGATATTGAGAGAGAGAAATTAGGGTTAATGAGCAAGGATAGGCAGCGGGAGATTGAGATATTGAAGAAAGGAGGGAAGAAATCTATGGGGATTACTGATGAGCCGATGATAATGGGAACTCCTGGATTGGACTTGATTTCACTTGGGTTGGTTGATGCTGATAAGATTCCGAAGTATGAGTTAACTGTTGAAGATGGGAGGAGGCTAGCAAAGGAGTATAGTAGGATTTTGATGAGGAGACATAGGGCGAGACAGGCGGCAGAATCTACCCTTTTGAAGTTGAAGAAGGAGGCTATCGAGGCGTTGCCGGAGGATTTGAAGAAGGCGGCGTTGGTTCCGGATTTGACTCCCTTTCCGATTAATAGGTTTATGGCAACCCTTACACCCCCGATTGAAGGGTACTTGGAGAAGGTCAGAGAAGCAACGAGGAGAAGCTCTGGAAATGAGAAGATGAGATGATTGGAGGTAAGGTGTTGTTTATGTGGTTGTGAGTTTGTTTTCTTTTGACTCCTTTGTTTATGTGATTGATTAGTTCTTGAATTTTTTATTGTTGTTATTGACATTAGTAATGTAGTTTAGGTCATATCAAATTCTAATGTCTTGAAGAACATAAAATTGCTTGATTGTAAATGAATCTGCTTGGAACTTATGTGCTTCTTTGTTGATCATTCATTTGAACGCAAGTATTAGAACAAAAGTATGTATGGTATGGGAAACATTGAGCTAGGTAAATTGAGAAGATTCTAATTTTAAGAAAGAATGATATAGCATACAGTTACTGGTGTGACGACATCTCATGGTTTTTCTAGTTTTATAATAAAATGATAAAGGAGTTGGCTTTTTTGTTTTCTTTTCTGAAACCTGCTTCAAAAGTTTTATTGTTGATGGCCATTGTTAGACAAAAAGTTATCATTCTTTTGTTGTAGCTTTTTACTGTAGTAGAGGTGTGCATTATATTCAAGTCTATTACATAGAAAACCATCTTTTTTCTCATCATTCATCAAACTGTGGCGTATCAGTTTAGAGAGAGAGAGAAAGAGATTTAAATTGGATATAAAAGATATTGACTTTATTTCTCAGAATGTCGCAGCACACTTAAAAAAAATATGCATTTGTTATTTAGTCATCATGGTGAACATTTTAATCCTCTTTGTTTTAGGTAGACCTAACACTATGAAGATGGTTGGAGTCTATGGATTCAACTATTCACAAAAACTTGATGACTCTTCAGGTCAATTAAATTCCTTTTGCAACTGTAATAAATTTCAGGCCCTAAATTCCTCACACATCTAAGTTCTAAAATTCATAATTTTCAAAGTACACTATATTGACAGAGTTGCCAATTGATTGAGAAGAATGAGACCAAGAGAAATTACTTTTTTATCTGAAGATCAAATGGAGGATCCAGATTATAACTGGAGATCAGCTTCCCGGGAAAATTGGACAAAATGTGGGGATAATGAGAGAAGAGGGTACATTTCGTGTTGAATGAGATGCATATATTTTCAATGTATTTCATCAATTAACAGTATCCATGTTTTTGCTTCAGAATCTTCTCTAAGTAGTTGCATTTGTTTATTTCCATTAACATTGGGAATTGCAGTTAGACTATTGAAATCTGTAGTCTTCCTTCCCGTAGCACCTAAGATGCTAAGATATAGATAATTATTACAGTTAGAAAAGGGTATCTGTACTGGGAAAATGAGATGAATTCATGTATCATTTGTGGCAGATGATTATAGAAAACGACATTGGTTATTGCAATCTTAGTTGCAAATTTGCTAGTTGCTTTCATTAGATTAAGGTACTGCTGTTAATGTTCTAAGTTTCATGCTAAAGTAGTCACCAAATATTCTTGTCCTTTTGTTATTACTTCAATTAAACCTGTTTAGAGAGGTCTTGTAAATGATGAGTAGTCACCATCTAAGTCCTTTCTGTTACAATACTTATTTGCACGAAACAAAAAGTACTTCAAACTCTAAAGAACATTAATGCTCTACCACTGAAATGCTCTCTATGTTGATGCGTTATCTCTTCTGGTGCAGACAGAGCTGTATCTGGAAAGCAAGAGTGCTCAATGAATGGTAATCACTCCCATTGAAATGTTTTCTTTCTTGCTCTCGAGGTAGAATTCAGCACCAAAGAGGAAATGCAAGAATAATGTCATTGAAGATTAAAACTACTAGTTCTTTTCTCCATTACCTTTTTCTAGATTACTTTGTTTAGGCCAAATGGTTAATACCGAGATCTCGAATCAACTTATTGTTCCTTTTTCCAGGTAAATTTACAATTTCTGGTTTGGGTGACTTCTTGTTATGACTCCTGTATCTCTCTAGATTGACAACGACCTGTATGCATGAGTTTAAGATTTTTGATATGGTAATAAAATTCCAACATGCATATCTAAACCCACATTGACTTGGTGCCTAATCGAAAGCTTTGGAGTTCTCTTTTCCACATTGAATTAATCTGGTGATCAATCTTTAAAAGATGGGAATATGGCCATTGCCCCCTTATATTTTTTACCAATGAATCAAATTACCTCTTAATTTAAAAAAATTATCCGTTACATCCTGTCGTTTGGTTAACTAACGAAAAAATTAATGTTTTGAAGGTAAATAAGTAATTTGACGAATTTAATTAATTTAAACAAAAATATTTTAAGTACTTGATTTTTTAATTTTATAAGGATTATTTATGTTAATTTGTAATAAATATAATTAAATATTATTAAAATACTATTTTATTTAAAATTTATATTTTATTTTCAAATGACTACTAGTGAAATTTATATTTTATAAATTGAAATTTATTTTATTTGTAAAATTAAAAATTTAAGATATTTTAATAAATTTAATAATTTTTTATCAGTCAACTAAACGATAAAACATAATAGATAATTTTTTAAAATTAAGAAATGATTTGGTTAATTGACCAAAAAATATAAGGAACAATGGTCATATTCCCTTAAAAGATAGTAATTGTTTTTGCTTGTTACTCTTATTTCGTGCCCCTAAGACGAGGGGTTGCAATCATTTACATAATCTTTTCAGGTAATATTTGATCTCGTTCGATTTTAAAATTATAAAAACAAAAAATTCTTTATCAATTCCGTATTGATAAAACTCAGGACCGTGCCCGCCCCGTACACATTACTAGTTCTCTAGGTACTAGCTGTTTTACGTTAATAGAGTTTGATCAAAATAATATCTATGGAACAATAAAATCACTTGAAAAAAAAAACAAGAAACAAAAGAGAGTGTAAATTTAACAATGTTTCAAGTGATACATATAAGCTTCCTATCAAAAAATTCAAGAAAAAAAAAATTTGTGCCTCAAAGTTACAATTCAAACTCTCATAAAATTACCAGTAAGCTTAGTCACAAAGGGTCCTGAATGTTTTTCTTTTTCTTTTTTCTGCTTTTGTCTTCTTTTTTAAAATAAGCTGGCTAACAAATCTCCTTCGAAGTTGTTAGGGCACCAAAATTGCAACCATAAAACTTTGAAGGATGATATCCCATATGCTCAATGCTAAGATACCTGCAATTTTTGCTAAGAAAAAGGGTAAACGAAAAAGGAAAAGGAAATTCCTGTAAAAAGATTCTGCAACAAAAGAAAGAGAGGCTAGTCAGATGGGTAAATGACTTACATTTCCTATGCCCTTACAAGAAACTCTCGATGTCAATTTCCAGAAAGGAGCACGGATCGGTAACGTCAAAGTTGTTCAAAACCTGAAAGTGATGTTATACAGTCAGGAATTACAGTTGATTGCTGAACCCAGTTCTATAATTCCAAAGGGAATGGCTTCCATTTCGATTAGCAACAAATAATATTTTTACCCAGTTACAGCAACAGATTACACACCATAACATAGGAAGAATATAAACCAGAATTGTAAAAGAAAATAAGAAAATTAGCTATTGATCACATTATTCACAGTTCATCAAAAAAATGAAGAAACACCATCATCTTATATCATGAAAACTGGCTCATCCTGCACTATGACAAAGTTAATCATAAGGATCAACTAAAATATGGCAAAAACCCAAATCATAATACCATAACTTTTAGCATGAGATTCTACAAATGATTGCAGTACCTCTGGGTGCACAATACCAAAAATACCAACACGCTGCCCTTTGTAAGTAATACTAGCTTGTCTCCCTGGAAGAAACTCAGGTTCCTTCATCAAGACAGCAAGTATATCATTAGAAAAAGCTCTCAAGAGGTAGGACAAAGAAATGGCAGCATAGAGATGACACTTACATCTGAACGCTGTATATAGTATCCAGTGTCATTACCAACTTGAACAAAAGGTGTCCCTATAACCTCCATTATTCTGTCCACTAAGCAATGAATCAGCTGCAATAAAAATAAAATAAATCATTTTATTATTTAATGCCTACAATCTATATGCATTACTTTATAGGTCCAGCAATATAATCCACAAACCACAACCAAAAGTAAATAGACACCTTTTAATTAAACAGCATACCAACTTGAAATATGTGCAAGAACTAATCTTTGTATACATTAACAGAATTTCAAATCAATAAACTCCTCATATAACAATTATTTAACTCAGCAAGACTGGGACATAGTACCTCAAATCCTGAGTTAGTACCACAATAGAGAGCTGCTAGTTGGCGACGGTTTGCTGCGCCTACATCTTTCTTCTCATTCAGCTGTACTATATCACCCACTTCAAAAATCTAGAACCAAAAAATAAACATCAGGAAAGCATCCTCATGTGAACGAATGACAGAAGAGAAAAACAAAAAATCATGACCAAGAGACTTTATTAAAAATAAACACAAAAGGGAAATGTCCATGAGTTTGTGCATAAGCAGGTGGAGAAAAAGAGATAATTGCAAAAATTCAACTACAATCCATGCATCCCATTGTAGCACAAACTTACCTCACTATATCAATCAGCCTTTTGCTTAAATCAAATTGGAAAGAATAAAAGTACTACCACACAGGGTGCACCGAGTTTTGCTGATGCTATTGTATGTGGAAAAAAACTTCCTAAATGTAGTTACTAATGTAATCATACAAATGTGAAGCAGTAGTAACAACCCAACATTGAGCTCCCATAACTGTAGCCAACCGCCATCATGCCTTCAAGATCCAAGTCCAATCAAAGTGGAATTTTACCACTGAAACATTTATGCAAAAGACAACACGAAATATATGCAAATATCTAAGGTACCAGCATAACAGCCTAGGCAGATATTGTCTGCTTTGGGCACACTGCCCATCAAGGTTTTCTCCTTGTGCTTTGTAACTCAAAATCACATCTACTTAGTTAAGAAGACTCAAGGCTTATAACTATCCTAAGATTTCACTAGGGATGTGGGATGTCACACTAGATAACTCGCAATATTTAGCACCCCATAGAAGAACACTGCAAATAATAGCTTATAGCCAACCAGTTTCAGTAAAGGGTGTCAAGGAGTCAGAGTTCAAATGCACATTGCGTATCATGGAGGAAAATGTTTTAAGACTAAAAAAGAAAAAAAGAATAAAATGCTCAATAAGAAAACATTAAAACCTCAGAGAAATGATTCCACACAATCTAACAAGCAGAAATCATATCCTCACTCCACTCACTTATTAGTTGAAGATATAAGGAATTCTGCAATAGCATTAAAAATTGACACATGGAAAATGGCACAGTACAAATCAATGGCCTGCTTATAAACTAATTTTACCTTTATTGGCTTTGGATGGTCTTTGTTGTGTCCAACGGTTTTCAAAATACCAGGCATTAACGTGGTTCTAACAACCTGTGACAACAGATATAGCAATCACTTCAAATATGTATTACAGATGGAACGATATATTTTTAGGGGTGTGCGCTCTTGCACACGAGTTTGTGTGTGCACATACATATGTACATGTGAATACAGTGACATAATATAGAAACCTCAAAATCAGACGACCGAGGATTCCCAATGATGACTGCCGTATCAGCACTTGGTCGATTTAACATAGAAGAAATCTCTTTGCTGGAGCATAAAATCCATGTCAACACCTCCGTAAACCCATTCATTGCAATCTGAAATAAATATATGACAGAAATTTTTAAGTATCAAGAACAGGTGCACCCCACTTATGAACAAGAGTGCTCTCATTTCTGTACCTCTGATCTCATAAGGTCACTGAGCTCATTTAAGGCAAATGGTTTTACTGATGTAGGCTTTCTCTTCTGAATGTTATTGTACCCATAAGCAATTGCCACATCCTAAAAGGGGAAAACACGCCTTTAGATATACCAACTAACTCAGAGAGGTTCTGATATGCCAATTGAGTAAATGTCTCTACAGTATCAATACCTCCACAACATCACATGGGTGCAGGACATCACTTCTTGTTGGAGGAACCAGCACACTAACATTGCATTCATTATCAGCTGATGCAGACTGCTCAGCACGCAATTGCATTCTGTTCAGCAAACTGGTAACCTGAAGGATAGGAGAGACAATATGATAATTGCAGAAAGCACTTTTATCAAAATCACTTGTATTGAACAAAAACAAAGTGAAATATCGAACACTTCATGGAATGGTAAAAGGTATGGAATGACCTTAAACTGTTATAATATTACCTCTTCTGCCTCCAAAGAGACTCCAATTGTACCATTGATATAAGACAAAGGAACTTCCATATTGTAGACTGACAGATCAGGATAAACATATGAACTCCCATCAGGATATACCACTTCAACCGGTTCCACCTCATATTTTCTTTTACAATACTCGGAAAAAGTCGTTACCTATGAGCCAAAGGAAAATCAATCTGCCATGACCTACCAATCACTAAGGACTTCAAAACATAAAGCAAAGGCACTAGAATTTGGCAACTCTTACCATTGTGTTTAAAACAATCTTGGCCTTTGTCAAATCAGTGGCTGTACATTCAATCAACATGTTCTTTGTCTTCAGAGTGATTGCTGAATGAGCCCCGTTAATAATTGGTGGTAAAGACAGAACAGTTCTACAGAGACAGAAGGCTAATTAACATTTATTAGCGGCAGAAAAAACTAAGGACCTTGAACCTATGAAATATAAAAAAAAGCTAAGATTTAATCAAAGACACTGAGAAAAATGTAACTATCCATAACTATATGCCAAGACATTATTATAAAGGGATTATATAAACAAAAAATCTTAGAAGTAACAAAATTTAAATTAAATTCAGCAAAATGAGGAAATTAGTCAAAAAATCAATATATATAAATATATGAAAACGACTTAGATGACAGGCCAAATGAAATTGGTGATCATTATTACACTAGCATTTTCAAGAAAGCACCATACCTATTTCGATCATATACCACAGGGAACACCGAGGAATTCTCGATTATGTGCAAATATTTCTTCAATTTCAAATCTGACTGCCAAGTATAAGCATAGTGAAACACATATCAAGGTCAGACATCATAGCTATATTGATAACTTAGAATAATAAAACACACGCAAATCCTGCACAAAGATGTACACAAACAACAGGAAGCCTGACAATTGCGTAAATTGATGTGAGGGGTTGATTATGAAGGACCATAGATCTTCTATAAACCAAAGACTCAATGAATTTTAGCAGCCATTTCCTATGTAGATAAATGGTACCGCATTTAGACCATCAGTAAAATCATGTGATTCAGTGTGCAAGTTCTTTGAAACTTAGTAGCATCACCATCCACCAGATCCAACATTGATATGCAACAAAAAATAAAAAAGGCGTCTGACTTAGGACTCACTTTGTAAAATTCCATAAGCTCATCAGCTCTGAAGTTCCTCGTCTACATACAGAAAGGTTACAAAGAATCAATCATAGCAGAATGTTACATGTAAACTAAAGGGGAAAAATGGTTGACTTCATGAAGTAACCCCAATGGCAGATTCAAATACAGTAGCAAAAAATTCGAGAAAACGCATCACAAAAACCAATTACCTGTTTCAGCGGCACAAAATGTATTTCCTGATGGTGGCAAAGCCTGACAATAAAGAGACAAATCTAGCTTGATTACATTTTCTGATTTATATTAAGCCAATAGGAGCATGAAAAAACATAAATCCAAACCTAATTAATCCAACATGAAACTTATCCAAAAAGCAAAAAGATATTTATTTTATATTGATAATGCATAAAAAGTATTGCAGAAAGTCCACCTCATATGTGAAAGGGCCTTGTAATGTGTCCAAGTCATGAGTGCCAATCGCAACAAGGCTTCTTCGCCTAAAACAATAAAAATACGTAAATATTTTGTAAATACCTAAATTCCCTTAAGGGGGAAAAAAATGATATCCAACAAATCATTGTTGACACCAATATCAAGCAATTAAGGATATTGCAACATTTAATCACAAAATAAGAAAATAATAAGGGATGATAATAACAATAGAACAATTATGTGGCAAAACAAATGAATGAAAAACAATAGAACAATTACATGGCAAAGCAAATGAATGACTAAGCAAAAAGAAATATATACGTTTCCATTATGAGGCTGGAATGACAAGAGCCTAAAAGTCAAGCAGATTATAGTGGGTGTTTTCAATCAAGTATCCAGGTCCCAAAGTTTTAATTGCAACTACAAAAATGTGGACATGTAGCAGCTTTGTTGCTCGAACATTCAAAATTTTGACTTGCTTTCTAAACCAGGGCTAACATCCAGTCAAGACGACCTTAAAAAGATAAATTTTGATACCATGCTGATGTAGAAGCACAACAGAGCTATAAAATACATATCAGTATAAAATTGCGTTCATTGATCAGGATGAATTTTAGAAATAATTTCCCATTCCTGACATCCCCATCTACAGGGATGCACAATCCCACATGATCTAAGGAGTAACTTGTCACGCAAAATTATAATACGCGAGTCACAGCAGTCATTTAATTTTTTACTGACTAAGCTTAGGGGGCTCACTCACCCTCTTAGCTCTGAAAAAATTCTACTCAAGGAAATGGATATATCTAACTCCTATATTCATTGGACAATATCCACATTTATTAACAACTCATTCTGAATGGTATGGCAATATCCATGGCAGTATCATTTTCACTACTACCAGCTAAACACAGCCCTAACTAGTACACTATATTCAGCAAAACTACACAGCAGAAAAAAAGACAATAGAATTATCAGCAAAACCTTGTAGCAGTGTCAAAATCTAATCAAAATAGCAATTGAAAAATGTGCAAAACAATCCACCTTCGTTTCTGATTAGTCCATCTATCTAGATCTTCTAAAATCATGTGAAATTTCATTCAAAAATTAAATTGTGACAAAATGTGCATATTTTGAACAAGGTAATTGCAAATGCAGCTGTATATCAGAAGACAAGGAGCTCAAGAAGTCACAAACGAAAAGAAAAACAGCAAGCCATGATAGATTACCGGCAAATATTCTGATGAAGCTTGTCTTGAAGATCAATTAAGCTGTTATAACTAGCTTCATCAAAAGTAATGTCTCGTAAAACAGCACAAACAATATGAGGACGAATTAAAGCTGTCTGCAAGGAGCAAAAACAAGTAACAGAACCTTGAAATATAAATATTCGGAGTATTCAAAAACCAACAATCAATTAAGTACCTCTGGTTTAACATGCATTTGCAGCATTGAATTTTTACTAATGTTAGCGACTGTGTACTTGGGTATCTCCTGCTGCTTGTTGAAAATGCGGAGAGCTTGTGTAATCCCTTCAAGGCAAAGCAAATCATATCTGCCCAAAAGATCAAATATGAGAAACTAACATTATAAAATACAGCTCCGAAAAGGACATGACACTTGGCTTTTTATAACTATACATTGAATTGAAGTATACCTGTTCGCTGGAACTTCAATTTTGTATATAATTTCTTCATCACCTTCATCTCCTTCTTCCTCCAAATGCTTCTCTTTTCTAATTATTGCTTTTTCAGTGGTCTAAACAAATAATTACAAATCAAATCCAATATTTCATCTCAATAAACCTTTAATCTTCATCAAAACTTCCAGCAATTACAGCAAATGAGCCAAAAAGATTAACAGATTCGGCATTACTCACCACATCGTCAAGCTCGATCCCAAAATTGAAGCATAAATCCTCGAACTCTTCTTGCGCTGCCAAAACGAAGTTAAGGAAAAAAAAAAGTGAACGTTGGATAAAGTGGAAAGTGCTGATAATCGAAATTGGACTGGTGGTGAAGAGAAAGCTTACTGTAAGATTTGCCTAAGGCTGCGAACAGACGATCCCTGCCCACGCTTACAGTAGGCATCGTTGCGTCTGTGTTTCACTGTATCTCCAACGAACAGGAAGAAGAAGAAGAAGAAGCGTCTCTCTTAAAACCCTACAGAGTGACTAAATGGTGAGTCCGAAAACTCAGCGTCATATTGTCGTATGAGCTCCAAAGTGGTCGGATCCGGGTTGGATTGCGGATCCGGGTTGGTTGGTAACCCGACCCATATCTATTCATGATTTTTATTTTTTATGACTTCTCACCCTTAAATTGAGTGACAATGTATATCCCAAATTTTCATCTTCAATGCACATTACTCTTCTAAATTTATTAATATTTGTTCTAAATTACACTTTTTTTAATCAACTATATTATATATATATATTGTATTATTAATCTACATCTTTTAGGGATGGCAATTATGTTGAATTGGGTAGGAAGATCTTTCTCGTTCCTAACCTCGTTAAATTTAACAAAATAGAAATGAGAATTTATATATGGGAAATTGATTCTCTATTTCCTACTCTATTTTTAATAATATTATCCTTATTTTATTTTATTTTGTCATCAGCAAATTTTTGTAGGTTTAGTACTTTATGAAAAATTTTGTCATCCTTATTATGGTTCAGGTACAATTTTTTTAATTTTTACTTTTATATTTAATTTTTATATTAAATATTTATTTTTAAAAATTTATCATATTTAAATTTCATGTTAAAATTTTAATTTTACATAACATATTTATGTTTTGTTTTCCAAAAAATAATTAATGTAACAATAAATTAAATGTATTATACTTAAGTCATTACTCTTGTAGAGTTTATTTAAGACATTTTTATTTTAAAATCGTTTACAAGATCTACTACTCATAGCATGTTTTGAAATATTTTAATATAAATAAAATTATTAAAGTTTCGTTCATGTATTTTATAACCTCAAATACGCTGATAAATTATGAGAGTTTGAGATTTATAATCTGGTTCATACTTACATTTATTAATGATAGGGTATGACAATCTCCCTTTTTTAGACCTTATATTCTTTTGTGAAATACCATAACATACTTATCACAAAATAAAAGATTTGCACGTAAAAGTAGTGAGCCAACTCTATTATCAAATATAATAATTCAAACTCAACAATTAAGTAAATATTATTCGCTTTTGATACATACTGCATTACAATATCAAATATATAAAAGAAAAAAAAAAGAATAGTGCATTACAATATCAAATGTATTGAAAAGAAAAGAAAAAAGAACAAAATATAACTCAATGACACTTATACTTCTCATGGTAGTAGTGTTACAAATGAATTTTTATTCAATTAATGAGTGAATGTATTTATTAAAAGATTTATTAATGTAGTATTACTCTAATCCCTTTGGATAAAAAGTTTAGTATAAATACTTGAAACGCATAATATTATAATTTTTTAAAATATGAGATTTGTTTGTATTTAAACAAAATTCAATGATAACTTTAACAACACTTTTTTTTCTCAATGTGAAAGTAAAGTTAGGTGTAAATTCTATTTAATTTAAATTATTAATGACATGATATTTATCCACAAATCTAACAAAACCATAAGTTAATAATAAAAATAATAAAGTCAACAAATGTTCACACATAATAATTAGTTATAAATAGTCATTAATTAAATTACATAATTTATATTTTAATTTTGTGAATATATATTTATTAGAGATATATATTAATGTACACTGAGTAATAGATAAAGTGTCAATTTGCTTTGACTTTTATGATAACCAAAAGGATTTTTTTTTAATGGTAGAAATACTTTTTAAATTTTTTAATGTCATTTGGTTAGTCCTAAAAAAAGACTTTTAGGAACTAAAAAAACTATTTTCTTTCTACTAAAAAAAATCTAAAATTTGGTTTTTAATTATACAGTTTCTACAATTTTTTTAAAAGGAATAATTGTTTAAAAAATTACTACTCTATTTTAAAAATATCATCTTATTTCTTTAAAATAAAATATTAAAAATTTATCTATTAAAGTAATTACTCAAATTTTCTAAAACTTTATCTACAAAAGTTCTACGAGTAAAAGATCAACTTAAAAAAACTCTATTTAAAGAACTATATCAAATAGACCCTAATTATTACTACCAAAGTTAACATAAAATATTTAGTTTGACTTTGTTATTATTCAAAATGATATTTTTAATGTTAAAATCATTCTTAATTTTTTGGTGTCGTTTGGTTGACAGTGAAATTTTTTTTAGGAATTTAAAAAATCTTTTTTTCCCTATACAAAAAAATTAATTTTTATACTTCTAGTAATAAAGTTCTCTTTTTAGAAGATCAATAAATTATTTAAAATAGTGCTATTTTATTTTAAAGACTCTACATTATTTTTTTATATATGACTATACAATTTTTTTCAAAATTTATATTTGATAATCAAACAATTAATAAATTTTTATTAAAATTTCACTTATATGTACTTGTAAAAGATTTACTTCAATAAGTTTTGCTTGAACAACTATACCAAAAGGAACCTTAACATATATACTATTATACTTAATTTTCTTTTGTAAATTTGAATATTCAATGTTAATAAATGAAATTTAGCTCTAAAAGCTTATATTTTTAAGGATTAGAAATATTAACTTCTCTGCTCAATAACATTTATGAAAAAATTGCATTAATCATATATTTCCCCAAGTACTCAAATTAATTAATAAATACAAGAGCCACAATTTAGTCTAATAGTGATCATTACCTTATTTCAATGCGAGTGAAGATAAGGGATTTTGGGTCTATTTGGTATAGCTTTTCTAAACATATATTTTTTAGAGTGGACTTTTTATAAGTAAAGTTTTTATAAGTGAAACTTTTAATAAAAATTTGTTAATTATTTGATTGAGACAAATAATTGTTAGAAAAAAATTACATAATTACTTCAATAAACAAAATTTTAAAGTTATATTGTGAGAAAATAACATAAAATTGTTAAAATAAATTTGAGTTATTTTAGACAAATTAACCTTTTAAAAAATCGCAAAAAATTCTATTGTTAAAATCTAAATTTGGATTTTTTCTAATAAAAAAATATTTGTTTAATTCCTAGAAATCCTACTCCTTTGGCAACTAAATGACAATAAAAAAAAATAAAAACGACTTCTAACATTAAAAAAATTATTTTGACTAATTAAAAAGTCGAACCAAATAAACACTTAATATATTTGTTTAATATTATATTTATAATTTATAATTGCTGACAATATATTAAAATTCTATATGAAATATAGATAATAAAATTATAGCGCATTTTAAATATTTGGTCACTATTATAAGAATTCTACCTTCACATCGAATTGAATATTTACCCTTAATTTGAGGAAAAGTTCTCCTAAGAGTTCTCTTAAAGATTTCAACTCGAGATCTTTTTTTGAGAGTTCTGAATCCATACTAACAGACCAAAGTCTTGGTGGCCAAGTTCAATTTTAAATAAACTTGATAGTGGACAGTTGAATTGGCTTTAAAAGAAAAGTGTTACTACTAACAAATAATAAATACATAATACATTGGTATTTAAATTAAGGTCCTCAGCTAAATTGTCATTATTTTAGGACGATTTTTTAAAAAAATTTATTAATTCAAAACTTTATTTTTATCTTTTAAAGAAAATCAAATTTGAGTCTTTTGACTTAAAACAATAATCTCAAATACAAGTGAACTATTTATAATATATACAAAATTGAAAAAGGTATTATAATTAAGCAATATCCTATAGATTTGGCTAATGACCAATTCAATTTATTATTAATCAATTGTCTTCTAATCCAATCCAACTCATTCTCACACACTATATATATCTTAAAACTTAAACTTAATATTTTATTAAACAAGATTGTAAAATTTAAGTAATACTAATTGCCCATCAAAATTGTATTTACAAACCCATACATGCAATATAAAAAAATATTTATGTCTCACTTTATTTTCACAATTTTATCGTGTTACCCATTCAAGATCAATTATTTATTATTTATTTTTTAAATCTATACCCACACACAAACAACATTATGTTATAAAATATTGATAATATTGTTCCATGAACAAAATACGCAACAATGTACTTTATTTTAATTATCTTGATTGTTTTCTACAACCCTCGAATTATATTAAACAAATTTCTTATTATTCATATTTGTTTATAGAAATTAACTACAATATATTTCAACCAAAAAATATTTCAACTTTTGTATTAATATTTTAATTTTGTTATGTAAAATATTTAAAGTTTTATGTTGTTATAGTAAATTTATACCCAATTACTCACTCACACACAAACGACATCAAATTCAAATGTAGTACAACCAAATATTTATCTACATGTTTCATTATACTAAAAAAATATATTAAATTTTAAAACAAAATGCATTCTTATTAAGTTTAATAGTAAACATATCGCTTATATTCGTGTAGTCATAATCACGAAATTCATATCAATCACCTCTTATAATAATATAATAATTGTGATATTTAAATAGTACTTCTTAAATTTGTAACAATATTGCAAATATGTGTCAAGAAATCTTATATATAATAATCAAGGGTTTTTTTTAACGAAATTTTTTACATCATTTATAGGCTGTTGAATATAGACACATCTAACGGTTGAAATTAAATTTGATCATATATATTAATTATATAATCAAATTTAATTTTAATTGTTGGATGTGTTTAGATCCGATAACTTACAAATAATATAAAAATTTATGTAAAAAAAATTCTCATCCTTTCTCATGTATACGTTAAATTGTTGTAATTGTTAAAAATTATATATAAATTTATTTATAATTGTTCCCGATAAAACCAACACGATATAATTAGGACATAGTAAACTAGTATCTATTACCAGAAATTAAATGATGTAAAATGGCTTGGGTGTAACCAAAATTTCCCAATTTTGTTTTTTTCTATAAAATACATAAAAGACGATATGATAAGTCATCTTAAAATACAAAAGCATATGTGAGATAGAGATTAAAAGAGAAAGTGTCACATTAAATGCCCTCCGCTTAGCAAGTGGACATAATTCCTCCAACTTTAGAGGGGTCAACAAACATAAGCTCTATAATTCCAAAATTTTTATAATTATCACATGCCACATCCACATATCATCCGCATTTATCAATTAAAATAAAAATAAAAATAATTAATAATTAATAGAATGGGATAATTATATTTGAATCCATATTTATATGTTTTCATAAATAATGACATAGTATTTTCATTTGTATCAAGGAAGTCCCAATCTTCTATTAAAAGGACCAAATTACCCTTTCGATAGTGAGTCCTGACCAGAGCACTGATTCACCAAAGGGTGCTTCAGTCATTTCAATAGTGTTTAGGGACTTATTTAATATAAATGGGTAAAATATGTGCTTGTTTACGGAAATGTTAAAGTTTTGGAACCGGATGTTATTATCCCTTATAAAAGTAAAAAAGAAACAACTTACCTTATATAGAAGAATAACATAAATTTATTTAGCGATATATTATTCACACTCTCTCTCCCGCGATTGCAGGTGCTCTTCTCACTCCTCTCTCTCTCTTTATTTCTTGCTCAAGTTTCCGATTCGATCTGAATTTCTAATCTGTTTGGAGTTTCGAATCTTGCTGATTCGGTTTCTAGGGTTTGTTTTCGCTGCGCCCCGTTTGGATCGTTTTCGTTGGCGTGTTCTGGCGATTGCTGAATCGTCGATTAGGGTTTCGGCGTTCGCAGATCTGAATACGGAGGCGTTTTCGTCGTTGGATTGCGAAGATGTTCTGGCGTATGGCGGGATTGTCTACTGCGTCTCCAGTGAGTATTTTGCTTTACTGTTCCGCTTTTTGATTCTTGATCTGTAATGGCATTTGGTTTTGTATGTGTTTACATGAAAGCGGTGTTTGTTGTTCTGATTGCATTATGATTGGCCGAGAATTAGATTGCATTTTATGCTACCTGGTTTTTTCTCCGGTGGCCTAGAAAATGATGGATAAGAGAAGGAATTGTATGTTAAATTGGTGGTTTCTGTTTTATTTTGGATACACAGAAGAGCGAAGAACTGAGGATTTATTTTATCAGTGTAATTTATACCATTTTTTAATCTAAAGACTCTGTAGGTTTAGGTATTTTTTTTGGAATAAAGTTCCATTGAATTTCTGAATGTTATTGTAGAAGCCTTTAAGTTGACAGGATCTGCAAGAAGGTTCACTTTCTTGTGAAATACTCAAATGTAACAGGGAGGGGCAAACTGTGATTTGATGAAATGACTGGCTTTAAGTGGAAGGTAGGAAGGAAAATAATGAATTCTGAAATGATTGGGAGTATTTTCCTGGTATCATTTTAGGGTGGTAGTCGTCTAATTTACAATCAGAAATGCTAAAGTGCAAATCCTGTCAGTATGGTAATCACTGTACTACATATCTTGCATTGTTGTGTGTCATGGCTTGCAAAAGGCTATGTCCGTACAAAGATAGATGATAAAGATAAAATTGCAATAGTTGCTTGTGGAAGAGACATTGATATCTGAGTTGGTTATAGGATCAATAATTCTGACAACTGAGCTGTTGTTGATCATCAATTTTGCTGGATACTGTTTATTAGATGACCTTCTACTAGTTTTTGCACTTTTTCCTCATAGTTTCATTTATTAATTAATTAGTTTAAGGTAAAGAATGTGAAGAGATACAGTTTGTATTACGCATGCTATTTCTCATCCATTTCTTCAGCCTTTTGGATGTGAAAAGATTAGCCTTAAGTATTTGAGAAGTCAGTGAAGAGATGAGTTATTTGGTTTTGCTTCAGGTTTGATTTTTGTGTTGTCTAATATGACCTCAATATTTCGGATTTAGGACTGGGTTTGGTGGAATCAATATCTTCTGCTTTAATGTTACACATTTTCCTGAAGAAAAATTAATTTCAGTAGTATCTTTTATTATTAGAAGTCTTGTGCTTGTGTATAGATATTTTCATGGAACTTTTGTTTGCTCATCTTAAATGCTTGTGTTTTAATGTGTAGTATTGCTAGTTAAATGTTCAATCCCATATTGACTTATAAGAAGCATGAAGGATTGTTAGTTGTTTGTCTCATTGAGTCAGAAGTAGGGGTTCTGGTGTGCTTTGGTGTTCATTTGGTTATCATCAACCTCTAGATGGTGGGGGATGATTGTGGCACTCACCCTTGAGTTTCCATGTTGTCGATTATGAGAACTTCACTAATTTCTGATTTGCAGGTTCTCCACTTTTGTCTACATAATTTGACATATATATATATATATAGACATCAGATTATTTATAACAGTTCCTTTGTGGTTTTATTCCATCTAATTGCAGGTGGAGACAATTCTAGACAAGGATAATTTTACATTGGAGGAGCTTCTTGATGAGGATGATATAATTCAAGAATGCAAAGCTTTGAATGGACGTCTTATCAACTTGTAATCCCTTTCTTCATTAAACACTTCTATAAAGATCCTTATATATATGTATATGTATATATTGTTTATAATTTTTAGGACATTTTACTCTTCATTAATTTTGCTTTTATTGCTTGTATTTCTCTACAGTGATTGATAACTGTGGACTTTCTGTTCTAGTTTTATCCTTTATCTGTTTTCATAGCTCCACCGGTGCTTTGTCTTTTCAAGATTATTACTTTGCGGTCTGTTATGATAAATGAGGTTATTTTTTGAACTTTACACATACTTTAATCAGGCATAAACCTTGTTGGAGTTCATCTACCATTTGTCTACAGAACAATATTATGATTCCTTTCAATGCCTCAAGCCATTTTCCCTATTTTTTATGGAAAAGTATGCCATTTGAAGTTGCAATATAGCAGTTTATCAAATCTTTCCCTAAGAGTCCAGTATTTTGGAGAAATTTCCCATTTTTGTATAGTTCACATGCTAAAATTTTAGTGTAGCTGGTATGTAGAAAAAAGGGTAGTTTAGATGCCAACTCCAGGGCTGCAGGTAACTGTTTGTGAAGCTCTTGGTCTGAGATTTAAAGTTGGCCTATAGTAGATTGAGTAGCTGTTTGGTGTAAATAATTTGTTTTTGAATTAGTTGTTTTGACTTAATTCTACCCTGGTCATTTTTGGTATGCTTTCTTCTTTTTTTTTTTTTTTAATGTAGTAGCTACTAGGTAATTTTAACTGGTTAAGTATGTGATTCCATGATGTAAAAAAAAACTAGAATTAAATTGTTTTGTGTCCTTCTTTTCCTTATCTTCTATGGAAAACTTAAAAATAGCCTTTAAAATTTAGTGGATAGTCACTCTTACCTACCACGGTGTGTTGGACAAATACCTTGCAATTCATCTGCTGCCTCCAAAGTTGAGGCTGCAATGTGATTTAGTTAATTAGACAGCAGCGTTTCTGTCTAATATATCAATGCTTATGCCTGAGTGCTTCATGGATCCTTGACTGCTTCTGATTTTAAAATGTTGATTGGCTCACTTGATGTTTAATTTTTAAAATATTATGAACTGATCTTTCTCATTAGTTCTATATTTTATGAACAGGGATGAATTATATTATTCTGAATTCTTTTTTCCCTGTGGTTTAGTACTATAGAAATTGAGTCAATCGATTCGCTGCATCTTTACAATTATTTTATTTATTTATTTATTTATTTTTGGGTTAAGGTGATAACGTTGTTAGGTTGATATCTGCTTCAGCCTATAAAGTCCACTCTAGATTGTAGCCTTTGTTTATTTAATCCTTGTTTCTGCCTTTCAGTTTGCGAGAAAGGGCTCAGGTTGAACAACTTATTCAGTATATTGTGGTTGAAGCTCCTGATGAGAATGATAAGAAGAGAACTTTCAAGTAGGTTTGAGGGACAAATGTGTTAATCTTGTTCCGTATCTCGGGTTGGACTTGCTGTAAATATTGCCTTTTTTGTTGTTTACATAGGTTTCCTTTTATTGCTTGTGAGATTTTTACTTGTGAAGTTGACATTATCCTTAAGACGCTGGTAGAGGATGAGGAGGTAAGAAGACTGTGCTTCCCTTTTTGTCACTTCATTTTATATCGCTAAAGCTTAATTCACTAAACTATTGTCATTGATTGTTTTCTTTTCAGTTGATGCATTTACTGTTTTCCTTTTTGGAACCAAAACACTCCCATAGCACGCTGTTGGCTGGGTACTTCAGCAAGGTATATCACATCAAACTTTTAAAATATCTAGTGATGAAATGCACTATTAGACATTTCATTTGAGTCTCTTTATACTTTAAAATCATCTTTCTATTTGTCTTATGATGCCCTCATTTTTTCTTTCTAGGTTGCCATTTGTCTATTGTTGCGGAAGACAGTCCCTTTAATGAATTATATTAAAGTAAGTTAAGCTTTTAACTTCTTTGATTGAATAACTCTTTCCACTTTATTTGATAATATCTTAATGATTGTTGTGAATTCTGAAATATATCTTAATGGTTGTTTAATTTTCACGAGATTGTTGAATCTTTTCTTAGTTTGTTTTTTTTTTTCTTTTGACTAAATGCTGGATATAATTCGGTTTCAGTTGTTTAGATATTTTAAAGATGTTTTTCAACTTAACATTGAAAATTTGTTAGTTACATTGTTAAAATTTGACTTAACACTGAATACAAATTTTGAAACAAGTTAATGTAATTATAATTGTGAAACTTCCCCTACAAATTTGATTTATTTCCTAATATGTAGAGTTTATCTAATCATTTATGACGGCATGATAGGTTGATCCTATTCTTTATAGATTTATGTTTAGATGGCAGGGATAAAAAACAAACATATCATTCAAAATTATTTACATTTATATTTTCAGGTATATTCAAATTTTAGATAAGAAAAACAAGCATTACATTATAATACATTACTTGAACTGTTGAACTGTTCCCTTAACACGTAGAAAGGGATATAAAAAAACAAAATACTACATACATTACTTGAGCTGTTCCCTTAACACTTAGAAAGGAGAAAAAAAAAAAACGTTAGAACACATTATAACACTTGGAAAGGGATGCATTTGTTCAAGCTTATATACTTTTGAAAATACATTCTCTATGTCTTCATTTAGCTGGTACTGATCACACCGTCCACTTGTATATTTCTTTCTTTCAAATAAATTTTCCTGTTTATTTTCCCAGAAAATAAAAAGGCTGGAGATATTGATTACTGACTTAATGTTTCATATTTGTATGAAGCTGTTTCTTGCAATCCATGAACTGTCACAATTTTTTCCCTTCTTATGTGTAGTAAACTGATCTGCCATTCTTATGCTGAAATTTCAGGCTCATCAAGAAATTATTGCACGGTTAGTTGACTTAATTGGCATTACATCCATCATGGAGGTTGGTTCTTCGTCTTTGCTTGTTGCTTCTGGTATATGAACTTTTTGCTGATGGTTGCTCATTGGTTTGCTTTCAATGGCAACTATAATGATATTTGCAGTGCATAACTTGTAAATGACATTTCTTGACAAACAGGTTTTAATACGTCTTATTGGTGCTGATGAGCACATATATACGAATTATACTGAATCAATGAAATGGATAGAGGATACAAATGTGCTGGAGATGATTGTGGACAAGTTCAGCTCTTCAGTAAGATTCTTTGGTTGTTTTATTAATTTATTTACTTTTTTGACGAGTTATGATTATGAAGTGGCACCTCCTTTTGTGTGGATGGAGAGAAAATTTGTCATCTTAATTTCCTCTCACTTCTTTTTCTTCTTATGTGGGACAACTTGCATGTTTTTATATTGGCAACTATGCAGCCTTTTTGCCATAGAAGCAGTTGGTCTCCTATTTACACTGTTGTAGTAATGTTTGCATGTTTCTGTTATTGGAGACCTTTGGAAAGATCTAACAATAGATGTCATACATTGAAGGTTGTCTAGAAGTTATTTTGTGTTTATTACTACCTTTGACAGCATTGTATCCATAGTTTCTAATTGCTACATATGTAAAAAGATGCATGGAATTTGCATAGTCTGATTTATTTTGCATTCACGCTGTGAGTTAATGTTGGCCAAATGTATGTATATATTTTTTTTACAGGATTCTCCAGAGGTGCATGCAAATACGGCTGAAACACTATGTGCTATAACACGAGCAGCTCCCCCTGGTCTTACTGCTAAAATTACCAGCCCAAAGTATTTTTTATTTTTTCTTTTCCATCATTTCTTGCTTTATCTGTTAATATTTCTTTCTGGCACCCTTTTTATTTCATTTTTGGTAATTTTTTTTCTTGTGCTCTCATGCAGTTTTATAGGGAGATTATTTCGTCATGCATTGGAAAGCTCTCGACCAAAATCTGTTCTGGTTAACTCGTTGTCTATCTGCATATCTTTGTTAGATCCTAAGAGGCTAACATTGGGGACATATTACACATTCAACCGCCAGCTGACTCACGGATCCACAGTAACTGTCAATCCTGAGACAGTTGAAGGAATGCTGGGTAGCCTAGGTAAGCTTGAACGTTTTTAGAATATGAGTTTAGTATTGTTTCCTCAATCAATATTACAGGTGGTGCTTATTTTTTCTTTCCTCTTTAACTATGGTTGGGAATCTGATTGTTAGTTTGATGCAGCTACTAAAGGATACCTACCATAATTAGATTAAGACTGGGATATTTTTTTGTTGCGCTTCTTGAGAAAATCAGTGCACAAGTTTGACATAGTATTATATTTAGATAGCAAACATTGCACAGATATATGTTTATTTGAATGTTCGAGGGTGTAGCCCGACTAGTTAGGGGTGGCAGCCATACTTGTATAAGCTTAGGGTGATGCAATTTGCTAGAGGGTTGATACTTGCTGAATTAACTTTACAAATGGATGCATGTTGTCATGTCTGTAAGTCTTGGCATCTATTAGAGATGAGAAATTCACACTTGCAACATTAGCTTTGGAAGTTCTTTTTGTTTGGCCTTGTAATCTACTGTTTGTCCCAAATAATATTTAAAGATATATGAAATTAAGGATGTTGCATGAAACATTTTTTAGTTGTTGGATTTATATGGCTTGGGAATGTATTCCATGTTGATGACATGGCAGATTGATGTTTGTTACCTTTCTTTATCCTCAGTGTTTTTTTGGTTAAATGTTTCCAGTCACTGGCATTCCTAATTGTAGCTTCCTTGTGATTGTTAATTATAATGCTGTGTGTTTTGGACTCTAACATTGACACTGATATGGAAATTTCTTTATTATTGTATATTTGAACATTTTGATATATTAACATGTTTCAATGCCAACTTTTATGTTTGCAGGTGATTTGCTAAAGCTCCTGGATGTGTCGTCTGAGGAGAGTGTCTTGCTAACTACATATGGCAAGTTGCAGCCACCCCTTGGGAAACATCGCCTGAAGGTAATCTTTTAGTACGTTTCTTCAAATGCATTGCTGTCTTTGTCAGGATTTGCATTTTTTTTTTTCCCTCTGTTTTCTTGGTTGTCAGATTTGAGCATGACTGATGGTTGAAAGTTTATTGTTTGTATGACTATTAATTGTTTTTCTATTTATTTTTTTTTACTCTTTTAAATCATTCAAAACATAACCTAAATCTCTCCTGAACCGAGTGGGAATGGGGTTTGAACTCTACACCTCTTTTACCACCCCAAGAGATTTTACAAGTTGAATCAATTAGCATCCATAAAACTATAACCTTAAGAGTTGTGTGTAAAACTATAACCTTAAGAGTTGTGTGGACTAGATGATATGAGTAAGCTGGTGCAAATTCAGTGCTCTATACTGACTATTGCTTGAACATTGATTTTTTCAGATTGTAGAGTTCATTTCAGTGTTACTGACAGTTGGTAGTGAAGCAGCTGAGAAGGAACTAATTCGACTTGGAGCAGTGAGAAGGATATTGGACTTGTTCTTTGAGTAAGTTTAGAACCCTGCTATGTAATTGAGGGTGATCAGATCCAGGGCTCATTGCTTGGTTTAATTGTGAGTGTAGGTACCCGTACAATAATTTTTTGCATCATCATGTAGAGAACATAATCTTATCATGTTTGGAGAGCAAAAATGTGCCTCTCATAGAACACCTCCTTCGTGAGTGCAATCTTATTGGGAAAATACTTGAGGCAGAAAAGAACTTCACATTGGCTGCTGATTCAAATAAGGTACTTGTCTAGTCATCTGTACAGTCACTATTATTTTATTTGTTTGGGTTTTTCTCCGTATGCTTTATGTTTTCCTTTTCCTTTTGTATGGTGTAATTGTTACTGTTATGCTGCATACTTTGCATTTTGGACACTGATCAGAATTCACATATCTTATTCCATGCTTACTACAGCCGACAGTCCCTGCTGAGGGTAGATCATCACCAAGGATTGGAAATATTGGGCACTTAACACGTATATCTAACAAACTTGTTCAGCTTGGAAATAACAACAGTGAAATTCAGGCATATTTGCAGGTTTATTACTGAATCTCCCGTATTATCTTAATCAGTTACTTGAGATCTCAGTTGTTAAAGTGAAGAGTTGAGTTGAGTTGAGTTTGTTGTCCACAGCTCCCCCTTTGAAGTCCACTCTCTAAATGTGATCTTTCATGTGTGTATATCTATATGTATTTATGGGTCTCTGTGTAATATTCATAAAAGTAAAACCTTGAGAAGGGTCCCTACGTTGGTTGATGTTTCTGAAAGTGATTTTTGTTTTCACAGGGGAACAATGAATGGAATGATTGGCAAGTAAATGTTCTATCAAAGCGTAATGCTCTGGAAAATGTATATGAATGGTCCTGTGGGTATGTTTTGTTTATTTGAAACAATGTTTTTAGGTTTTTCTGGTATTAATTTGCAATTGATGCTCATACTGTTGTTTTTGTGTTGATAAAGGTTTAAATTTTTTTTTTATTCCAGTATCTGTCTGCTTCAACATCTAAAGCTGAAGCAAATATAGCTGTTTAAAGCATAGTTATACTTTGAATTTTTGGGATTATTTCAACATTGCATTTGTGAAATGATTGCTGCCTTTGAAGTAGTTTCCATGTTTTGTATATCACTAAGGCAATATAAACATGATTGGATATATTTTTTGTAATTTGCTATGTGTTATTTTGTGTGATTGATCAGAAATCATATGATGCTTGTTCATATTAATTAGTATTAGGGTGGCATATAGATGAGCTACAATGCTATTGTGTTTTGGACTTTTGGTGAGGCCTTCATTGCATTGCTTGTTGTGGACTTAGGTTCTTAATATTTAAACTTTGTTTTTGGATGTGCTGTTGACTTGGTGGTTCATAGTACTTTGGCATTGTCATGAATTATTTTGATTATGTGATCCTCATAAATGGAAAAAGTAATTGAGAGTAGATAAAAAAAATATGTGCATTGTCTTTAGCTTTGTTCAGTAGAGTCACAGTACAAGGATTTAGGACCTCTGTGCATCCTGGGCGTGCTATGCTTGGTGAAGAATGATTATTTTTGGTCTCTATATCTGTTTTTATAGAACTGTCAAATTCTTATATTTCTGAATGATGTTATGCATTTACTTGCTATTATCACATTTGACCTGGTAGATTTTTGAAATTGCTTTTGTCATTTGTATTTAGTATAGTAAATTTGACCTCAGTTCGTCTTTGTGCATGAGCATGATTTTTCTGTTTTAACAGGAGGCCAACAGCTTTTCACGACCGGGGTAGAGATAGCGATGATGATGATTACCAAAATAGAGATTATGATGTTGCAGCCCTGGCAAATAACTTGAGTCAGGCATTTCGCTATGGCATTTACAGCAACTGATGACGCTGATGAGGTGCGTTATAGAACATTATTAAGTAGTTCAATTGGATTGCATTCTTAACCTTTGCATGCTTTTCAAAGAAATATTGATTAATCTTATTGAATGATGAACAAATAAGCATGATAAGAAGTGGAAGTATAGATATGGAGAATTCCATGAAACCCTCCTGCTGAATAGGTAGTAACAGTGATAGAATGCCTGTGCATATTACATATGACTTTCATGCGATGAATGTTCATGCGGATCCTTCTCTAGGCTAGGTTGATCCTTGAATTAGGCCATGAAAAAACAAATAAGAGGCAAACTTGACATGGTGAGAGAGTGCATGAAGCATTCTAGAATGTGAGTATTTTCTCTGCAGATAGAAAGGACTTTTATTTGATTCTTGTGAATAAGGAGATTTGCCTTTGTTAGAATAGCTTTTGGATTATACTTTTCATGATTAATAATGTGTCAATCTTTTTATGCCTAAAAAATTAATATAAATTATGCAAGAGCCATTGCTTTTCTATCTTGGAGATGCTTACATCATACCAAGTAAGCCATTTTGCTTGGAGTTACATTAGTATGATGGGGATTTGTGACATAAATATTTGCACAGGCAGTGACGTTTATTCATTTAAGAGAAAAAGCATTATATATGTATGTATATATTTGTCTCTGCTGAGATGGTTAGTGGTGCTTGCTGGTTTTGCTTAAGCCTGCTTTGGTTGGTAGTTTTAGAGATTTGTGAAATGCTGATTGGTAGTTCTAGACTAATATTATTCTCAGCTGTTCTAACTAATTACTTGTTCACGGTTTTCAGACACACGGCTCACTTGAACGAGATGATGAGGTATGTCATGCACTAATATTTAACATTAATGTCATCACTGCTAGTATTATCTCTGGCTTCATTGGCATATATTTTGTCTATTCTATATATTCTTACAAACAATGTTGTTCTTCTTTCTGTTTCTCTTGAGTGATTAAATTGGAAATATAGGTGTCATCCTCATTTAATGTCCAAAACATGTAAAAATAGTTTTGATCATTTAATGTGAGGACATATCTGAATGATTCATGCATGCCTGACTCATCTGAGATCTATTGGCCCATCAGTGTCATTTGATTATATTCTAGATATACAAGAAATATATAATTTATGTATTAAATTAATGGGTTAGAGTAAGGGGTTGTGAAAGAAAAAAAAAAGTTTTCTGAAAGTGCCCTTTATGATGTCTTACTCATAAATATGCAATTTCTGCTGTGATGCTGATCTTTCTTTTTGCTTTTTCTCCCTACTTGATTATTTTGTGAGAAATGGAATCTTTTATAAGTATGAGAAGTTTCTAATGGAGATAATGGGCAGGATGTCTACTTTGATGATGAATCTGCTGAGGTGGTTATTTCTTCTCTGCGTCTGGGAGATGACCAAGAAAGGTAGGTGGAATCCTTTATCTGATCTTTCTTTCTTTTTGTTCGGTATTCCAGGCAGTAAGGGTGAAGCCAAAAGATTTATTCTGAACTCAATCCATCTAATATGCAACTTTTATTAGACCTAAAAGCTTTGTATTCCAAATTGCTCTCTTTGCAAGTGAAAAATTGTTTAACAAATAGAGATGGTTTCTATGCTTCAAGATATGACTTCAATTAATAATTCATGGCGAATAGGTTAAAAATAATTAGAAAAATGGTGTTATTGTTGAATGTTTCCAGTCGTATAAATGCCTCTTGGTGGAGCTAGTTACTGAAAGTTTTTCTTCTGCATTTGCAGTGGCTCTCTTTTTACAAATTCCAATTGGTTTGCATTTGAGGATGACAGAGTTTCCAACGAGCGTGCAGCTGGATCACTTGATTCTCCATCGCCTAATACTGAGGAGACTGGTGCCACTAATGGTGGAGCTGATGATGATCAGGTTATTGTCAGTGAAAATGATGACTTAGATGACACTGCAACATCTGCTGCTGCAGTACTGGAAAAGAATTTGGAAGATACTGATGTTGGCAATCTCCCTAAAGATTCTGAAGAAACTGAATCTAGTGCCACTGAGGAACCTCCGGCTCAGGTTGAATTGCGGGAGAGCCCAGATTCCAGTAACCCACCTGCTGGTGCTGATGAACCTGTTGGTATGCCTAATGGTGAGTTGCAAGATCAGGGTGGCAATTCTGACTCAGTTGCTCCTGACCCCGAGCCTTCTCCCTCATCCTCTGACACTACAAATGCTAACATAACTGTAACTGGCGAACCATCTCAATCAATAGATGAGAATCCCAGTTCTAATCCTTCTGAGCCATCACAATCAGGCAATGGGAATTCAAGTCCAGACCCCACTCCTACTGAGGTGGTGCAAACAGCCACAGAAACAGAAGGCACTCCCGGGGTAACGAAGGATGACAAAGATGTGGTGAAGGAAGAAGGCAGTCCTGAGGTATCTAGGGAAGACAAAGATGTGGTCAAGGAAACAGCAGGAAACTGATGTAAATTCCCCAGAATCGGTTTAATTGGGCTAACTAAAGACTTCACAAAATATCAATCAGGGTTCGAGGATGAAATCAAAAGACTCCCGGTTGACTTGGTGACTCTACAATTAGAGGCTTCTGTACATGTACCTTGCCACATCGTTGTTGGAAGTAAAAAAGCTTGATTGATGATTCTTTTTTCTCCGTGGGAAATTTTGAGTTTCTACTGTGTCAGCCACCCCACCAACCTTGGAAGGAAAAAGGGGGAAGGGAAGAGCAGGTTCTGGTTTGCAAACATTTTCTAGCAAGTATTACCAACATTTAATCAATTTATTTAGCTGCCGCTGCCGCTGATTCTGATTCTGATTCTGCTTCTGCTTCTGCTTCTGCTTCTGCTTCTGCTTCTAGGTTCTCTCGCTTTAGTTAGGTGATTAAGAAAAAAGGAATTGTCACGCACGTGGATTTTCGGCACAATAATCTGTTTATATTTTTATGATTCTTCTCATCCGTAAAATGTCAAAAAGTTGTTTAGTATAGGGAATGTCTTTTTAAATATATATTTTATCATAGAAACAGCCTCTCATTGTTTCGTTTAATTTTTTTTCTTTTCGAAGATTTTGAGTTCTTGAGAATGTTTTAAAATGTTTTAGCATGTCATTAAATAAGTTGTTAAACTTCTTACCATGGTTGTTGCTAGTAACGTCAGCCAGTTTATCATCCGAAAATTGGAATTAGAATAACTTCATTCATTTCGCCTTAGTGCAGAATAGTTAATATCATTGGCCCAAAAATTTGCTCCACTTAGCGACAGGGCCAAGAAAACGTTTATAGAAGCTCTTTCGATGACTTCAACATATTCATGAAATCTGCCTATGCTCTAGCATCTCTTTTTCTCAAGTCCAGGTGAAGAAGAAAAAATACAAAATGGGGCAAAAAAAGGACGTGATAGAATGCTCAGAACATTGGAGATACAAGGACTATAATGAATAATTTGGACAAAAATGAAGAACAAACAAACATGTTATTTCTTTTGCTTGATTTCTCAACTCAGTAGTCAAAATTGGTGCTTAGAAAATGTTTGCAACCCCATCTTACGAGAGCTTAAGGGGATGAACCGAAACACCATTCCGAGCAGCAGGAAGACGCCCCCATCTTCCAAGACGAGGTTCCTGTTGCAAAAGTTCATTAAAGTATCAGACTTGAACAACTGAAATGCAATTGACAACTACACTTATGAATAAGAACCAACAGAAAATAAGTAAATTAAAACACCACACTTTGATTCTACTCTTGTGCTTTTCCACCACAAACTGCTGGCAAGTTATTGCACGCTGGATGCTAAATTTAAAAGAAAAGTCCAAAAAGAGATATAATTAATTATTAGGATTGTTACAAGGGATAAACATGTCACCTGCCCTACTCCAGCAATGAGGAAGCGTCCAGAGTTTGCAAAAGCCAGGGAATTCACAAACCCAACCTGTGTTAATACACAAGATTTTGGTAAGCAATGAACAGGTATTGCAATGGATTTAAAACTTAATATCACATAAAATTATCCAGTATCACGAACATCACAAAATACCGTATACAAGTAGAACAAAACAGAGAGAACAGCAGCGGTGGAAAGTGGGCAATCAAAAGTAACCAAGTTAAGGGCTGAATTCTAGCTTATCCACATCAGATAACAAGGAAAAATCCACATAGCAAGGACTAGCAGGCAACAGATACTGCACTGAAGTATAATTTCCACAAGAACCTAGTTGTTTGAACTTCAAAACTAAAATCACATCATAGATGAAAAAAAGGAAAACAAATTGCAATGGAATCTATCAGACTGGTGGTCATTATCATCAGACTTGTATTTCACTCTCTTGTTCCATACAAAATTTATGATAGATTGCAGAATAATTGCTAGCTCCTATGATCAGTCACTATAAGATGGAATCTATCAGACTGGTGGTCATTGTCATCAGACTTGTATTTCACTCTCTTGTTCCATACAAAATTTATGATACATTGCAGAATAATTGCTAGCTCCTATGATCAGTCACTATAAGAACAGTATTTATAAACTGTAAATAGCTTGTTTTATTTAATCGGCTCCTTCGGAACTGTTTTGGAGCCAGGATAATTACCAAATATGTGGTCAAGCTAAGCTTGACAACCTTGTGCTCGGCTCAGCTGTGCTTGTGGCAAGAAAGTATGAAGTTCGAGGAAACCTAATGGCCCCTAAGTAGCATATGACTTGCATGTTAAAGCAAGCTGAGTATTCTTACTCCCAGTGACATTCACAATCCAAAGGCAGTTTCACTTTAATTAGCCAAATTTGTCAAGCTATTCTGTGAAGGCTGATTTCAGCCCCTATAATCAATTTCCAAATTTATATTAGCAATTTCATTTGGTAAATTGAGTCTTTGCTTTTTCAATTCAATTCTCAATTTAACCATGAAAATCTTTCTAAAAAACCAATTTATATGAGTAGACCATAATCTATATAAATGAAACCACTAAAATTCAATATATCATAATATAGCATGCATAACGACTAAACCTTTTTCAAACTTCTAATTTTTATCAATATTTTCCCTTTTATAGACAATAATTCCATCTACAAGAAAAAAACCCAAGAAAAGCACACTGATGTTAATAATTTTGATCTGGGATACTTAAATTAAAGCATTCCCACAAAAAATTCACTTCATGTTACAGAGTGCAACTACTAGCATAAAGGCTATATATTAAATGTTCACTCAGTGCCAGAGATATGACAATTGCTAAAGAATATCAAACCAAACCTCTTGAATATTCGTTATTACGAAAAGACAGTAAGAATTCACTACATATGTCATTAACTTACCAATGGAAGGTCATACAGTGGTCGAATGTCTTTGGTTTCACTTTCAATAGCCCATAGGCGAACAGCACCATTACCAGCTCCTGATGCAGTAAGATCACTGCCTCTACATACACAGACTGAACTGACCCAGGAATATGCCGATGAGGAATTATAACTCTCAGGATTATGATCACTGTTCTCTGTAAGGATGAAAGAGAGAATCTCATCAGAACACCTTTTTTTCAAATTTTATCTTATTTTTACTCCCACAAGAAACAGAATACCAATCAACCAGAAATAGATATTAAATTCAAATACAAAGGCATCTTTTTCTGTTTTCATCCCTCTCCCTGGTAGCGAGACAAATTGTGTAATGACTTGCCAATGGCAACTAGAACAACCGAAAAACAATGCAAGGTTAAAACACTAACAAATCAAGGAAATAGAAATCACAGTTCTCCTAATGAAAATCTGGCATACCACACTTCAGGATGGGAAGAACATTTGCAATAGTTTCTGAATTGTGCAAAAATGAATAAAAAAGTGCACCTTAATTCTGTACCACACAAAAATTTTGTATACATAATTTACATCATCGCAAGCTTCATAGTTGTTTTACTTTCAATGGTTCTATTACGATCAAAGAAAAACACCATTAAAATTTTGCATATATATTTACTGCTACTAGTGCACAAACTTTCATATGTGCACTTGTCCTTGAGCCAACATCATTTAAGGTTTTTTGGCTAGAACCAGATTGTGGTATTGCAGATTTACCTAAATGTCCATTGGGGATATGTCCATTGTCTTTTTGATCAAAATTATTGGGGCCAGCCAATAAAGAATGAGCATTCTTCACAATGAACACTGGCTTCTTACGCATAACGCTCCAAAGCTCCACACTTCCATCATCCGAGCCAGACAAGAATTCGTCATTACTGATAAAACAACAACATTCCAGAGATGATGCAGGAGCACGGAATACTAACCGTGACTCTTCAGGGACCTATTTAGCAAGAAAAATAAGGTGATGTCACGATCAAACATACAATTAAAGGTTTCATCTGAGATAAAAAGATATTAAGAAGGCTATTGAAGTATGCTTAATGAATTAAGCTCAGGAGAAGACACAACCCAATATTACACAACAATTACAACACCAAGTAAATAACACATGAACAGCTATGCTACATGATCTTTAAATTGGATAAAGTAAAACTTTAATTTACCAGTTGCAACGGAATCCCTTAAGAAAATTGTTGCTCACCTTCCACAATTGCATACTCCTATCACGTCCAACAGTCATCACCCGTTCTTTGCGTAGGCAATCAATTGTCAGCACTTCACTTTGGTGACCAAATAATGTATTTATGTAAGCTCTGTCTTCTGCATTCCATATCTTGACTGTTCGATCAAATGAACCAGAAAAAAGTTCTGAAGTCCCTTGCCTAAAAGTTAAACATGATACAGGCCCTAAGTGACCAGGAAATGCCTGTAAAACATAATTTAAAGATGAGAATAGTGCAAGAGAATTGAGAACAGAAGCTTTTATGAATTAAAGGAAGACACTTAAGACAATTACAACAAAGCATTACATCAGATTAACATTTGTCAAAGATTAAGTTGTAGTAACAGACTATAAGACAACTCTACCTAAGGCCAAGCAGGTTGCCATATTTTAGGGACATTGCAGCAAATACTGAAATATTTACATACAGCTAACTTAACAGGCTCATTTTTTAAATTTTGTCAAAAATATAAATGTCAGAAAGCAGATACAGTCCCCCAGCTAATGTACCAGATGGTCTGCTAAGACCAATAAAATGTCCATGAAGTCTCCAAGCTGGATACAATCAGTTATTATTGTGTGCACCGATAACTCAAAATTATTTCATATCACCTAGCATATTCCCCAGAAGAAAAAAATAAATTCACCTGTATATGCTCCTGTGTACGGGTGTCCCACAAATGAATATGACGATCTAGACCACCACTTGCCAAATATCGACCATCAGAGCTAACAGCCAATGCTAAAACATGTTTACTGTGCTTAGTAGCCCGACCCTTTGGATCTTTGGCTCCGTGGGACTTCAGCACTTCGTCGCTAGGCCATAAATATTTTACTCCTTTCCCACTATCAACATCCCAATGTAAAATGCTGCCATCTTTGGAAGCAGAAAAGCCCTTCAAGTCATCATCAGATAGAGCTACTGCAGTAACAGATTGTCGGTGCTTCACTAAGACCCGGAACTCATCACCAGCTTCAGGTTTTTGAATCCTGAATTGGTGCATTAAACAAAATAAGCTGACTAAACGCGATATGCATCAAACCATATTTAAGATTGCATTGATGGAAATAAGATGCTGCAAAGTTCGTGAATTTGAATCAAAACTAATCAATGGTATAAAGTATCCAATGCTCCAACATTCAAATCTACAACTCCAAAAATCCAAAAATCCAACCAAATGAAATTGTAAGCTAACCTACAAACAAACATCCAAACACTAGCCGACGAAAAATTCATAGAAAGCTTAGCATTCTACAAACCCAAAAACAAAAAATTATAGCTACTATTATTACCTAGAAGCAATCACTCTCCTAACTCTGCCACTCTCCTCCAACTGCTCCTGCTGCAAAATCTTCGCCACAAGCGAATCCCTTTCCCCTTCTTTCTCCCCCTCTTCCCTTCCGTCCTCTTCCTCTTCTTCTTCCTCCTTTTCCTTCCTCGCAATTTCTCTTATTTTCTCCAAATACGCCGTCGCAACCCTTTTCCTCTTCTCATCCGCAGTCTCCTCCTCCTCCTCCTCCTCGCCGGCGTCCGACCGACCTCCCTGAACTTCGTTCTCATAGTCTTCTGAATCTGCGGACTCAATGTCATCGTCATCGTAGTCGATTTTTCTTCTCTTCTTTAGTTCGTCATCAAAAAATGGATCTTGGTTTATAGAGAATTTGCCCTTGCTCTTTCCCGTTGGGACTGAGCCTTTTTTGCTTTTGTACTTCATGACTCAAACCCTGTGATAACAGATATATTCGTGATTGTAGTTATATGTACGTATGAAATGAGAGTATGGAGAAAAACGGTGCGTGTTGCAGCTGTAACTAGAAAGAAAACTAGGGTTTTAGGGGTTTCAACCGAAAGGGCAAAAACAGGGTTTAAGCGGCAACTGAAAGGAGTGAAGAGGGTAGTTAGGGCCCATTCACCGTCCGGATTCGGGTCATGGGTTTTCGGATCCAAACAAATTGTTTTAATCTAATCATAATAACATTTTTGTCCCTAAACGTTCGTAAAACAAGACACTAGGCCATAAGTGTGTAGTATTGACAAATTGGTCCCTTACTTAAGCAACTTGATTGAGTTGCTTTTAATTTCGTAAAAAGGTTCCTTCCAAAGACCAAAATGTTAGAAGTGAACAAACTACAACTTAATTTGTCGTTATACTAATAATCCTCCGTCTTTCATATTTTATATACAAATAAATGTAATAAAATTTAAGAAATATTATGTATGAGATAATGTAAATGGGTTATATACTTTCAAGTTTTTCTATTTGTTATATATTCCTTAGTTTAATCAATAATAAATTTTTTAAATTTACGTTTTTAGGTGAGTTTAACCAAGATCATTAGCTTGATTTTGGGCCTATCCTTTTATACCACAATTCATAACTTGTACCTCAAAAGATTGTTAAATCCACTTACACATTTTATAGTTATTTAAACAAAATGACATATGATTTTCAAGAATCAACGTACATTAAAATAAAAATATTTGGAGCAACCCTTCAATTTTTTTTTAGCTTTATAGTGCCTTTTGATGTGAAAAATGACTGACTAATTTGTTATAGAATATAACTAAAAAAATAATAAATGTGTTGGTATTAATAATTTTATCCAACTGAGAAAACTATTATGAATCGTAGGTCACAAAAGTCTATCAGGTCCAATTTTATTATCACTAAAAGTTCTAAGGAATGAAGTTTACATCGTTAGTTTCTTATTTTTTAGCATTAATTTTTAATTTTAGTAAAAAATAGCATTACAACTTAATTCTAGACTTTATTGCAACTTTACATGTGTACCATTGCCTCTTAAAAAGTTTATGTTTTTAAACTAAAATTAAAATAAATTTTAATTTAAAAAAAAATCATACTTGTATAAAAGTCATCTCTTAATGCCATATAATCCCATAGAAAAACCATGCAAAATTGTCCAGAATAGATGCTTCATGTACAAAGCCTAAGGCATTATATTAAACAATAAATGAATAAACAAATGAAAAGAATGTTAAAGAAGCAAAACAATTTTATCTCCATTTTCTTTGGTACACATGAAATCTTCAATTAGTGTAAGATTAACATTGTGTTCTTCCGAGATGCCTGCAATATTCATTTATATATCACCCTCTCTCCTGCTATCCATACAAAAATATGCACACATTTAACAATAGTTTCAACATTTTTTTTACCCCAACCCTCATTTAACGACAAAAAAATACTACAATCTCGCGAATTTTCTCTAAATTACGGAACAAATAATTCTTTATATGGGAATGATTAGTTTAATCATGTTCTAAAAAGGTAGGTATTCATGGGAATGATTATTAGTTCAATCATGCTCAGAAGGAAGAGTGTATATGCTAGTGATCAGAACTGGCAGCAGCGTCTCCTTCTGAGCCTCGCCGTTTCTTCTTCCCCTCGCCATGCCTTGACCTCCTTGGTGCCTCGTCTTCACTCTCACTCTCGTCATTTCTGAAGTTTCCGGAACCATACTGATCTTCACGGGGCGCCTTTGATCCTTCTTGCTGGTATTGCATCTCGTCATCTGGTCCCCTGCCTGGACCTCCCATTTCTTGAGCTCTGCCTTGATCTGATCCTGCACCATATCTTTCATTACGGTCATTAGTTGGGGCCCTCTGATCTCTCTTAGAAGCACGAATATTGTTCTGAGACGATTGTGGTGGGGTTGGAAACGGTGGGGGAACGCCAACTGGCCGAACAGCTCGAGGATTTGTAGCTGTGGGTCCCATTCCTCCCATAAAAGGGGGCCGTCCTGGGCCCATCATCATCCCAAATCCATTAGGTGGAAACACAGCCCCTGGTTGAGGAGGTCGCCCAGGAAACATCATACCACCTGGGCCCGTAAAATCACCAGAGAACCTAGGAGCGTATGGCGCAAAAGGACGGGGACCCACACCAAAAAGATCTGGCATTGGAAATCCATCTGGTGTGACAGGTGCGTATGAAAATCCATCAGCGCCCATCATCATAGGGGGAAAACCTCGCATACCAGGCATTGGTCTAGCTCCACGTCCTAGTGGCATTTGAGCAGGCCACATCATTCCTCTGCCCCTTCCTCTGCCCTGAGATGCAGTTACAAAGCTCTCATCTTCCTCTTCACTTTCTTCTTCCTCCTCTTCTTCATTGTCCTCAAATGGAACTATGTCTGGGTTGTCCCCTCCATTGTCTGGATTGACTCCCTTCGCTTTCTCCTCTTCTCGTTTTGATTCTGCTGCAACTGATATTGCCTATATTCCAGAATATTGAAGCACAAAAATGAAGAATTATTTAGAACAATCCTTAGCACATTAATAGAACAATCAAGAGGGCATGCAATAATGCAACAGAATACTACATTTTGCACTTGTCCCTTAGCTTTTTTAACCAAATTTATACCAATTTCAGCAAAGACCTAAGGCCCGTTTGGTCATAAATATTAAATATTTGATCAACTAATAGACCCACAAAAACGTCTTAGATATTGGCAGAATGTGTAACTAATGACAAAAAAAAGCTGTGTAAGAAAAGTATAGTAGGAGAGATGCTTTATATCTTTATAAATGATGAGCATCTTACATTCTGTGACACAAACGAGCATAAAAAAGATCATAAGATACATGCAATTAGATCTAAGAAATGAAGTTGTACAACTGCTGTCAGAAAAGCAAGATAAATGCAGCTCTAATATTGTATTTCATATGTTTTTGAAAAACGGTGAAATAAGAAATTCAATTTGGTTTATCCTCTGAAATGCACTTCATGATGTGTTTTCGTAACAGTATTCTGAACACAAAAACAAGGAAACCTATTTGGCATGGTTGTTAAAAATTGAAAAAGAAGTAATGATTTCCATGTTAATGATTTGATATGTGTTTTTCTGAATTTCCTTCCTTTTCCACCATTCAAGAAAATTTTCCAAAAGATCACTAAGTAAATGCTTTTGGTTGCATTTTTAATTTCAAACAGGATTCAAAGATGGTACCAACCAGTTTTTTTCAATGTCTAAAACCAGCTCTGACAATTTCAAAGCCATTGCTTGATGTTATAGAAAAGATAAAATGAAAAGATGAAAAAGATTACCATAAGCTCACTATCTGGTTCAAGATAAAGCAAGCCGGCCAACTGCTCACCAATACTAGGCTCTAACTCCTGACAATCTCTACTAATCTGCAAGATACAGAGCACACAAATAAGAACAAAGAAGTTAATTGGGGTTCATATTAAGACTTGGCTACAAACTACATTATCACATAAACAAATACCTTGAGGCACAACAGTTGCAATAACTAAAAATAAGTGGCAAATAATTAGACATTACAAACATGGATGCTTCTCCATTTAATTACATAATATTATACCATTAATACCTATTTTCATTAAATCCCTCATTGAGTTACATTATTGCACATAAATCAGATTTTGAACATTAAATCTTTTTGGAACAGCAATTGAGCTCAACGGATCTTTGCTTGTTTTCGTGGGTTTTCACTCATATAACTTTTCCTTTTTCACTGTTCAACCAAAATATGAATCTAAGCACATATCTCGGCCCCACACCTCCCATTCAACGGCAATATATTCCAATATCATCAGACATCTGATGAAATAATAAGTTACTATGCATCCGAACTGGCTTATGCCCATATTAGTCCAGCACATGATTAACTCTGTTATGCAACTTTGCAGATGACATGGCACATGAACGGTTTGTGATCCTGAGTGAAGGCAAAGCATCCAAGCCTAAATCCAGCCAATAATAAAAATCAAGCAGTCATATGACCCAAACAAGCCCAGTCTAATAGTGAGATTATTCAGTGCAAATATGTTTAGTTATATCAATTTTCAAATGTAAGTACGGAGCTCAAACAAAATGAGTAACATGCAATTAGTCCTTTCACATCATTTTTGGAGAAGCAAGTGCAGATATAACATTAGGATGGAGGGAAGCAAATAACGTGAAGATCCTTTTTTGTCTGGCCAAGGCTACTAACTTTTATACTTTGTCTTACTCCAATCCAGCTCACGGATGAAGATTCAATGTTGTCTTCTAGGGCCATGTCAAGTGGCAACCAAGCATGTTCAATGAATCATGCCAGTTATGAGGTTGCTTGAGGACTATTTGACATCCTTTTTTCAGGCCAGAGCTTTCTCCATCCCGTTCAACTAGGTTCTGACCAGGACCCCCACACATATCAACATGTAAATAGTAAACATCCATAGCTCACGATAAGCAAAGGCAAAGAAATTAAATGAAAGTTTGCAACTAAAAAGTGTTCAAGTTCTTAAAACATTCAAAACTCATTCTTGAATAATCTATCCCTAAATGAGATATCATTCACAATTTCTTGTTCGCAGCTTTACAGTTTAGTACAAAGTTAGTATTTTAGCAACAAACTTGGTCACTTTTACTGTCAAAACAGTATTTTTACTGGTATGAATGACTAAAACATTTTTTTTCAACAAAAATAAAACAACAAATACAAGTTTGCAAGGTATTTAGTTCAAGCCAGGAAATTTCAGCAAGCCTAAATATGCATTTCATTGACTCGCCCATGGGTCCAGCACCAGCATTCCAATTCAATTAATTCTTGCTAATATTTCCCAACTTATAGAAGTACATGGAAAAAGAAGATATGAAGAAGAGGAAGAAAATAAAAACTATCACAAGAGTAAAAACTTCAAAAGAATATTAATTGTGAACACAGAGATCAGCCTAGATTTAAATAAAGTACCTTCACTGGTAAGTTCTCATTATAAGGGTTCCTTAGATGACGAGTTTTGTGGAAGGACAGTTCACATAACTGCAAATAAGAGAGTACAATTCGTCGTCATAACAAACATTATAATCATCAACAAACATAAAACAATTTAGAAATGTATCAAATACAGAGCCTGTTTAGTTTGTGCCATAGAATTTGGAAAGCCAACTCATTTTGCAGCAAAATCCATCACTTCAAATGAAGGAATCAGAGAATTGTTGCTACCATCATAAGGATTTAAATTGAAAGTAGTGCATAATTTGTATTAGTTCCATCCTTTCTTTTCTTAACTCCATCTATTCTTATGTCTCATAACAAGACGACTAACTTGTGGATTAGATAGCATACAAAACACAACTTGGACCATTCAATGCCATGGACAACTCATCCTATTTCTATTTGTATGCTTATTTATTTATGTTATCAAGAGTCAGAATAGCAGTTTCCAAGTTGAGTCCGCAAGATAGACCAAAATATTAGTTTAGGTCATAAGCCATCCCTCACTTTTTCCAAGTTCCAACAAATTAAAATCAGGTATTAGTCATTGGTCTTCTCTAAAACACAGCCTCGGAGTTTACAAATCAATGCTGATCTGTAACAAGAATAAAACAAACTTAACAGGATTTTACTTCAGTGAAAATGATAATAACTTGATCATTTTTCACTTCCTACTGCTTTTCATACTGGAATTAGATGCTGCTGATAATATTCAAAAGAGTGTGCACAGGATTTTCATGGTTCATGGCAGGATTTGTAATCGTTTGCAGCAAAAGAATTCTTATAATCAAGACAAACACCTCATGAAATTGTACAATTTTTTCTTAGAAGAAAAATTATTCATCGAAAATGGGGGGAAAACTGTACCTTCAACCATTTAACTGAGAAATTCCTCCCATAATGTGCAGTCCCATGTGCATATTTCCAGTTGCCCCCACCCACAGACCCACCAATTTTTGATGTCATCTTGGCACAACCCTAGAAGACCAAGGGTTATTTCACATTTAACACCTAAGAAAAAGCCAAAAAGGTTCTTGAACACAAAAGAAACAACTTATATAGGATAACAAACTGTAAATTACCTGGAAATGCCTAGTCCGGTTGACAGAGAAGATCAAAATCACATTTTCAGCAGAGTCAAAAGCTTCGTTTAGTTTAGCTTCATTGCTCCTTTGAGTTGCCCATACTCCTTGTTGTACGGATAACTCCAGATTTTCACGGTTGCAGCTTTTAACAATAAAATACCTATGGTTCCATGTTTTGAAATAAAATAAGTATATAATCCAAATTCATCAACAATCCACAACCAACTGATGAAAATTGCTTGAACTGCACAAATAAAATGGTACATATAAACTGCTTAGGAGGTTTATTAGGTAGAAGGATAATAGGCTAACAAATACACAAAATTTCAATAAAATCATTGACTGGAACGTAGCATAACTACAGCAATACAAGGCAATGCCTTCATGCAGCTTGACTTGGCATCCAATTGCAAACCGATCATCCACACACAATATGGCCTTAATTACAAAAAACACAAAAATATATACACACCCTACTGAATGCATAATTGAATGCAGTGACCAGATGCCTTCAAAAAAAGTAGCTAGATGATTGATGAGACTAAAGACAAATCTAAATTGATAACAAAAGGCAGTGACTTTAAAGGAACTTTAGAATGTCTTAAAACCCAATATATTTAGGAAGGACAACTGAAAAAATCAATAAGCAAGCTAACAGAGATCAAAACACAAATAAGATTCAAAAGATAAAACAGATAGAATCACCTAAATTAGATTAATAAACTGTTATATTAAGATGGTCATCACAATATTTAAAAAGCTTGCCCTTTCATAGGTTCACTGGATTTATAATTATGCTCGAGCACAACATTATCCCTCCCACTCAATATCATATCCACATCCATCAAGTACCCATCCTATAATTTATGAGTTTCTTTTTCCTTAACATCTGTGGCATGAAAAAACCTACAATGACTACTTGCTCAATTCCTGCCCATTATCATTCTTTTCTTTACCCCAAAGAAAGACCATAGCACCTCATTTACACCAGTTGGGGCAATCTGGCATGACTTCATGCATAACACAAAAATCTTGTCGCATGGTTTTACAGCTTACTCAATCAGTATATACCCTGCAATCTTTGCCTCTGTGCCGACCACCCACACCAGTAATTCCATCTATCTTGATATTATGATCCCAACTCAGGCTACTTGTGAACAACTTATATGATGTTTGTTCAGAATTGCTTATAAATAAACAAATCAATCTAACCCACAAATTTAATCTCAACCATTCTAACAAAACAATTCTGAGCAGTCCCAAGATTAGCTCAATATCTGCACCAACAATGGCCTTATATTTTCAATGAGATTTTTTTTCTTGGAAATGAAATTTCTAAGAAGTAACAATTTGTTTTAATATTAAATAAAATAAATAAGGAAAAACTAGTGTCCGTAAAACATTTTAATATGATCATATACAATATTAAGGTAGAAACACAGTAGTCCAAGATTTTAATTTGAATTGCAGACCTACTCAATATCTGAAAATATATAGAACTGCAAAGATCCATAAACTTCTTCTCTCTCTATTGCATCCTCATATCCGAGTGTTGCTGCTATTTTTCATTCTATCAAGGCCTTCATGACTACGATTTCCATATTGCTTATACTTCTGCACAATCTCTATTTTATAACACTTCTCAGAGGCCAAAGGCTAAGCTAGTCTACCCATGCAACACTTGTCCATCCCTCACTTGAATATCTAAGACAACCCCCCACCCACAAACAAGTACATACATACATACATACGTACATATAAAGATTCAAGGAGAATGCACACGAGAAACTGAAAAGAAGTACAAGCATTTGGTACTAGATTCAAAAAATTGAAATAGCAATCCAACAGTATTTGGTACTTCTATCGCTCATCATGGCCTTAGTATCCCATGCATCTAATTTCTGTGTAGTATCCAGTTATAACCAGCTCTTATCCTAAATATTTTATAATTATTTTGCTTACCCCATCATAAACTTTCAGCAGACATCTTCCCAACTCCTCCCTACAAATATCCTTCATCTTAAGTTGAGGCAACCAATCTCCTCACTCATAAGATTAGTTTCCCACATTTCTCAAAAAAAAAAAAAGATTAGTTTCCCACTTAAGGTCTGTTAGTATTACGCTAAAATTGAAACTATTAGTTCTTTGCTAAAGAAGAATGTATCACCAATTTTTTACCATGTTTGAGAAACCAAGAAAAGGATCATCATTATCTCCACAAAATTGGCACATTTTCATACATGATATATCTTTCAGAAAACATGTAAACACAAGGCAACGCATTATCAGAATTGATTAACCAAAATCAAGGCTTAAGTTAATGCAAAATCACAGTAGAATTTCTGTGCATGAACTACAAAAAATAAGAAATTCATAATGTTAATTTATCACAACATCTCTATGTATGTCACATAACAAAAGTAACAAAGGGAAGAAGGAGAAATAAAGCAGTGAATAGAACCATAGCTGTGTAAACTAGGGAAGAAAAAGAAAAGGCAGCATTACGGCATTACATGATTATAGGCTTATAATAAAACATCCTTCAAAACACTGTTGATTGTATATGTACCAGTCAAGAAAAAAGTGGCTGTCTGGATGTGTTTTAAAAAGAAACTTTCCATTTTTGAAAACGATAATAAGTTGAAAACATGTTAGGCCAAGTATTTTTCAATTTGTCTCTGAAAACAGAAAATATTTCCTTCAAAATTATAACTAAAAAGTTAAAAAACAACAATTTATTGTTTCAGTAATTTCCAAGAACGTGTTACTGAAAACTATAGTTTTTCCCTTCAGATAACTATTTTACTCATTTTCAAAAATAATACCAAATACGTTCTTGTTGTTTTCAATTTTCAGAAAATTATTTTTATCAATACCACCAAAAGTGTTTTCCAATTTTCTAACATCATTTTAAAACAATACAACACTCACCATATAAGTTTTGCTATGTATTATTTAAGAGGAGCAAGGGGAAAAACAGCAGAAAATGGTGCCACTGCTCTGCTCAGTCCCTGGAGAATTACTTTGGTCAGAAGCTGAACATAAGGATGGCACAATTGTTCACTTTCATAGCAGATGCCTTATGGGTAAAAAGTTAACATGCATAAGAAAGAGAAACTTACATATCAAATGTTGAAACTAAGAATGCACAGCATAAAATGCATAACAGAACTTCATTACTAACAACTCTTATTCCCTTATATATAGTTCAAATAGAGAGAGAAATTAATTGTCAGCCTGTAGGAAGCTAATTACAGCTTATAGCTACGGACGGAACTCATTTGGGTGGTTTCAATTGTATTATGGACTTCTCATAACAATGTCCAAATAAAATACAAAGATTGATTTACATCACCCAGTTATAGACTGCAGGACTCCGAACACACCTAGATATTCCTTGGGGCAAGGGTGTAGCTTTGTTCGCCTGATTAGGTTGGCCATTTGGAAAGTTTTGCATCTGGGTCTGCGTGCCCTGTTGTTGAGGTTGTTGAACCTGCTGCTGTTGATGAACATTAGCTGATTCTGTAGTTGAAGGTCTTCCAGCCGCACCATGATTTACAGCATTGGGACCTTGTGAAAGATGGGATTTTTCTGTTTGTTGGGAGAAAGCACCTCGTTGTTGAAAAAATTTATTAGTGCCATGATTGTATGAACTTATTTGCTGAATCTTCTGAAGCACTTCTTCCACAGGAGGTGGAGGTCCAGGCAACTTTACATGCCTATAACGACAATCAGGACCATTTGGACAAAAACCTAGTTTGTACCTGCAACACAAAATTCTCTCAGCTAAAGAAGAAAAAAAAAGAAAATTTTTATTAGAAAAAGGCGCAAATTAAAGTCTGCTGTTTCTGTAATTTTGCTTCCCACTACACCAACTTCAGAATTGATTTTTTTTTTTTTTTTGTAGATTGTATACCAAACACTAACCTATATTACACTTTACTCTACCAGGCCTAGCTCCCTTAAGAAGAACATGAATTTAAACCCCAAAAATTACTCCATTTCCATATCACTGATCCACTAAAAAATACAGCTTCATCAACAAAAACAATCCCATCAATTTCCAGTCATAATGCAAAATTGCAATCATCCAAAAACAAATACAGCCTGCCAAAATTAACTGAGCTAGTGAAAAATTCAACTAGATGATTGCACCCCGCAGTCATCAATAACAAGAAAAGGAAACACAGCGTACTCAAACTCGAGCCAAGATAAAATCAGAAGACCAAATTTTTAATAAGAAATAATAAAAAAGATGCATAATAAAAATTCAGAAATTTAAAAATACGGAAAAAGGGAAATTCATACATGTTACACTCCTTGATATCCTCGTTCGTGTGCTTATACACACAATCCTGTTCACGGCACTCCCCAAACGTTCTAAAAAACCGACAAACCGGCATTCTAGACTTGTCATACTGGTGAAGGAACCCACAGGCATCACCCTTCATACAAAGACTACGCAGCCAGTGCCGGCACACCGTCTGCCGGAAGCTCCTCCGCCCAGAATGGTTTGCCGCAGCCACAGCAGGGTCGGCAGTCACCCCGACATTCGCAGGGGCGGCGGAGTTGACATTTGCAGCGGCGGCAGCGGAGGAGTCAGATTGGACAGCGGGGTTAGAGGCGGTGGGGATGCCGGGGCCCGCGTCGAGACCGCCCTCGAAGTCGAAGCTGAGAACCCCTTCCGAGTCCTCCATTGAAGAGTTTAATTAATTATTTATTTTGGGAAATTACGATGTCTGGTCTGTAATTAGGGTTTCTTCAAATCATAAAAAAAACGAATAATAGAATTGAAGAGGAAGAAAGGAAGGGTTTTGAAGGAGGGTTCTGAGAGTTTAGAGAGAAGGGAATGAAGGGTTTTGGACAATTTTGTGAATCAAGGTCTTTAATGCCATGAAAATGAAGAAATTGAATATGGAGGAATGCAATAATTTTGGATAATGGTGGGGAATATGGAAAATAATAACTTTAATAAAGTTTTAATTAGCAACGTTCATTTTATAATTAATACATTTTTATTAGGGAATTTTATTATGTAATTAACATCATTATTTAAGATAGGAAAACTACCTTAGACCCCTCTCAGGTTTCAGCTAATTCCCTATCACCCTCCTACTTTTTAAAATATATCCTGTTACGTCCAATCATTAGTTTGACTACCAGAAATATTGACTTTTTAAGGATAAAATTATCTTTTAATATTATAAAAATAAAAAATAAAAAATATATTAATAAAATATTAAAAATTTTAATTTTTTATTAACATTATTTTCTTTTTATAATTTATAAATAAATATATAATAAATAACTACAAAAATAATAAAACCTAACTAATTCCTAACCTTTTATTCTTAAGATTTAATCGAAAACGACCACAATTACTTTTCAAAAATAAAAAATAATCACCCTCATAATTTATAATCAAAACTGACCACATTTCTATTTATTGAACTAAATTACTCTCCCAAACAAAAATACGGAAAAATTTAGCACTCACAAGCGACAGCACTCGTGAGTGCAGCAAAAAGAAGGGGGCAATTTTTCCCCCTTCCACATTAAAAAGAGGGGGCAGAATAATAAAAAGGAGAGGGGCAATTCTGCCCCCTTCCCAAACAAAAACAAAGGGGGCAGTTTTTGTTTGGAAAGGGGGTAGAATTGCCCCCCTCCTTTTTGTTTGAGAAGGGGCAAAATTGCCCCCCTCTAAAAAAAAAGCAAAGAGGACAATTTTGCCTTTCTCAGTGAGTGCAAGGTAGAATTGCCCCTTCTAACTACACAAGTGAGGGTAAAAACTGCCCCGACTTGTGAGAGATACTCACAACGGGGCGAATTTTGCCCCCCTGAACAAACGACCAGAATGGATTACTCCCTTCTATTATTGGACGAACGAGAAATACTTTCAAAAATTTTAATATTTTTATTTTTAATTATTAAAAGTAATTTGGACTAACAAATAAAAATGTGGTCAGTTTTAATTATAAATTATGAGGGCGGCTATTTTTTATTTTTGGAAAATAATTATGATTGTTTCGATTAAATCTCTTTATTCTTCCCAACCGTATCTACTCCCACCTCTTCTTCTCAGTAATCGTTCCAATCATCTCCATCAATGGTAGTGGAGGTGGTAACCATCATTGCAATGAAACGACCTACTTCCTTTCTCCCTCCATTCTCTTTCTCTCCCACAAATCTTACAAACCCACCATTGATTACTTGACCAACTCTGATATAGAACAATACTAAATTTATCAGCAAAAAATTTGAGAGAATTTTAGAGGAAAAAAATGGCGACCCTCACCACCGTTAATTTCCCAACCACAACCCATGTCGTTAATTTTCCTTAATTTCTCAACCAAAACCAGCTCAGAATGACAATCAACGTCGTGCTTTCTCTCTCTTCTTTCTTTCGTTGCAGTTATCATTCTCTTTCAACCACTATGACCTCTTTCTCCATCTGAATGAAACAACATTTCGCTACAGGAATGTTTGTGCCGAATGTCACGAATTTTCCCATGAGGGTTTGGATGGCATTTTGGTCTATGAATTTTTGATTGAATTGAAAATGTTGTGGGTAGAGGTGAAAGCCCAATACTGCATCCTTGTTTGAGAAGGATTTAGAATAGGATGGGAGAAACAGCATCGGAGCTAGGAAGAGGGTGGGGAGGTGTAGTTGGGATTATTTTTGTATTATTTTAATATTAACTTATAATTTGTTATTAATAAAATAATTACTTTACATAAAAACAAAAATTTTAATTTGATTTCAATTTATTAACTTAATTTTTTATTTTTATATAATTTGAATAAGAAGTAGATTTTGATTTCATAAATACATATGAATTTTTTGTTTAATTGATAATAGATTAGTGGAGAAGAAAATATTAGTTTAAAGACTTTTTTATTAGAAAGAAAAAAATTTAAAAATATATTTAGATTTAAATATTTAAATTTTTTTAATTTGTAGGATCCTCAACTGAATTATGGGTCTCACTTATTTTGCAACATAAAAGTTAAAATGGTAAAAGTATTATTTTTTTCGTTAGTTAAACTAACGATTGGACATAACGAAATATTTTTTAAAAAGTAAAGGGGTGATGAAAAATTAACCAATATCTGAGGGGGGTCGAAGGCATTTTTTCTTTAAAATATTTATATATTAAAATAAATAAATATTTGGGATAACATACCTTAGGTTTTGAAAAAAATCAAGATAGCCCTTATACTACTATTAATATTTTAATTTGACTTTTTTACCCTCTAACTATTAAAAGACTTATAAAATAATTATTTTATAATTATATTATCTTTATTTTTTATTTTATAATAACCAATAAATCTTATTTTCGCATTTAAATTTAAAATTAGAATAATATTTTCACATTTAATTATTTCTTTTCATTCAAATTTTTATTATCAAAATCTTATAACATTTAATTATATATAATTTTTTAAAATATATCATATCATTAAAATAGTTTACTTATATCTATCTTTAACTAATTAATATTATCAAAATTATGTATAATTAATAATTTATATAATTAAAATGTTACATAATTTTTAAATAAAGTATTTAAATTATATGATATATTTTAAAAATTATATATATTATAGAGTTTAATAATAAAAATTTGAATGAAAAGAAATAATTAAATGTTAAAATATTATTCTAACTTTAAATTTAAATACTAAAATAAGATTATATGTATTATTATAAATAAAAATAAAGATAATATAATTATAAAATAATTATTTTATAAGTCTTTTAATAGTTAAGGGGTAAAAAAGTCAAATTAAAATATAAATAGTAACTTAAGGGGTATCTTGATTTTCTTCAAAATCCTTGGGAGTATGTTGTCTTTCCAAAAATTTAGGGTGTAAGTTGATTTTTCCTCTAAATTCATAGGGTAAATCACAATATCCCTAAATATTTATTGGGATAACAAGATTACCCTATTTTAACACAACAATAAATAAGAGTTTAAAAACTTTATTTTAATAAAATTTTTGTGTATAAAAAAATTAAAAATTAGAATTTTAAACATGAAATAACTTTTCTAAAAACTTAGTCAAATATAGAATAGATAAAGTCGTATAAGATGGATAGTATTTGAATTAAGTATTTTTTTTATTTAAATTCACATTATAAATCATTTCTCATATTTTAAAATTATTGATTATTATTATTTTGGTAGTAGATTTTATTTCTTACCATTTTTCTTCCTAATTTGTCCTATAAAATATTAAAATTTGAGGTTCATCCTTGTCTCTATATCTTATGAAAATAAACCTAAATATATCAATCATGTGATCATCTTCTTTTTTAATGTTATAAAATTATAATCTACTAATATTTATATTAGATGTTTACTAGACTTGAACACTTAAAACTTAAAATCCTAATAATTGTGAAATAGTTCAAATATTTATGTACAATGTATGCATTATCTATTATCATATAAAAGAATATCTACTCACATGATAAGTAAAAAACTCCACAATATAATTTTAAGGAGAGTCAAGTTACTCGAGCACTTTCTCTCCTGAATCATATGATCTATCTTGATAGAGGAATATTTACCTACATATTAAGTAGAAAGCTCCATAATATAATTACAAGAAGAGCCAAGCTACTCGAACACATTCTCTATAAAATCATATAATCTATCTTGAACTTATATATCTGGGTTTTATTATAACGAAACAGATTAAGAATTTATTGTATACCCTATTTCTCTAAAATCCTATCAAACTTATTCAACTCCTAATAATTGTAATAAATTTTTATGATAGATTATCATCAAAAGTGCTCAAGATCAAGTAACATATGTTAAGAGTCGCAAGAAAAATTAGTAGTGTTATTATTTTAAGAAACTAATTTTTATTTATTTGAAAATTTTAGTGTTTTCATTTCCTAGTCGTACCCAAGGTTGAGTACAGAAGAATATTCTAATTACTACAATTTATTATTATTATTTTTTATGATTTTACCACTTTTCTTTGTGATATAAGTAATCTTCCTATTATTATCTCGTTGCCTCAGCTTCTTCTTCTTCGTCTTCCAATCTTCTTTCTTTCTTTTCTCTCTCTTTTTTGATTCTTTACTTCCTCTTTCCTTTTTCTTTTAGTTTTGCACAAATCTTCTTCTTCTTTTAGATTCTTCTTTCTTTTTGTATTTTTAAGTAAGAAAAAAGTTGACACTGATTAATTTAAACAACTCTTTTATTATATTAGTTATGACTATTTTTATCCAAAAAAAATTAGTTAGTCATTTTTAATACAATTATAAACATCACTCAAGTTAAGCAATTAGGCCGAAGTTTTTAATCATTCTTTGAGATTAGCTCAAAGCAACTTTTTATACGATTGATTATTCACATAATAAACCGAGACTCTATTTTAATAGTGGTCACTTTTTAATTTATGGTGCGAATAATTATCATAAATGAAATTTTTCTTCTTTTCTTTACCAAAAAAAGTTTTAAGCTTTAAGAAATTTTTTAATAATATACAAATATATTTTAATAAAATTTATAAATTAAAAATATAGATTTATCTAATAAAATAAGATTACTTAAAAAAATTTAATAATTAAACAAAATATAATATTGAAATTTTAAAAACCAAAAAATAAATAGAATAATATTTTGTTAATCGAAATTAAAATTTTATGATAAAATACTAAATAAATGAAATATTTAGAAAATGAATTGACTCGTACCATAGTGTTTGTCTCACTGTGATGAGCTAAAGTAAAAAAATACATTTTTTTTAAATTGATCTAGAATTACATATTTAACCTTATAATATGTAATTGTTGCATTATTATCAGTAAGGCTACATTGGTCATTACATCTTCATTCAAAGTTTGTAAAAATGAGGTAATTGCTCAACAAATAATAAAGGGCTTGTGTTATTATAATGGTCGAAGAGACCAAAAAAATTTAAGTAAAAAGAATCTATAGATAAATATTTTCGATTTAAGGGTTTACTTGACATTCAATTTAAAAAATAGGGTCCACCTGTTATTAGCCAAAGTAAAGTGAATACATGAATATTTGAATCGGGATTCTTATTCACATACTCAATATTTTAGGTCTAAATAATTATATGACACATATTTTTATTTATTTTATACCATATATATTTATATATATTACTATATTGATGAATGACTAAATATTCTATTAAATATATGTTGGGTCCAACAATAAAACTAAAGAATAATAAAAATAAAATAACTTAATTAACAATAAACTTGAAAAAAATTAAAAACTATAAATTCTTTTTTATAAAAACTCATTACAAACTTACGACATTTTATATTTTTTATATTAATATAAAAATTAAAATATATGAAAACTATACTAACAATGATTTTTTTAAAAAAAGAAAAACTGACTAGTGATGTAATAAATATATTTATTTTTAATAATAAAATGAAATGAAAAAAATAAATAAAATTGCTCTATATCCTCTCTTCCCTGTGCCTCTTCCATCATTCTAGCTTGTACCTTTTTTTTAATTTTTAATTACTTGTCTTGAAAATGTAAAAGGGGATAATGATAAAAACGGTTTGACCCAACAGACACATATCTCCGGCGTTTGAGAAAGGATAGACGCTCTCCTGACATGTTTGGCCTAATAGGCATATATCTCTTGACTTTATTTATATCAGGTTGATTAGTTAGTTTATTATTATTTATATCCTTAAACTTTTATAAAATAGTAATATAATATATCTTTTATTTAATTATAATAATTTAGTCTATATTTTAATATTTTTATAATATATTTTTTTAACTTTAATAATTTATTTAATATTTTTCGTAATATATTCAAGATTAAATAAATTTTTTAATTTATTATTTTAAAAAATAAAATATTATTAAAAAAATACAATTATTGAAAATTTTTAAATAATAAGTTAAATCACACTCATATACTAAAATATTTCTAACCTTTCTCTTTTATTTTTATAATAATAATTTGATATTTAATTATTAAAAAATTTTAATTGAAATATTTTTTAACATTTTATTTTTACATGTAAAATATTTATCTAAAAAGATATTTTAGATTCATTATATTTTTTAAAATATATGAAAATATAAATAAAAATATAAACAATAAATACATGTTTTAATATATTTATATACTATAGATAAAAATAATTAAAATTTTTTTACTTTTAATTAAAATTAAATTACATTCGTTAATAAGAATATAAAATATATCTAATTACTAATTCTATTGACAAATGACATTAAATTGTTTTCTTTTTTAAAATTTTATTTATATTTTCAAAAAATTTCTTAAGAAAATATGATAAATTTAATATAATCTTTTAAATAAAAAATCCTATATAAGAATGAAATGTTAAAATATGTTTCCAATTTTTTTTAACAATTAAATATCAAATTTATTGCTAAAAAGAAAAAAGATTATAAATATTTTAACATGAGTTTAATCTAACTCATTGTTTAAATTTTTTTAATAATATTTTTTTATTAAAATAATAAATTAAAAAATTTATTTAATCTTAAATATATTGTAAAAAATATTAAATATGAACTAAATTGTTAAAGTTAAAAAAGTGTATTATAAAAAATATTAAAATATAGACTAAATTATTATAATTAAATAAAAGATATATTATATTATTATTTTATAAAAGTTTAAGTATACAAATGATAATAAATTAACTAGTCAAACTAACAGAAATAAAATCAGTGGATATATGCCTATTAAGCTAAATTTTAGGGGGGCATATGTCATTTCTCAAACATCAGGGTGCATGCATCTGTTAGGCCAAACCTCAAGGGAGTTTCTGCCATTATCCCATATCAAAGATAAAGACAAAATAATAGTTTACCATATTTATTATAAATTTTAAGGATAAAATAGTAAAATATTTTAAAAAGTAAAAAATTAACATTAAAATTATAACAATAAGGGAATAATATATAATTTTGAAATATTGTTTAGCAAGCAATAAAAATTGTTATTGCCATCACTAATTCAATAAGGGTTACATTTAGCCACCCAAGCTTAGCCTGGGTGGTCGAGCACACACCCTCCTTTTGAGAGAGTGTGTTCGAACCCTACAAATTGCAAGACTCCTGCTACTATATGTGAGAGTTTTTTCATGTAATGTAAAACTCATCTCGGACCTCTATATTCGTAAATCTCTGAGGTGCGCTACAACAACAGCTATCTAAACTTTCAGATGTACCTAATCTAGTCTATAATACTAGTAAGAACTCTAGTTTATAATACATGTAGATATAGTTACAATAAAAAAAAAGGTTACATTTAATAAAAATATATATTTATATATAAGAATTAAATTTAAGCGAAATCATTCATTAATTAATTTCAAATGAAATTTTTTTGGGTAATTAAATTCAAATTATATTCTTTACTAACTAAATTTAAACTAAAATTTTCATTTATTAAGTTTCTAATAAAATTTTAAAACTTTTTCAAATATTAAATACATTTAAATTAAATTTTCCATTTTTTATTCAAAAACTTTAAGTGATAGAAAGTATTTTAATCTTTATAATTAATAAGATCAAGTATAAGAGAGGTATGTATAAATTTTTTTAAACTTTTCATGTTCCATCTATATATGAGTTTTCCAAACCTAAGGGTCGAGTTAATTCTCCTATGTTTTAAATTCATTTGAATTCAGAAACCAATAAACAGTTTCTAGGGTTTACTATAAGATGAAAGATTCATTAGAGCAATAATATTATTGTAATAGCCCTAATCTTTTTAACTATAAAAGGAGCATGCAAAGCTTAGAATACAAAAATTTGTATCGTGCTCGTCTTTATCAAAGCTTTTTGACAAGATTATGTTCTTTTCTTCTCTCAACAAGAACAAATCTTCATTTTTTTTTTCTTTTTGGGGTAATATCAATACAGTAAATGGTGCTCTCCAGCTCATAAAGTTGAATCTGATACATTTAAGTGTAGAACATTTAAGAAACAAAATCAATAATCTGAGTATTACTGAATGATTTGTCAATCATATGGGTTGCTGATGTTCGCCAGAGTTACCACACTGGTGAGCAATTCATTAAAACACACACTACCGATGATGTTCATTCCAATATACAATAGTTTAAAATGGATTTAAGAGGCACATAGTCTATAAAATAGAATATAGTTGAGAGTTACTGTCAAAATAAATATTAAAGAATCAAATGCAATCCATCTTTTACCAATCTATACCCAGTTCCCTTGATTGAAAGAGTTTATCAATGTACAGAATGACGGGGGCAGAGGCAGCAATGTAATTCTGCATTTGAATCCTCGCAGTAGTCTCTGAAAGAAACCAAAGGGGAAAATATAACATTAACACAGCTGCAATAATTAAAAAACACACTCACGTGCCCTTTCGTTCCATTTTTTCTTCTTTAATGGAGGCAACAATAATTTGAGTAAAACTTGGTTAGCTTTTGGAAAAAGTTGAGAGCCAATCACAACCATACAAAGCATTTAAACATCAATACAAACATCCCAATCCAACCTTCAAAGTGACATGTTTACAGCTATCCTAGCTCAATACCCAAAAATATCAATTATTGACCCTTAATGGTTCAAAATCAGTGGTATATCTAAATGAGCAATCTATCAGTAAAGCTCAAACCAAACACTACAAAGACTGAAATAGTCAGGCAGGTTTTAGACTGAGCAGATCACTTTTTCTCTTTATGTTCTTCAACCTCTTGGTTTTTCCGTCAGCATATCCTAAAAGAGAAAACCATGATGCTTCTTACACATAGACCAGTACACAAATGATAATTCAAGACCCATGATCCTATACTTGGGGCAGTGTCAACTAATTGAAAATTCCAAGCAGAGTATAACACAAATATTTGACCCACAATTGGGTTGAACTCAATACCATAACATTTAAATCTTGGATAGTGTTTAAGATAGCATCCATAATCGAAGCAAATGAAGGGGAAGAATGTCCCAGAATTCTTTAGAGAACAAAGTCAATAGAGATGCTAAAACTCAAACTCTATACCACAAAAGGTCAAAATCTGTTTCCACAAAAATCTAAGGTTCTTCCATCCAAAAGATTGCTAACAGACAATGTAAAAGACTTACTTTAAATGCAGAATAAGAAGACGAATAATACATTTAGTTATTGATGACAGCAAGCAGAAGAAGACAACTAATGCATTTAGTTATTGATGGTTACTCCATAAAATTGAGATTAAACACATTATTTCACAAGTTTTTTCACAGAGAAATTAGAGGAATTCGGGGAATATCATAAAAGAATTGTCAAGAAAAAAGGGAAAGACAAAGTGAGTTACACAAGCAACACATTTGGATTTATCCAATATTCTTAGTATATAATTTCTAACCTAAATAAGGTTTTTAAGGAGTTGATTATTTTAAATACGGTGTATCAAAGTTTTTAAACCTTGATTAGTTTGAAACTCTATTATCTGCTTTCCTTTATTATTTCCTAATATAAGGTTAAAATCTTGGAATATATAATCATTCAACAAGAAAGAAGACGGGAAAAGGAAAGAGCATTATCTTATTAGATAGCAGAAACAAGGAGAGGTATAGGGAAGCTCTCACCATCTTCATTAAGCTTTTTCAACAGTTGCGCCTTTGTGGGAAGAGCATACATTCCTGCAGCAACAGCTTTTCTTATAGCCCAACCGTGATGGGGAGCAAATACTTGTGCATAAGCCTTTGAAGCTGGATCCTTTAAGGAATTTCCCCTGCGATACAGAGAATATAGAAAAGGTAACTTGGCATACACCATTTTAAGTCTTATACTGATTTCACATCAATTTGCTAAAATTTCTAACTAAAACATGCTTGATTTTTGGCTTCTATAAAGACATCAAGTATTAACATCACATAGTTTAATGGAGTTCATTTGGTTATCAAATAACTCATATAACAAATAAGATTTTAAAGGTTAAAACATTGAACAAATTAACATAGGAAGGCATGTCAAATATTCAACTCCTCCATTGTTGTTAATGTACAAGACAAACAAGATTCCTCAAGCATAGGAGAAATGCTCACCTTCATTGAGTTCCAACTTCCAATAAGGGCAATGCAAACAGAACCGGTCTAGGCATCTACCAAAGTATACTTAAGTTTGCATAAAAAATTAATTCACTTGAATCAGAAGTGTCCTTTGAAATACAGAAGTTTCTTTCAAACACCTAGTCTAGGATGAGCCAGGAGAAAATGCTTTTTCTAAGAGAAAGAAACAATGCAATATAATCTCAACCCATGTTAGATCAATTACATTAGAAACCTCCTAATGATGAGGTGAAATTCAGCATTCAACTCATTTAAAGTATCACCCGATCCCTCTATTCATCCTGGGATAGGGGCACCAACGTATTTGAGTTTGCAGAGATCTGTAGAGCTGCTACAATGGCAACTATGGGCCTTTTTCCCAGGTGTCTAATCTAATCCTAACCCCCTTCGATGTTCATACCTTATATTTTCTTAGCCATGAAAATAGATATCTAAAGAAAGTGAAAAACAAAAATTGCTTAACCCAGAGCATCTAGAATGCTTTTGGAAGTGGAGAAATTCACCGTGTTTCTTATTAGGTAAACTCTTCTGCATTCCTCAACTGGAAGTCCTCTTTACTCCAGTCGAACTTCTATTTTCCTGAACTCGTTTGATTAAATTATCTTATTACCTGCACAAATCTTCCAAGTCCACAAACATTACATACTCTTTTACTTCTTATTCCTCCTTTTTCTCTTCATTTTTCCCAAGAGTGGATGTAGAGGTTTCCCCAAATCGAATCCATCATCACCCCTTCAGGGTAATTCTAAACTCGGACAATTATATAAGAGTTAACAGCAACAAATGAAGTTTACAGGTTATTTATAAGACAGATACAAATTGTGTATGGTGATTGATGAATCAATCTCATCAGGCATTATCTAGCTTCCAGCGCTCATAACAACTCAAGTTAATATATACATCTGACTCTACCAAATATCAACTAAAACCGACTAAAGTGTCTAATCATAGAGTGCTAAAATGAAAGTCAAATAAATCAAAACAGAACAATCAAGAAAATGCTTCAATGTTGATAGACATACTCAGTAGCCAGGATTTGGTCAAAAAGAACCCGAACCATGTCGATTCCACGCTTCACTCTCAAAAGGTTTCTAGTGTGACTACCAGCTTTCCTAACACAGTTCCCTTCTATATCTCGATCAATCATAACTTGTAAGGTTGAAATAGACTTCGATGCCGCTGCAAGATCATGAACCTGTTATCATTGATCACTCAATCAATCAAAACACCCAAAATGCAATATCTTCCTTGCAGTTCATTTTCTCTCTTTAATTTTTTTTTAACTAATTTATTTATCCATTTACTAATAAGAGCAGCTATTCACAATAATGCATTCAACGAATTTACTCTCCAATTTAAATAGCCTCGTCATAATAAGAACAATAAAAAAAATCAATTTAATTAGCTTCATCAGGTTAAGAATAACAGTAATAATTTTCAGAAATAATGTGAAACCCACCTTGGCAACGTAATCCATCTCAGCGAACTTGAAGGCAATGCCTAAGCAACCAAAAAGAGGCGAAACGAGAGAACAAGCGTGAGAGAACGGCGCCAACTCCACGTCGGCGGATTGTGAATTGACGGTCGCCGCCAATCCTTTAAACGCCTCTGAAATTTTCCTAAGTGGTTTATCGTTCTCTGCCATTATTGGATTAGATCTCTCTTCTTCTTCTTCGTTTCTTCTATTTCTACGTGTTCAATTTCTTCATTTTTTATTTTTTTTTTTATTTTGGTGCCGGGAATGTTCCTTGCTGCTGTTTGACGCAGGTAGAGAAACAGCTTTCTTTGACCTAATTTCAATTTCGCCCCCGATTTACTTTGGAATGTTGGCAAATAATCAAACGTTTGGGTCACTTTTTAATTTTAACAACTTTAAAAAAATCTCTTTTCTTTAGAAAAAAATTGACGAAAATATGTGACAAAAAAAATTCAAAACTCTTCATTTTTTTTAATTTCCTCTTTTATCTTCAAAACCCTAAATTATAAAATCCTAACTTAAGCAATTGAATTGATATTCATACAACCAAATTTATACAAAAGCTCTCATAAATTTTTGGCTGCTCTAACATCAAACAACTAAATTATCTCCATTTTTTAGATATAAAAATATAAATGGATATAATTTTTTTTTTCATAATTTTGTTAATGTAAGAGTTGAAATAGTATATGGAGTTTGAATTTCTATATCATTTTATTTTCTACTAACAAAAATTTATTGAATTTGAGATCAAATCCAGAGGTTGGAAATAATTGTATAAATTTCAATAATATTTTATTTTCAACCACGATAGTCAATAAAGTTAAAAAAAAAATTATGCTTGAGAGTGACAATCGAGCAAAATGCAATTTGTTCGGTGACTTTCTAATACAAAATTATATTTCACTAATTCTTGGGTCATGCGATATTTTCGTTAATTTTAACCTCTTTTTATTAAAAATAAAATAAAATATTTAATTTAGTTAAGAAAAAATATTAATTTCATCTTTAATATATTTTGATATTACCACTTACATTTCTATTATTTTAACATTACACATTTAGTTTTTACCGTTATAACACTAATCTTAGAAATTCAATTTTTAAGTGAAAACGAGTTTATTATCCCTATAGTAATAATAAAATATCACCTAAATTTAAAAAATATAATAAATCAATTCTAAGAAACTCAAATAAATATTAAGAATAAAATTATTTAATAAAAAGTAATTTTAAATTAAAAAATTAAATTTATAACGTAATAATTTTTTTTAAAATTTTACAATAAAATCAATATATAAATATAGATAATGAAATGTAAATAAGTTTATTTCTTTTCATTTTTACAATAAGATTAAATAAAATAATAATAAAATTTTATAAAAATAAAAATAGTAAAATCTAAATAAGTTTATTTCTTTTTAGTTTTTAAAATAAAATTAAATAAAAATAAAATAATAAAAATCTAAATAAATTTATTTCTTTTGAATTTTTTTAATTTTACAATAAAATTAACTAAAAATAATATAATAAAATCTAAATTTCTTGTAAAAAAATTATTTATAAATAAGACGTTTTATAAAGTCTAATTATTAAATTTTTTGTAAATTTTTATAATCTAAAAAATATTATTCAATAATTATTTGTTAAAATTATAAATTAAAAATGAAAGCAATTAGGAATCTTAATAAAATGAAGTTTATTTTTTATATTTTTTTGCGTTAGTTTAAACCCAATACAAATTTAATTTATTTAAAAATAAATAAGTTAAATGATAAAATATATTAATATTTATCAGTCATATTATAACAACAGAAATTAAAAATATAATTTTAAAATAATAAAAATATAAATAATAATATTAAAATATATTATGAATGAAATTGATATATTTTTTATAATTAAATCTAAGAAGTGACTCAAATTTTAATTTCAAAAGATTTGAAAAAAAACTTAAAAAGTTGTGCAAAAAAACTCAAAAAAGTAGTCATCATTGCTAACAATATTTTATCTCACCATCAAACTTTGACCACCGTTGCTAAAATCAAGTTTCGATTTTAAAATAAAGTTTCAGTTGTCTAGACTTTCAATAATGGGCCAAATATCAAATTTGATATTCGAGATGAGAAAGCTTTAGTTAACTCGAGGATCTACAATTTAAAGCTTTAGGGATTTTGTTACGATTTGATACGTTAGATTGGAAGATTGATAAAAAATATAAATTAAATTTTATTTTAAAATTTTCAATAAGAGCAACGGCAACCATTTTGAAGGCTTAAACAAAAATTCGAGTTTGTTATCCAGTTTATAATATTTAGTCTGGACTCCAATAAATTTTATCTAAATCTAATTCAGTTCAATTTTAAATTTGATGTTGGTTAGGTGGGCTTTGAATGAACTCCGTTCTTTTATTAGCGCTTTTAAAGTTTGAAATAGTATTAGTAAAATTTTTAGTTGGAATCAAATTTTTGATAAATCTTACACAAATCGAGATAAATTTATTAAAATTCGTCCAAATTATATGTTTTTTAGGTTAGCCCTTGACTCAACTCAATCCAAACTCAAACTTAAAAAACTTTATTAATTTATAATCCGATTAATCATATTTGATCCATACTTAGACCTAACCTAGACCGAATTTAGGGTTGGCTAAAATTAAATTTGTTTAGTTTTTATAAAAATCGAACCGAATCTAAAATATAAGAATCACAAAATCGAATCAATCTGAACTAAATTAGCCCGAGTCAAAGTTCGATTCTTGGTTAGACTTGGGTCTGGTTATTATAGATAAATTTAATACAAGTCCTTAAATTATATCATAATTATACTAAATAAATAATTTTTTTGTAAATTATAATATTTTATAATATTTTTATGTAATTTTTTGTCAAATTTTATAAAATTTTAGTTTATTTGAAATTTATAAGAATATTAAAAGCCTTTTTAAAATTTTACAATCAATTTTTATTCGAGTTTAATTTTTAATCGAATCTAAATTGAACCGATTACTTGAAAACCGACTGAAACCAAAATTATTTTTATAATCAAACCAAACCGAATGAAACATTTCAGTTTGGTTAGGCATTTTTGCACAGCCTTAACCAAACTTTAATAAAGAAAGTTTATAGAGCATTAGGTTTTGTTTGACTATTATTAGGCATGCAAAGTTCATTTTACCTTTATAATTTTGAACAACAATAAACAAAAATAGCATTAAATATGAAATTATTAAAATAAAAAATATATATTCTTATTTATTATTTCACTAAATTTCAAATACAAAAATATTATTATCTCAACAAATTGAACTTAATTTTATCACTCTCAGTGACACGATCTAATTGAATGGAAAAATTGAAATTGAAATTTCAATTAAGATTATGATATACTATAGATACAAATAATAGTGTGTAATTAAATATCATAAGAATTTAGGTTTGTTTGATTTGTGATTCGAAAAGTGTTTTAAAAAATTTGGATACAACTCAAAAATTTGAGCTTTATTTGTAATATTTTTAACATTTGAAAATATATTTGATATAAAATTTAAAAACAGTTTTTAAACATTGAAAAGTTTGAAAACACGTATGATATAATATAGCAAAATAATAAAAATAAGAATATTTATTTGGTCTAAATTATTTTTAAAAATAGATTTATATTAAAATTCTAGTAATATTGATTACTTCAAATTATTTTTTTCAGTATATTCATATAAGGTGATATATTAAAAATTATTTAAATTTTTTTAATTTTATTATAATGAAATTGTAGAAAATATAATATGCGATGGACACACATCTGCTTCTTTTATGTTGATAATTTGTCATTTATTTAAAAATTAGATATTTAATCTTAATCTCTCTAAATATCAAAGAAAACTATATAATATATTAAAATATTCAAAGACACGTCTCATAATTACTTTAAAAACTTATAAAAATGAAAACACATTTTTCTTGAATTCAAAAATATATAATATATTAAAATATTGATTAAAATATATCAATAATATATAATAAATAAATAAAATTTGAGAAAATATGAATATAGTTATTTTTCTAGAATTACACAAAAAATTTATAACAAAGTAATTAATTTTTAAAATTTAAATCTTATAAAAAATATAAGTAAAAGGGCTCTAAATTTAAAAACTATAATTAAGAAAGAAAAAAAATTGTATTTGAATTTAATTCGAATATAATAAAAAAAATAAAAATGACTTTTGATTGTTTTTTAATAAGTTTTAAAATGCTATTCAAAAACTGATTTTACATTAAATTCAATTAATTTTAATTAAACATGTATTTTTTTTAAAAAAATACAAAATTATATTTAAATACTATTAAATAGGCCCTCAATATTTTTGACTTTTAAATATAAACAATTTAGAATCTCGAACTTACAGCATACCAACACTAAAAAGAAAATTCAAACAAATTTTAATATTTAAATTAAAAATTGATTTTTAATAATAAATTACACTAGTTTAATACAAATTTTTATTTTTATTTTATATCAAATTAAGTAATTGTTAATATTTTATTTAATTTAAATGTCAATCAAACTTTAAATCAAATCTACCAATTATTATAAAATATAATCTCACAATACATAAATTTATTATAAAAATTAAACTGCATTAAACACATATTTAGTACTGCCAACTTCAACTTAAATTTCAACTTGAAATTTAAGAACATCTTTGGACACTAAAGGCTTATTTATTTTTTTATTTAAAGTCTGAATATAATTATTTATATAACAAAAATCTATTTATTTTTTAATTTATATTTAAATATTTGTTAAAAATAACTTAAATTTGAATAACTAAACATATAAATAAATTAAATATTTTAATTATCAATAATACTTTTAATTTATTACTTAATATTTACATATATATTAATAATTTAATGTATCAATTTCAAATTTTTTATTTTTATAAAAATAAACAACTTAATAATTATATTATATAAAAAAATATATCAATTAAAATTATATTTCAATTATATTTAACTTTCAAACAAAAAAATAAATGTTATCTAACTTTTAGTAGAATTCCATCACTTTTACCCTACACAATCCAAATCTTAAACATGTCTTTATATTTTATCAATTGAATAAGATTTTTTTTTTCAATCGTTAAAAAGATCATAACATTTGATAGACTTGCTCAATAAACGAATAGGTTAGAAGATTTGAATTAGGATATTAATTGAACTTTTGGGCCGAAATTAATGCAATGTAGAATTTGTAGGACCAAATTGTTATGCTAGGAGAATTATGAGTGGCAGAAATAATTTTTGGCTTTTTCTTTATTTTTATTATTATCATAATCATTAATTATTATTATTATTATTGGGGTATTATCAGTTTTTTTCTCTGAGATATTGCTTATTATCAATTAGATGGTCAAAAATAAATAAATAAATAAATACCTCCCCTAATTAGATGATAGTACTTCTAATTTTTTGTTAAATGACCGAACTGCCCTCTTCTCTGTTAAGCTAATTTACTGTTTATGTTAAAGTCCATGAGAGATTATAGACAGTTCGGTCATTTAACAAAAAATTAGAAATACTATAATTTAATTAGGGGAGGTGTTTGCTTAATTTTTTTATTTTTGATCATTTAAGTGATAATAAGCAATACCTTAGGAGAGGAAACTGATAATACCCCTATTATTATTATTATTATTATTATTGTTGTTGTTGTTGTTGTTTACTAGTACGCGCTTGTTTGTCTGCTCAAGGATTTTTCACTGCCGACACCGTCAATAATTATCGTAATTAATTATCTGCTAAATATCAGGATAATGTCCGTAATTCTCTACTTTCAATAAATTTTTTTTATTTATAGCAAAAATATATTATTATTTTCGATAAGTAAAAGCGACGGCGATGGTATTAACGATGACGGTAAAATCGATACATTGTAAGTTTGCGACGGTGGATGAGACAACATTGTCATAGCGACGGTGGTTGAGATAAAAATAAAAGCGACATCGGATTGTAAGTGTGGAGACAAACTGTCGCTTTAGTTGGTGGGATAATGCAATTATTTTCAATTATTAAATAGTAAAAAAATATATTTAATAAATTTGAAAATTTTTAAATCCGTGTAAATAATGTTAAAAATAAAAGGCCAACGGCCTTTTGTATTCGTTTGTCCATATGATTAATTTGTCAATTAGGTACTATGCTCATTGAGCACCACATCCATTATTCATTGCATATTTATAATAAGGGAGAATGCTTAATATCTCATAAATTTTTTATTAATATTTTATCACCTTCTTATATATTTTTTAATATTTTATTATCTCCTTACTCTTATTTTTTTTTGATTTTATCTTTCAATTTAATTGATTTATATTGAATTATAAATAGTAAAATCGAAAATATTTGAATTATTGAAGGATAAAATTAGAATGTAAAGAGGTAATGGAGTATTTAAAAAAATATAAAAGGGTGATGGGGTATTGGATAAAAAAATAGGAGGGTATTGGATATTCTCCCTTATAATAATGGTATTATGAAAATATTATTACATAAATCAAGTGAATATAATTTTAATTTTATTAATATATATATATATAAGGGATAAGAAATTCTTTAACTTTATACTATACTTCTGACATTTAAAATTAAATCAAACTCACCGTAATTAATGTATAATTAATATTATATAAAATACAATTTTAATTCTTAAAAGTGTTTAAATCTAATAATTTACAAATAATTTAATAAAATATGTAAAAAAATTAAGAGATCATTAATTTGTGTGTGTGTATATATATATGAATTAATAATTTTTTAATTTTATATAATTTTATATATATATATACAAAGATTAATAACATTTTAATTTTATATAATTTTTTATTTTATTTGTAAATTATTGAATCTATACTTTCAACTATTAAATTTGTATCTCATATATGTATTATTATGACGTATTAACTATATATTAATTACATACATTATATTAAATCTTTATTTATTAAAAGTGCATGGATATAATAATCCATTATATATATATAGAGGGTAGGATTAGCATCCCTTTTATTTCATACAAAATTTTACATCAGTTATTAGTCTTTAGATTAAAAGTCTATCAAGAGTCAAAATTATATGTAATAAATATTAAAAAATTCTTATAAACTCATTTAATAGGATATTTTATATTTTTTTAGTTTCTCTTTCTTATATCTCATTTATTTATCTCTCTCATACTTTTTTATTATTTACTATATTTTCTCTTTCTTCATAATTCTTTTTATTTTAATTATCATTTATAAATTGAAAAACTCAAAAATTTAAATAACTATTTTAATTTTTAGTTTAATTATCACTTAAAAACTCATAAATTATTATTTATAATTATCATTTGTAACTTAAAAATTCATAAATTAAATAATCATTTTCTAATATTTTGTATATTATGATAGTTTTTAAAAATTCTTAAATTTTTAAGATAAATTAATTAATATAATTTTAATTTTTAAAATTTTTAATTTATAAGTCAGAATTAAAATTAAAATTAATTTAATTTTTATTCAAATTCTTGAATTTTTAATGTATAGATAATAACAAAAAAAATTATGAAGAAAGAGAAAATATAATAAATAATAGAAAAGTAGGAGAGGGATTAATAAATGAGAGATAAAAAAGAGAAAATAAAAAGACATAAAATACCCTATTAAATAAGTTTGTAAGAATTTTTTAATATTTATTACATATAATTCTGACTCTTGATAGACTTTTAATCTAAAAGTTAATAACTAATGTAAAATTTTGTATGAAATAAAAGGGATGCTGATCCTGCCCCTATATATATATATATATATTTATTTATATATTTTTGTAAATTATTGATTTTAAACATTTCAATAATTGAAAAAAAAAATTTTTACATGCGCATTAATTATATATATTAAACTTAATTTTAATGGTTAGATGTAGTTATTTATAATAATTTATAAATAATATAAAAAATTATGTAAAGGAGATTATTGATCTGTCTCTCTAAATGCATTTATATGTTCACATATAAAATTCTTATATTATTGTATGAAAGAGATATCAACCACTAATTATTTTTATACAAATTATAAACTATTATTAAATTAATCAATTATCATATATTTAAATATAACAGATATAATTACTACATCGTAAAATAATGTATATGGAATATGCAATATAAACTATTAAAATATCAAAATTCAATTGTTAACAATTGATTTGTGTATCTCAATTATTTAACATATAGTTGTTGATATAGCATAGTTCCCAATTTAGTATTACAATAGTACCCTCACATTAAGATGTATATTTATTCAATTATTTTAAGATAAATAAAATATTGTCTAATATTATATTTAGAAACACGACTTCAATATATAGAATTTATTCTTTTAGAAAACTAATTTGAAAAACACAACACAAGAAAATTAATCTAAAACTGAAAATAAAAAAAATTGCTATAATATTTAAAAATAGAAATGCAAGACAAAAGTCGAAAATTAGAAAAAAAACGACAAATCGTTTTCATTTTATACTAAAATATCATATTGAACATGTTTTAGTCACTCAAAATTTTTTCCCTTTTAAAAATATTATTGTCAGATTTAAATAATTCAAATAATAATTTTTCTGAGTTGAAAAGCGTGGAACTCGACAATCTCCGAGTTGACTCACTGGATATTTTAAACAGTAATTTAAACCTCAGAGAGCACCGGCGGTTTTTACATTTTTTCCGCCATTTCAAATTCCCTCGAAAATATTTTAATATTATTTTATTTCCATAATGATATTTCATCGTCATCGGGAAGTCTTTTTCATTTTCAAAAACAAAAACAAACACACTCTGGACTTTAGCTACTTTTTTCCTCACTCTTACTCACTCTCTCTCTTTCCTCCATCTCTTGCAACAACTCTTTCTCTCTCTTACTTTAGCTTCTCATTTTGTTGCCACGCAGCGAAATTTCAGTTGCTTTTGCTGCCAGATTGCGAAACCCTAGCGGAAATGTTTTCAGTTTCGGTTTCGGTTCATTACTTCACTAGATCTAACTGAAACGCCTTTTTTGCAGGTATTTGTGTGTTCTCTGTTTGAAACTGGTTTCACATTGTGATTTTCTGTTTGCTGTTTAGCTTTTTTGTTTCTTAGATCGAAGAGAGTGGTTTTAGTTTTGGCTGAAGAAGCTGTATTTAGTTATGGATCTTCGGTGTTAGCTTTTTGTGTTCAAGAATGCGAGTTGACGGTTGGGGAGCTTTGGTTTCTTGCTGAGTCTAATTCAAATTTGTAAGTTTATTTTATTTTTTAATTTGGTGTGTCTGGTGGTTATGGATAGAAAATTTGCTGCATTGTTGTGTGTTTGGTGGTTGAGAAAAGTTAATTAACGTGAAAATCTAAAATTGAGCTTGTTATTTTATCATATCGTTTGTTAAGAGTGAAAATGACAGCTGAACTGTAAAAAATTGCAAATTCACGTGTAAATTATTCATAAAATTGTTATCTTATTACAATTGTCGGCAAGAAAATGATTGAAGTATAATCCTTTCTTTCATGGCTAAAAAAGCTATTTTTTTTTGGCTTCTGGGGAGTGCTTAGTTTCAGACACTTGGTGTTTTTATTCATCTTAGCAAAATGGAGGTTTTCTTTTAAGGTTCACCTTTTTATGGTCTCGTTATTTTCAGTACTTTTTATTGAAAATAAAGAACTTATTAATGAAGGTTCTAACAATTTATTGATGATCATATCTTTTTTTGAATAAGGTCTTTGGCTCTTGATTTACCTTGGCAAGTCCTAGAATGGAGGATCCATTAGTGCAATCAGACAAAGGTACTGTAGAGAAGCCCCTGAATGTGGAGAAACAGTCCCCCGCAAGTTCAATTGAGGGTGCAAAAAGAGCTACCAAAGTTGGGAAGCCTAGTGTTGGACCAACGTCTAAGGTCTCAGTAGCAACTGTTTCTAGTATTAAAAGGAAAATAGACCCCAAAAATGGATCTGTACCTAGTTCAAATCTGACCAAGCCAACTTTAAGTGCCTCTTTGAAAGCTTCAAATTCAGTTCCTGTGACTAGACGAAAAAGCACTGGAGGACTGCCTGAGAAGTCATCGGCTTCCACAACAAACCAGACACCCAGAGTTGGTTCAACTGCAGGGAAAAAAACCACTCCTACCCCACCAGAACCTGTTAGGCGGTCACTCCCTGAACTTAGAAGAAGTTCATTGCCTTCAGTTGTTACTAGACCTACAAGCACCCGAGCAAGTGTTTCCGAGCCTAGGAAGTCAGTTCCAGTATCGCCAGTGGGTCAGAGTTTTAGCAGATCAACAGGGTCTGATGCTAGGACGGAGACTGTCAAGAAGGCTTCAACAAAGCCGGCGTTGTCGGCCTCCTCATCCTCAAGAAGGGTGTCTTCTGTGTCGTTGGACAGTAGTGGCGGCAGTTTGAGTCGAAAGACAATTTCGAAGGTTTCTTCTCCATCTACTCGGTCCCCTTCGGTTTCTAGTGGAGTGAGAAATGGGTCCTTATCTTCATCTTTGGATAGGACTTCTAATTTATCTGGACGGAGGAGAGCAGGGACACCTGAAAGCAGGGATTCTCGGTTGATTGGTCTTCCACAGGTGGAGATCAAAGCTGGAGATGATGTGGTAAGCACCGAGTTGGCAAACCTTTAAAATTTTGTATGGTGGTACAAATAAGTTCAATCTTGGTTTAAGTTCAATGTTGGTTTACTCCGTCAGAAGTTGGTAAATTTAGTTTCCAATGAAATGCTTTTGAAGCATACTTATGTAATTGAAATTTTGTTTTGCCATAATTGAGTTGAAATCATTCTTTTTTGACAAGAAATGGGAAATGAGTTTTACTATTATACGAAATAAGGTCACATTCATGTTTAATCAGCAGTTCTCCTCCAATAACCAAGGCTTCACAATTGAAGAAAACCAATTTAGAACACCAAACTTGAACCAGTAGAGCATTCAATTTGTATGGATGAAGTAGAGAAAAGCTTCAAACATGATTGCTGTGTCCTTAATTACATAGTAATTGAGCCACTTAAAGTTGTGAAGACAGTTTTATATCTAGTTGAGAATAATTTTCACTATGTTTCTCTAAATTACGACTTAAAATTCTTTGCTTCAGTTTACGATCTTGTTGCTATACATTTTAGATTTTTGTTTATGTATGTTTTGGATAAACTTCTTTGGTGGGTGTAATGTAGAAATGTTAAATATCAGGTGCATAATTAGTGGTGATAAACTGTCTTATTAATGAACCAGATACCTAACTAAAGGTCGCTGAACTTTTTGGGAAAAGTGTGATGCATCTTTATTGAGAGATATGTTGTTGCTTGTCTTCTTTCTTCAGTTTTGTCGCTTCTTCTTAGTCTAGCGAAAGATCCCATATTCGTGAAGCAATAATAGATAATTTATCAATGGAGGTTTAGGTCAAATGCAGAAAAAAGGGCAACCATTGAAGAACATAGAATGACGGTGAATTGTTTACACCACATGGAGATGAAAATTTTCTTTTCGGGAACATTTTTGACCTATATATATATTAAGCTTTTAACTATATTCCTTTCAAGAACTTTAGGTTCTGTTTCATATGATTGTCTAGTGAACCACCTGAAAGTCACCATGAGATGTTACGAGGAACGGAACCATAAAGACAAAGGGTAACTATGGTTTTAAGATATCATGTATTTAGATTTTAATTTAAATATGTACCGGAAGAACATGCCATTTGGTGTGATATGTTCCAGTCTCACATGATGGTTATGACTGAAAATGTCTTGCGTTGTTGAATGTAGTGTGCAATCGACTACCTTGATTTATGTCTCGGAGTAAAAGACAGTGGGGTCCTCAGCATATTTTGGGATGTGTTTTAATCCCACTCCTCTTCCCCATGTCTCTAAAACTTTTGCGTGTTGAAATAAATGATAATTTTATGATATTGCCCTTTTCACTTTGCTTTATATATGTGTGCTAATGATTTTGAAGATAATTTTCATCAGATATTTTCTGTGTCTTTGCTATACCTTCTGTTTTATACTTATGCATGATTCCTGTCATCTCAGAGGTTGGATCTTAGGGGTCATAGAGTTCGCAGTCTTAATGCTAGTGGTTTGAACTTGCAACCAAATCTTGAGGTAAACTATCTTATTTTGACTGCAATAGTGATTGTATTTTGGATACATTATTGATGATCTACAATTTGATGTTTCAAAATGGTTTCGTGTTATTTCCAAATTTAGTATCTATGAAATTGCTGTGAGATCTGCATAATTAGATTTTAATCAAATGGGCAGTTTGACATTTTAAAAGATATCTGTATGTAAATATTTTCTAGGACACACTTATATTTCACCAACAAAGTGTGAGTTGTTATTTTACTTTTTCTTTTTTAGTTGTCAACATTTGAAGTAATTTGACTGAGATATCTATTGTATATTAGGTCGTCTATACTGTTTCACTAGTGACATTTGATAATAATTCTTTTAGGGGATAGAATGTCAGTTGGCAATTTTTTTTTCTTTGTTGTGAAAATCAATGAAATGAATGGTTTGACTATTGTGGGTGTTATCAATTTTCTATCCTTTTGATGACATTTTGTTCTCTCAAATAATTTATTCTCATAATAGTTGTTTGATATATTGGGGCTATTGGGTTTTCTCCTGTGGCTGGTGAATGAATCGGCAAAATTTGGCAAACTGAAACTACCATATCACCTGTAGCTTGGATGTTGTGGAAATCAATAAATTCTTGGTGTCCAATGGATGTCATGTTTGTCCTATCTACCTAAAATGTTTAATGTATGTTTTTCCTAATACTCCTTTTTGGCAGTTTGTTTATCTCAGAGACAATCTCTTGTCTACATTGGAAGGAATAGAGATATTGAAGCGGGTGAAGGTTTGTTTTTCCATTACTTGCTCTCTTAACTTTTTTCTTTAGTCGTCTTCCTCTAACATAGGTATCTATTTATTTTTTTGGAGAAGGATCAGAAAAACTTGTATAATGTGGAAAAGGCTGAACAAGCTGTCCATAAAAACTAATGACATCCTGTACATGTACACGAGCTGTTCTCTGGACCTAAATCTGTGAAATCATTTTTATCACTTTTCAAACTGGAAAAAAGAAAATTAACTTAGAACCCCTTCCAAGTTTATACATACATACATTCATAATGAAATAAACCGATTACCCTTAAAACTCCTTGGAAACAAAGGGCAATGAGATTAACGGTCAAACTCATACTGCAAAAGGTTAATATCTTCCTAACTAGAATCTGCAGCAGAAAAAGTACTGTGTTCTGAAGCTCAATAATTGGCAAATTCTTTTTGCTCATATGCCAATAAATGATGTGGTAACTAGTTGGCTGCACTCTTTCCTTTCCAGGTTCTTGACTTGAGTTTCAATGACTTTAAAGGGCCAGGATTTGAACCTCTTGAGAATTGCAAAGCCCTGCAGGTTTGTCTTGTGTATTTATCTCTCACTTGCCAAGAGTAAGAGAGTGTTGAAGTTATCATGGAACAAGTTCCTGAATGTTTATCAGTTTTGCAGCAACTATATCTTGCTGGAAATCAGATCACATCCCTTGGAAGCCTACCAGAGCTTCCTAATTTGGAGGTAAGTCTTAAAGATAATTTCAACTTTCCTGATAAGTATTGCAAATTCGCAAAATATCTTGACCTGCTAAACTTACTGTTCATAGTAATTTTTTAAATTTGTTTTTGTATATCTTACTTCTCTCCCTTTTTCTCTAGTTTCTCTCTGTTGCTCAAAATAAGTTGAAGTCTCTTGCAATGGCAAGTCAGCCTAGACTACAGGTTCGTTTTCCTTTACATTGTATGCCACTTAGCTTTTCTCCTGTCATAATTACACAAAGCTATAGAATTTTCTTTTCTCTTCTTATTTTTTCACCCCTGCAGGTGTTAGCTGCCAGCAAAAATAAAATATCAACTCTAAAGGGTTTTCCTCACCTACCTCTCCTTGAGGTGAGTATTCTAATTATTACCAATATTCTAAAAATTGAATTTGTTAAAGATGAAGTAATTGCTCAATAAAGAAAAATTGAATTTATTAAAGGGATGGGTATTTTAGACCTGGTTTATGTATCGCGGTAATGCAAATAGTTAAGATATTCACAGGTTCACTGGTTTAGTGGTATGTGGATTCTAAATATTGTAGTTCATGTAATACATTTAATGCAGTTTGAATTGGCTGTTAAATTGCAAAGAGCAAATGTTGTGTGATGTATTTTTGTATGTATGTTTACATGAAATGCATTGGCTCTTTAGAACATTGCTCTCTTGATAAGAGCAGCAAACAGTTTTAATATTTTGATTTTAAAATTTATGGAAAATGGTATTCTGCAGCTTGAGTTATTTTGACATAAAATGTCGCTTGACTACATTCATGAATGCTGAATGATCTGATACATTTTGATCATCCTAACTTCTTATCATGCAGATATCAGAGGTCAAGCTAATTTATTGTTTCCAAATCTAATTTGATTGTTTCTTTTGATGACTATAAAACCAAGATTGTTTTCATACCTGGTATGTTCGACACTAAGTTAATGATTAATATGCACATAGACTATTTTGATATCTGGTATAAAGTTGTTTTCTCTTGCATCTAAAACAAAAATCTTGTTTATATTTGCTTGTATATTTAGTTCACCACTTGTAATAGTTCAAATTTTAGTTACTTCCATTTTCATTTTTTGATGCTTCATTTTGTTTTTATGATTTAGAAACAAAATGCACCATTCTATCTAGTTAATCCCTACAAGCACATAGTTATATGGTTATGTTTTTGACTGCTGTGATGTAGCATTTGCGGGTGGAGGAGAATCCTATACTTAAGATGCCTCATTTAGAAGCTGCTTCCATTTTGCTTGTTGGTCCTACTTTGAAGAAGTTCAATGATAGAGGTATACTTGATCTATATTTCTGTTTCAGTTGTGTGACCTGGCTACGTTTCTTGTCGTGTATAGACTTAAAAAGTCATGCTGCTTTCTTACGTGTGAACCCTCTCTTCATCTGCTCTTCAAACAATCACTGCTTTGGGTCTCTTGGACAGCTTGTCCTTATTTTTGTGGATATCTTGATTGCTGTTTTCTAAATCATGTTTGATATTTAAAAGAATTTTTCTCGTTTATATTGTAAAAATTAATTAATTTTTTGTTTGGAGGTGAGTTAATGCTCTCTACATTAAATTTCTTGCTTCTAAAGATATTTCACTGTAAATCAATATGCGCTGATGTTCACTACTATACAATGCGGGAAATTCTGATAGATCTTTTGCGAGATGAGCTAGCACTTGCAAAGCGTTATCCTGCACAAGCGGCTTTGTGCATTAGAGATGGCTGGGAGTTTTGCCGTCCAGAGCATGCAGCAGGTACATATCGGAGAAGTGTACTTTATCTAATTGTCTGCTCTGCAATTGCATATATTCAGCTAACTGTTGGTTCTAAGACAAGTCAGTATGGGATGTATCTTCTTTTTTTGAATTCTACTTCTTTCTTTTTTCGTTTTGCTCTTGCTTTGATCTTTTATTTCAATGCTCTATGTGTTTTAGCATATTGTCTTCATGTTGGTTTATTAGCATGTTCTTTTAATTTGGAAGTTCAAACCAATTTGATGCAAGGATAATAGTGCATGAGTTCGTTAAGTTTTAATCTGTGCCAGTTTTATTTTTTGAGCAGACTCAACTTTTCGCTTTCTCTGCGAGCAATGGAACGATCATTTGCCTTCTGGCTATCTGCTCAAGGAGGCGTCTATTGATCAACCTGTTGAAGAAGATGCTTGTCGATGCCACTTTAGCTTTGTTCAAGACAGTACTCTAAGTGTTGATCCACAATTAGTCTTGAAATATAAATGGTTTATAGGAGAAAGAGCGCTCTCAAATTTTGTTGCTATTCCTGATGCCACCAGTGAGGTAACTGATACTTGCTATATCATCAGTGGTGTTTGGACTTTGGGTGGAAAATATTACCTTCCAATCTTTCCTCATGCTAATGACACCATATGGCAACCAGGTTTATTGGCCAAAGCATGAAGACATTGGTAAATTTCTAAAAGTGGAATGTACTCCTATATTGGGAGCAACTGAGTATCCTCCTATCTTTGCTATATCTTCTCCAGTTTCACGAGGTATGCATTTCTCTTTTTGTGGAAATAAATTGCTAATATTACTCACATGGGGTGCATTAAATTAAATGTGTGAAATTATGCCTGAACATAGGGAACCTCAAGGAAAGGCCCTGAACTCCTCTTGATCCATCGCTTATTTACCTCATTTATCGGATAAGATTTGAGTTTTCAGATGGAACTGAGCAAGTGTTCTCTATTCTTCTTCTTTTTTTTTTTTGAATTTACAAAAGTTGTTAAATTTAAGGAACATTGGCTAAATTTGTTTGTGGTATAGAAACAATTTTATATCCAAAGTTATGATTTGTGGTTTTCCTCTAGGAGTATGCAATTCAAACTAGTAGGTTGAAGGGACTGCTCTGTTAAGTTCCGGTTTTGGCTCCTGTATACAACAATCTACCAGAGTATTAATACAAACTTCTTCAATGAGGTGCCTTCACCTGCACTATAGTGCAGTGCAGTGCAGTAAGCATAATCACACTACTTCATTATAAGCTATGCTGCAAAGCATTGTAATAAGCTCAGTGAATTAATCTTCACTGCAATTACTGTGTAGTAAACATAGTCATGCAAAACTGCATGCCGATGTTATACAATGAATTTACAAAACCTGCATTGCTTTGTAAACTAATCCTAATTTCTTTCCATTTTAAATCTAGAGACTATGCTCAATTGTGCTGCTTCTTAGACAGTATCAAAGGAAAACATTTGTACTAAATTTTAGTTTTTATTTTGCATTCTTATTTAAATTGTCTTTCTATTGAATTTGTATGCAATTTATATCATACTGCCTTAAAGAACTTGTGTTAATTTCATTGTTTACCTCACATGCTTATTGAAAGAATTTCCATATTTCTTTCCTGTGCTAACTTGCATCATGCTGCCTTTCATCTTCACTTTATCATGCAAAGGAAGTGGAATCCCAAAGGTTGTGAGCCTTGAAGTATGCGGGGAGCTAGTTGAAGGAAATGTTATCAAAGGCTTTGCTGAAGTTGCATGGTGTGGTGGGACTCCAGGAAAAGGTGTTGCTAGGTATGGTTGCATCTTAGATGATTTGAGGATGTCTATGCTGATATGTATGTTTCCCTGCCCTGCCTACCCACCAACGGAAAAGGAAAGGGAAAAAAAGAAAAGAGCCCCATATAACTGTATTGTTTATATTTTCAGTTGGTTGCGAAGAAGGTGGAACAGCACACCAACGGTGATTGCTGGAGCAGAAGATGAGGAGTATCAGTTGACCATTGACGACATTGATTCAAGTCTGGTGTTTATGTACACACCAGTCACAGAAGAAGGTGCCAAAGGGGAACCCCAATATAAGTATACGGATTTTGTGAGAGCAGGTGTGTTTTAACTTTTTCCTTCATAATTGTCTGAACTTCTTATTTCATTAAAGTTTAAATTTTGGTTGCACGCATTTTGTTACTGCTCCATAGCATCTAAAGAAGTTAATCTGTGGGAAGTTAAGATGAAAAGCCAGCAAAAATTAAAGAACTGTCATTTCCAGAGGTGCTAGGATATGTCATATTGACTGGACATTTAATGGGAGTTAACTTTGTGCTCTAGAACCTTTCAAAGAGTAGATGAATTAGGAAGTCATGCACACCCTTTCAAATCATGACATTCTCAATTAGTTGTCACACAAAGCTTCTAAAATGTTGAGGTTGAATGGCATCTTTTGGGTGTCGTTGGTTGAATTTGAATATGTTGGCATTGTGTTTCCTGTAATAAATGCTGAGTGCTCTGGAACTTTTTCGTCTTCATGTGTTGTAATACTGAAGCTGCTGGCATGATTTTCGAATTTTTTGACTTAGTGGATGTTTGCTATATTGCAACTGCTTGTTATCTTTGAGATCTTTGGAATGTTATGGAACTTGAGTTGTCTCCCCTAAATTTGATTATTTAATATAACTAGGAAAATCCTTGTGCTGCTTATTTGCTCCATGAAACTTAAAATTAGTTTCTTAATACATACGGAATCATCATGTTTCCTGGTGGCAGCTCCTCCATCTGTCAATAATGTCCATATTACTGGCGATGCTGTTGAAGGGAATGCTATCAAAGGAGTTGGGGAATACTTTGGCGGAAGAGAGGGTCCCAGCAAGTTTGAGTGGTTACGCGAGAATACAGACACTGGGTTAGTATACTTTTCCATTGATATGGGCCAATAAATCACCCAGTGGAAAAAAGTGGATGAATTTTTTTCTTCTTCTTTGGCTTTCTCGTAAAAAACTGGTTCATGTAATTTTGTAGAGATCATTGTCCATTTAGGGCTATTTGTGTCTTTATCCTGTATACTCCTATCTGTTTCTGAGTTTTATTTCTGTTCAATGAATTATACACATTGCATTTAATATGGATTTTGCAATATATTTTCCTAAAATACATCAAAGACTTTTCTTTCCACATTAAGTTTTGGCATTTTAGATGTTGGGCCAGTATCTTCCTTTTAGTTGATTTTCTTCCACTTGTAATGCCTTTTTTTTCTTCTTCTTTTGACAGGGAATTTATATTGGTATCAACTGGTATATCTGAATATATTTTGACCAAAGAAGATGTTGGGCGACGATTGGCATTCGTTTATATACCTATTAATTTTGAGGGTTGGTTCACTGCCCTTTTTTATTTGGAAAATGTTAAAATTTGTTTATATACAGCTTACGGATGTAGGAACATGATGATTGGGTTGGTTTTCAGGGCAAGAGGGGGAATCTGTATCCACAGTATCTCCAATGGTGAAGAAAGGTATATACAGCTTCTTAATGTTTTATTCTGAAGCTGTGCACCTATTCTAATTTTGCTTTAGGTAGCAACTCTTTGATTGTTCTGTGAGGTGGATCCTTGGCTTAATGTTTATGTATTTTTGGTGCTTTTTGACCAATTTCTTTTCTCCAATGCCTTTCTTCTTTCTTTACTTATGATTACCACAAGTGATCAATAAAGTTAAACTGCAAATATTCTGAGTCTACCTGTTCGTTTCATAGTGCAACCTTATTACATTACTAAGTCTAAGAATCTTCAAAGGGATTCCTGGTTACAAGGTCTGTTATTGCTCTGGCTTTTGTCAGAAGTTTTTGGATGTCATGTTGAATTGATAAAACTTGAAGACAAAGCTGAATTTGGAGATTTATGATGCTTAAACTCTAACAGTGTGTAAACTTTTATTCCTCTGTGACTTCCAATTTTGAAGGATTTATCTATCCCAAAAATTGGAAAAAGAAGGATGTCTTGATTTTTGTGTTGTTAGTTGGGCATAGTAATCATTTTTACAAGTGATAGGGTCCATGTTTGATATTAAGTTAACAAGCTTTCTCTTCTTGGACTCTCATTTCTGCATTAGTATCTTTGACACCATCATTCCCTGAGGTTAAAAGTGTTTTAGGGAGATGAACCCAATATTTCAGTTGCTGCTTAAATTATTTTTATTGTATCTATTCCTAACTTATTCTACAGTGTTTAAGTTTAGTATTTTTTATCCTTGTAACTCTTTAATATTTCATTGTACACCTGGTCCACCCCTCTGTAGTTAATATCAATAAAATTTTCCTGTCTCTGATACAAAATTATTTTACTTTACTAATGTCTTGTGGTATTGTCTAGCTTGAGTGTCTTTGCTTTCGTTTTCTGATATTTTACAGTTTCTTTTTTCCTATCAAATCTAATTGCTTCTATTATAGTTTACGTGCTATGTAATACTGTTGTTGTCCTGTACTTCTGATGGTCTTTGTCTAAATTCCAGCACCCCCAAAAGTAACCAATGTTAAGATAATTGGTGATCTGAGGGAGAACAATAAGATTACTGTAACTGGTATTGTTACTGGAGGAACTGAAGGTTCAAGCAGAGTGCAATGGTTTAAGACAAGTTCTTCAACACTGGATGGTGAGAATGGTCTTGAAGCAGTAAGCACTTCCAAGATTGCCAAGGTAAGGGAACTTTATTCTTTGATATTTGCCCCTTCAAAGATACAGCTTATCTTTATGCTTGTGTTTTAACCTTAAACTCTTATATGGGCTTGCGCCTCTGCTTAGGCATTTCGTATACCTTTAGGAGCTGTTGGCTATTACATTGTTGCAAAATATACTCCTATGACTCCAGATGGTGAATCCGGTGAACCAGCTTATGTTATATCTGAAAGTGCAGTTGAGAGTAAGTAATTTTGTTTCTTTTTCCTTGTAGTATTAGGGTTGATGTGTATGGAAAATTAGTGTGAGGATGTTAATATTTGTGGATCCCTGTACTTGAAGAGAATAACTGGGAATCTCATTGTAAAGTCTTCTTTTCCTGTCCTTTTACATGAGTGACTGCTCAGTTGGTCAAATATAATACTTTCTTCTTCTTCTTCTTATTATTTTGATGCCCAGAATCCCTCCACCTTATGATACTATATTTATTTCATAAGTCTACACAGTTGCTACCGGTTAAAGTTGGGCTGCTCAAAGAACCTACTTTTTCTGCATAAAACTTGGTAGTCCTTTCAGACAATGTGCTTAAATAATCCATATTATTTGATATTGCAGCTCTTCCTCCAAGCTTAAATTTCCTTTCTATTACGGGTGATTCCATTGAAGGTGGAATATTAACAGCATCATATGGCTACATAGGCGGTCATGAAGGAAAAAGTATATACAGTTGGTACCTTCATGAGGTATATACTTTGATCTATGCACTGCTTCTTGTAATGGCTTGTTACGGTACTGGGGATGCTTAATATCTTGATTGATTGTTGTATACCGTTCTGTCTGCTCCAAAACAGCATAAAGTATATGTAATTCACTTGCTGGTACATTTATTCTTCAGTTGGTGGCAGTAATAATTCTATGTTAGGTGAATGTTGTAGTTCCCTTTTACAGACCTTATTCAGCATGGTTAGTATATAGAATGAGAACTTCTGTTTAGTCGACTTCTTTTATATGATCTGACTTGTTTCAAATACCGTCTTGCATCAGATAGACAATTGAGATGTAAAACCGTGGACTGTGAACTTCTATTTTGACAGGATTTCTGTTTATGTGATAGATTGTTTGGGGTCCTTGACAAGCGTAATTTTACCTGCTGCTGTCTTGACTGTCAACTAGCATTAGTTATACCTACTATCTTCTTTCAATTAAAAAGAAAATCACATCCTTCAGCTTTTTGCGTCAAAGCAAGCATTTGGTAATATGGTGATATTGTTCAAATGCTTCACCTGATTAAAGAAAAAGAGAAACTCTGATGATATCTAACACTTGAAATCATCCAGCAGGATATAAATGAACTTCTTATGCTCATATTAATGTACACTGTTTTTGGGAATCTACAGGCTGAGACAGACCCGGGTACTCCAATACCTGAGGTATCAGGACTTCTTCAGTATTGTGTAACTAAAGATGCAATTGGCAAATTCATTTCCTTCCAATGTACCCCAGTGCGTGATGATGGAAGTGTAGGCGAGCCAAGAACTTGCATGGGCCAGGAACGTGTTCGTCCTGGTAATTTAATCACCTTATGTCTCAAAATATGTTTGCTAGTATTAAATGAATTGAAAATAAGTATCTTGTACTTGATGAGGATAATTTGATAGAAGAGTTTTTTCAAGATGTGAAGCATAATTAGTTAAAAGTTTCTAATAATTTGCATAAAACTTGATAACAATTGTAGTTCCTGCTGCGTAGAAACTATTGTCAGTTCTTAGTGAACTTGTTGATACAAACTTTGGGTATTAGCGTCAAACTGAGATTTTTTACCAATTCATCCAAGTAGTTGAAATAATGAATCAGCCTTTTGCTTTTTCAGCAGTTACATGGACTGAGGTAGGTAAGTTATGTTCCTTTCAAAGGAAAAAAAAGGGTAGGCAAGTTAGGTGTTTCACCTATTCCTGTACTGGAGAACAATTTGCTAGATTCTGATGCCCAAATTATCCTCATCTCCACCTGATATTTCAAGGAAGCATAGACTTTGCACTGATTATTTACTCACCAGAAGTAGCTACACAATAAATATCAGCTTAAAAACCTTTTTCTTTTTGCTGCGTGAGATTTGTTCCTATATTGCTCTTAAGAGTGCATTTCTGAAAGTTATGCGCTGGTGGGTAGATGTGTTGGATTCAAATCCAGTTTTGCCTCATTTCATATCGAAAATAGTTATCCTGCTTCAAATTTTGAAATCATTGTAAGGTGATTATTGTCAATGTGAAGGTTTGAATTGGTTTATATATGTTCTACATTTGATGTTTAAAGTTTAAATTATGGGTGATTTAATAGTGATGTATTTGTTTTCTGTATTTTGGTTAGCTAAATTTGTGTGTCTTGTCTTGTTTTTCAAATAAATGTTTGTAACAGTGAGTCTTGACAGTCATATTTAGAACATTAGTCACATATTGTTACTTTGACCTCACTATAGTGTTGGTGTGCAGTTATGTGTGCTTGTCTGTGCTTCATTATTCATTTATGTAATATATTTGGAAGATACCTTTAAATCTGCTTCTAATGCTGAGTGTTGCTTGTTGTTAGGGAGCCCAAAATTGCTCTCTCTACAAATAGTTGGTGCTGCAGTTGAAGGGACTGTACTAAGTATTGACAAAAGATATTGGGGTGGTGAAGAGGGAGATTCAGTTTTTCGCTGGTTCCGGGTACTTTTATTTAACTTTGTCTATCGGCAGCCTTTCCTGTGTTCTGTCTATGTGTACTCATGACTGAACTGACCGGAATTTATTTGTGATATCGCTTAATATAGGGCTACTAAAACTTCTAAATTAATTTCCTTATAAATGTATATTTCTTTTTCAGCAACCTATAGCATTTAATCTATCAAAAAATTATGTTTGCAGACAAGTTCAGATGGCACTCAATGTGAAATTAGGGGTGCTACTACTTCATCATACATGCTATTACTGGAGGACATTGGCTTCTTTATTTCAGTTTCATGTGAGCCTGTCAGAAGTGACTGGGCCCGGGGACCTATTTTTCTTTCTGAACAAATTGGACCTATCATACCTGGTAAAGAGTTTTTTTTTTTGGTTATTGAACAAGTTAGTCTTTTGTATCATACATTTAGGGTTTACTTTTCCTCTTGTAGAACTAGAAGTATACCTAAAAATGAGAATGCTGAGAAATATGTATTTTTCTTTCCAAGAGTGTGAATGGTGTGAAATATATTGTATGCATTTATCTTGAAGTTTATTTTACAATGCAGGTCCTCCAACTTGCCAGTCCTTGGAATTTCTTGGATCAATGATTGAAGGACAGCGTTTGAGCTTTGTTGCTTCATATAGTGGAGGGTGAGATTTTACAAAGCACCATAATGTTTGTTGAGAGTTGAAATTTCTTGCCTCCTTGTAACTGTTAGTCATGACATAAAAGTATCTACTCTATTCTAGGGAAAGAGGAACTTGCTTCTATGAATGGTTTAGAGTGAAAAGTAATGGTGCAAAGGAGAGACTGAGTACTGAGGGTAAGTTTCAGGTGGTCATCATAGTTTATTATTTCTTTAGTCATTTGTTTGCATGTAGATGATAACATGGTGGTAATTTTGTCTGGTAGAGTTCCTTGATTTGACTTTGGAGGATGTTGGGAGAAGAATTGAACTTGTTTACACTCCCATGCGCAAAGATGGAATGAAAGGGAGTCCTAAAACCGTTGTTTCAGATGTGATTGCTGCTGGTGAGTGGATAACAACAAACTAAATATCTATTTGCATAGAATAAACTGCTCATTTTTTTTTTGTGTTTTCCTACTTGATCACATAATTGAGTTCTGTTGACACCGTTATCTATTTGTTAACTTTTCTTATCAGCTGTCCGCAACAATAGTGTTGCTTATTTATGGGTCTTTGTGGAAACAATGCTTATTTATGGAAAAGTAAGCTGATAAAATTTATGTTTTGGTCTGGCAATTTCACCCTGGGACTGTCTACCTTGATTATTAAAGCAATTGGGTATCATCATATACACGCTAAATTTTTTAACACTGGGTGACATCAAATACATGCTAAATGTTATAAAACTGCTGCATTGCTAAATTTAAGTTTCATACTCTTGCATAATTAGTTTATAATATCATGTATTTAATTGGGTTCATCAATCATTATTGGGTTTGTTTATTTAAATCTTTGTTCTGTGATACTTTATTTACATACTTCTGGCGTCTCCGTGTCTGTGTATCTTTCAACAGCGGATCCAGTGGGACTGGACCTTGTAATCCCTGGTTGCTGTGAAAGCGAGGAAATCATCCCACAGAAAAAGTATTTTGGTGGACAGGAAGGTGCTGGAGATTATATTTGGTACAGAACAAAGAATAAGCTGCATGAATCTGCATTGACGGATATTTCTAATGATTGTGAAGATGTTCTCATATGTGGTAAAACATTGTAAGTTCTGACTTATTCTGATGTATTCCAGGATTTCTCCATCTTTGAACTCCATCTTTGAAACTTAAATTTGTGATTTGACTGTTGTAGAACATATACTCCGTCACTTGAAGATGTGGGGGCTTATTTGGCCTTACGTTGGCTGCCAACACGTGCAGATGGAAGATGTGGAAGGCCACTAGTTGCAATTTCTGACTCTCCAGTAACCCCAGGTACAAATATAATTCCAATTGTACTTGAATAGTTAGTTTATGACTTTTCATGTTGGCCAATGGGTTCTTCCTCGAAGCAGCCTCTAAATATATGTTCTGTTAATGTCGCTTTAATCAAGTGTTTGGTAGACCTTCTGTCAAGTTTCTTAGGAGTGGTTTTATGCTTCTATGTTGTTGAGTGGTCATATTCATTTGGTTTCTAGTTTGTTTCCAGCACTATGGTCCAATTTGCTCTTAGTCATATGAAGAGTTTTCGATTATTTAGTTCTATTGGAACTTGTTCTTTAACACATTGAAGTAAAAATATGTGGCAGCTCTTCCTGTCGTTTCGAATGTTCATGTTAAGGAGGTGTCTTCGGGTGTATATACTGGAGAAGGTGAATATTTTGGTGGGTATGAAGGATCAAGCCTCTTTAGCTGGTACAGAGAAACTAATGAAGGGACTATTTGTCTTATTAATGGGGCCAATTCTAGGACTTATGAAGTTACAGATTCAGATTATACTTGCCGCTTATTGTTCGGGTAATATTTCTCTCTTTTACTGTCCTTTTTGTCTCTCTTCTAGTTTTCTCTGTCTCTCTTTTTTCCCCCTGATAAGAAATGTATGAAGTTCGTTGATAATGAATTATGAAGGATAGATTATAGAAAGAGTGAACCAGCAGTCTGATGAATCAAAAAACCTGGAAGATGAAAAAGTTTTTATTTTTAATTTTTCTGTCTTTATAAGTAGTATAGGACAGAGGAAGTGCTCAAAACTGTGAATGGGGCCTTATAACATTTTATAGTTGTGTTAAAGCAACAAAAAATTGCCACGTATTCTGTAAACTATTGCTTAAAAGTTTCTACCCTTGGCTTCTTGATAGTTTGTATAAAGGAATGTGAAACTTATTGAATCTTGAATTAATTTATGAATGAATTAGAAGAAACGTCTCGTCCATCGTTGAAAGCTTTGTGAAGATTAAAAGTAGAAAAGAGAGAAATGAACTTTGCTATTTGATTACATCAGATTTCAACAATTTGTATAATTGATCTTGAGATCACACACAATATTTGGTCTTGCAACAATATGGCCGTGGCTTATGTGATCAGATACGGGAGGAAAGTATTTCTGTAATGATATGATAAAATATTGAATGCACTAGGAACAGTTTATTTACAGAAAACTTAAAAGAGTCCTAGATAAGTCTGTCTGATTTAAAATACAAACTACATAATCTCTAAAGTTTAAAATATAAACTAACCAATCTCTAACTCTACTGCTGTGCAAAATATTTCAATTCTAATTGCTATACGAGTAGGAATAAAATATATCAACCTCACTTTAGGGGATGCAGCTATCTCATTCCTTTCAAACAAGCATGGTCTAAGCTTCCAGGACCCTGTAGCTAACTTCTATATTCTTCAGTGTTCTCAGACAAGTTATTGCTCCAATATACATGTCCTTAATATTCACAATATTACATAAATATTCCTTTTATTTAAAATATTTATCACATTATCTAGTTTTCGATTCTATGGTATATGTTTCTCATTTTTTTGATGCTATACATGGCACACTCAGTTTGTTCTGCTATATATTGCTTTTCAGCTTAAGTGGCTTCCTGGCTTCCTGGTAGTTGCATTCAATTGTTGGATAATGATGAGAATGCCAGTAGCTTACCTCTTGAAATTCTTCTTGCTTATAGCAACTTATTGTTCATATTCTATAGCTTTTGGACTCATGAGTTTTGTTCTTTGGAACTTTATGTTTAGATTATTGTTGGTTTGTCGATTCTGATAAACATCTTCACATATCTAGGTATACACCAGTTCGTTCAGATTCAGTTGTGGGAGAACTCAGATTGTCTGAGCCTACTGGCATTATCCTCCCTGGTAAGTGATCTAAATAGAGGAAGTAAAGCTTGGACTATGTGATAGCCGTTGTTAAATAGAATGGTGTAAACAATTTGTCATTCTACATGCCATACCACTATTATTTGATTCACTGAGTATATCATTACTGCATCGAGCTGTTTTTGTATTGATAATATACATAGCTTCTAGTTCATTGTTGTGGTTAATAAAGAATGTGGAAGAAATAGAGTTTCTGGTAAAAACGATGTGACATCAGCATGCAGGTAGCTTGTTGATTTTTATAATGCATCTACCCACTCGCTATTCCCCTCCCCTCCTCACCCGTTCCCCAACTTATAAAAGATTATTAGGTGAAGATTCATATTCATTTTGAAGGTTGTCTAGTTAGTCCAAACCATGTACCATTTATGATATATAGATGATATTAAAATGACGACTCAACCTTTTTTTTATGTCGCTTGAAATTGAAACGTAGATTCTTAAGATAGCTGATATCATTCTCTTTTGCTGTGAAAAGTGTTGATGCTCTTTTCAATTGTATATATTGACCGTTGATTGTAGCCCTTGGGTTATTTAGTATAACCCTCTAAAATTCTTAAAAAGTCAGATTAGGTGTGTATTATCAAAGAAGATTAATGACTAAAAGAAATGTCTGCAATGCTTGTCTGCTAAAGCTTCCACCTGGAACATGGCCAGTGTGATGCATTGCCACTTTTTCCTGTATTTTTCCATTTTTGTTTCTTTTGTTTTCTGTTATAGTTGGCATCAAGAAATCATTTAAACGTATATTCTAGGTATAGCTTATCCTATCTGTTAAAGCTAAGCTTAATTAAATTTGATTTGGTTGTTGGATTACCTACAGAGCTTCTGAGAGTGGAGATGCTTGCTCTCACCGGAAAAGCAATGGAAGGTGTTGTACTCACTGCTGTAGAAGTCATTCCAAAGAGTGAAATCCAACAATGTGTTTGGAGCAAGTACAAGAAAGATGTACAATACCAATGGTACAATGCTATGTCCTTCCACTCTCCAGTGTGATTTCAGTTAGTGCTGCAACGACAATATCCTGATTAAGTTATAAATTTATCCATTCTTCTGAATTTTTCTCAGAAAGAAATCTTTTGGAATTTGCATAATAACCATAACATATTCCTTTATCAGATGTTGTTTCTCTATATTCTACTATCTGATGCAATGGGTTTTCTAGGTTCTATTCATTGGATGGGGATGATACAAAGTCTTTTGAACCTTTATCCACACAGCGTTCCTGCTCTTACAAAGTGCGTTTTGAGGACATTGGTCGTTGCCTTCGATGTGAATGCATTGTGATTGATGTGTTTGGAAGGTCAAGTGAACCAGCATATGCCGAGACTGATCCTATTGTGCCAGGTCATTTGCATTTCAAGTGCATTGATTTAATCAAAAATTAAATTCTTGATTATGTAAAGGAAAATTGGTTTTGCATTATTGTGGAATGGGTCTTCATTATTTGCAGACTATGAATTAGATAGATACAAAAGATTCACTTTATTTCAGTCAGAAATAAATATGGTTTCCAATTTAAATATGTACTCAACATCCTTGTCTTTGTCGGTCCTAATTCAACTGCAGCAATTATGGCCATGTGCATATGAAAAGATGCATTAATGTTATTATTATTGTTTTATGTTTTCCTTTTGATGTGCTTTTTCCTTAAATCATAAATTGTGTTTATCTCCAGGTATTCCTAGAATAGATAAACTGGAGATTGAGGGGAGGGGTTTCCACACCAACTTATATGCTGTTCGTGGAATTTATAGTGGAGGAAAGGAAGGAAAAAGCAGAATTCAATGGCTTAGGTCAATGGTTGGCAGTCCTGATCTTATCTCCATACAAGGTATTTTGAATTCTAAATTTTCATTTGGAACACTGTTTTCTGTTAAGCCACATGTTTCTTGACGAGTGTTTCTACTTCTTATAATTACATTATTTTTTTTATTCCAATTCTTAATCCAAAATTTTTATTTTCCAAGTTCAAAGTATCGGTTTTCAGACACTTGTTGCATTGAAGTGTTTCATCTTTAAGGATGCCATGTGAGAAAGTTTTTACATCAGACCAGAGGATTTTATGCGAATTTCATAGAATATGACTTCTTTACACTTGGTGACTACAAGATTTTGTTTTTCTTTCATTTTATTTTTCTTTTGCTGAGAAACAAGAGAAGGAAATTAAATGCAATTTACAAAAGGAAATTTTTCATTTTCTGATCAATGTCAAATTTTCAAGCAAGGAAGAATTGGGTCATCAATGAGGCACTGAAAGGAGGATTTAGCAGAAAAGATGGCTTACTTATTACGTTCCATGCTCTACCTTCCCTAATCTCATTAAGATTAACGCCCTCTGAAATGCTTAGGAGATCATCATACTGTTGAGCCTCTGTTCATAATATTCAAATTTCTAAAAGATTTAGGACCCTAACTGCAATCAAGGAAGAGGCAGCTACTATTCTATCTATATGAAGATTGAAACCTAATGACAACCTAGAGAGTCATGGAAAAAGGATCAAACAATGCAGCCTTATCAATGCATACACCTTCCTGGAACCCTATGTTTTTCCCCTTAACCAATCACAAGGAAGAGGACGCCACCACTCTAGCTCGAGGAAGATGAGGTTTTTCTTCTAGAATTACTAAGAAGTTGAATATCTAAAATTCTATTTACAATTACTAGACTGTCATGAAAATAGAGGTGTATTTGAGATAGTCTTGAGAATGAGGATACCCAGTTCATGATTTAAATTTATCGTTGATTCTGTCACACAGTGATTTGCAAAAGGTAATGCATCATCTGTTAAGGTTTTGACATTTCTTGAACATCATCTGTTAAGGTAATGCATCATCTTCTCTAGTAACTTTGATTCTCAAAACCATTTTCCTTGTATGTAAGTTAAGGGTTTTCTTATTGGATTTATATTGCTGACAAACAGTTTGGATCTTATAAAAGGCGTTTTTGGTTCTATTAGGTACTGTATTTAAAAGGTAAATTTTGATGCTACAGGAGAGACAGGGAGGATGTATGAAGCTTATGTTGATGATGTGGGGTACAGGCTGGTAGCCATCTATACTCCTGTAAGAGAGGATGGTGTTGAGGGGCAACCTGTTTCGGCATCCACAGAGCCAATTGCAGTTGGTAATTTGCAAAACTGTCTTCAGCTTTTTTGTGATGCCAAATTTTTCCTTCTATTTTTTTTTGCATAGTCTGATACCAGAATTATTATCAATCCAAACCTTGTGGTATACAAATAATTTTTCAATTGTATTGCTCAGCTACCTTTATTTTTTAAATGTCATAAGTTACTAAATTTCATGTATATTGTTACTAGTACATTAACCTTTTCAAGATATGATTTAAAGTTTCCGATTCAATGACAGAGCCTGATGTTTATAGAGAAGTGAAGCAGAAGCTTGATCTCGGAGCTGTGAAGTTTGAGGTCTGATTCTATTCTGAGTTTTCTTCTGATCTTTATAGCTTATTTTTCTGATTTAGGCAGATGTCATCAATAAATACCATTTCCCACACTCTGACCCAATTGAAATACACTTTTTTGCATGTGTTGATATATCTCCTTTATTTTTCCTTTTTCTTCCTTTTTTCTAAGTCCCCTCTTGATAAAGTATGCAAATATAAACATGCACCCTAACAAGTATAAAACATTTAGCCATGGTTTTAGCACTAGCAATAATGGGGTTTCTTAATGAGTACTTTTTGTGCTGGTAGAGATGTTATCCATAGGTATTTGTCCTATGTGGATGATAATTTTTTGCTTTAAAAGAAACTGATAAGCAACTTTAATCCACTACAAACCTCAAAAATAGTTTGTGACCTGGAAGCTGGAAATGAGGTCAACAGGCATTCCTGTAAAATGTTAGACAAGTTTACCTACTCTAGAGGATTTGAGATTTATGCATATTATCATTTGTAAATTTGTAATGTGCCTTTAGATTTTAGTGACTCAAACCAGAAACAAGTTTTAAGTACAATGATTATATTATATGGTTCAAACTCGTATGATATGCTTTTAATTATTCTCATTGAGTTCAGACTTTGCATCAAGCCAATGCATATAGGAAGTTGTGTAGCTATAGGGTTCACGTTAGTGTTTTTGTCAGCAATCAGTTTTATCTGAACTTATTTGTATAGGAATATGATTTATTTATATATCAAGTATTTTCTTCCAGCTTATCTGCTTCTTGTTGTGACTGCCTCATCAACTTGAATTCTTTCCATTATTGTGTATAAGGTTTCCCATGTGTTACCATTTAGGCTGTGAGATTCATGTATTTATTTCTTTCAGGATAAGGATTATGAAAGTTTAGGTTGATTAGATCCTTTTATTACTCGTGGCAATTTACACGCTATTTACACTTACATGTATCCTGAACTTTGCTGGAATAAACAACTGGAATAAGCTTGTATGATTGCTTATGACTGGTATTGTCCTCATGCTCACACCTCTTTGATTTCTGGAAACAGGTATTATGTGACAAGGACCGGTCTCTAAAAAAGGTCAGTATTTCTTATTTCCTCACAAATTGGAGCTTCGAATTAAATGTTGAAAGCACTGTAAATATTAGCTCTGTACACTTGCAAATTTTGCAGGCTCCTGGAGAGGGAACTCTCGAGAGAAGAATTCTAGAAATTAATAGAAAAAGAGTGAAGGTTGTAAAGCCAGGTTCCAAAACATCTTTTCCCACAACCGAAATCCGTGGAAGTTATGCTCCTCCCTTTCATGTAGGTTTCATCACACAAGTCCTGGTATTTTGTTACATTTGTTTAGACTCTTGTGTCAGTTAGTTCTCAGCATAACAAAGATTCACACACATAGGTACAGAGGGATAAAGAAGAAATGAACAAGATATATGCCTATCTATAATTAACCTTAATGTTTTGGCCATATCTAATATACAGTTGCTTATATTGATGAGACCAGATTTAAGGCCGGACTCTTGTTTGTCTGAACAAATTGCTCTACAAATGTGATAAAAGCGTGTAAACTGAAATGTGCAGAAATAATCTGGTTGGGGGGGATACTGATTGTGATTACTATGTTCATATATCTGGGGAAGTTCTTACAGTCATTATTGTGATTTGCAACAGGTGGAGCTGTTCCGAAATGATCAACGTCGATTTAAGATTGTTGTGGACAGTGAGAATGAAGTGGACTTGATGGTTCACTCCCGGCATATGCGAGATGTTGTAGTCCTTGTGATCCGTGGCCTTGCTCAGCGGTTCAACAGTACATCCCTCAATTCTCTCCTCAAAATAGAAACCTAGGTTAGATCAAGACATGTAAAGTGAATATATTTAAAAATATATCCTGCTTTAGGTTTGATGCATGCTATCCGCACTTTCCTCAGATCTTTCTGATTTCAAATTTGGCTTGTGATTGTGGGTGGTATTGCTGTCATTTTTTTTATTATTATTATTATTTCCCAGTAGGAAAAGTTGTGCAGTGCAGTGATTTAAGAACCGAGTTTCTTCATAACTTGTAAAGTATAACATCAGTGATAATTTTTCAACTTATTTGCAAGGTTCCCCCGGGTGTATTAATTTGTCAACAGTTGAGCTTTAACTTGGTCAATTTTGCAACAGATGAACCCTTAACAGTAAGGCTCGCAGCTAGAACGAAAACTGCTACCATAATCTTAGTGCTGAACAAGAAAAATAACATTAAACAATGCTTGAATCTTGATCTGTTGTGTAGTAGTGAAAACTAAGACTTGTAACAGAAACGACTGAATGGTTCAATCCTACATGTACATCAACGCTGAAAGGAAAAACACAGGCCTTACAATTACTTCGACTCTGATTAGTGTTATTTGGAAATCCCTGCCTCGATGTTTGAAACTTGAGCTTGTTTTTCAGTATCCTTTGCTGCATCATATGAAGCATGAAGTGCTACGAAGAAATAGTAGACGAGCAAGAGAAATGTCCAGATGATGAATCTGATAAATGATGGGCCATCAACGGAACCCATGATGAAAATGTTGATAGCAATGCAACCAGAAGGTAGCCATGGAAGCAAAGGAACTCCCCACAGCTTAGGCTTTCTTGCTTCCTTCACAGTCAACTGCAATCCAAGTGTTGACAGAAACCAAATCGGGACAGTCACTGTGTAGCCAATCCAACCATTATTGCTGGCTGCCCAGTAAGCAGCTGAAGCAATGGAGGATACTATGATCAGCGTCAGGAAACCGATGAGCTTGTATCGGTCGGAATTCGAAGTCTCACTGGCAACGTAGTATCTTCTTACTAGTAAAGCAAGAGCAACAAGTGAAAAGATAAACAAGGTTGATATTGAAAGCAGGTTTGCCAAAACATCAAGGCTGGTGAAGAATGCTACTATGGAGTTTGCAACAGTCATGACCACTGTAGCATTAACCGGTGTGCCGGTTTTCTCATTGATGGTGGCTAGAAAGGGTGGCGCCATGTGTGTGCGGCCAATATGAGTGAAATACCGAGCTTGACCGATGAGGTTAGCCAGCAAGACGGTGCTCATACCCTTCAATGCGCCCAATGCAACAATGTACTTTGCCCAGTTCATTCCCACAGCCTGGAATGCAACTGTATATGGAGCATCAACATTTATCTGAAAATACGGCTGCATAAGACACAATGTTGCTGAAAGAAGGCAGTAAATTGTGATGGTAACCACCATAGAGCCAATTAGCCCAATTGGGATATCTCTTCCAGGGTTTTTGATCTCCTCCCCTAGAGTTGCAACCCCATCAAATCCAACATAAGCAAAGAAGAGCACAGCAGAAGCTTTCAGGATTCCCTTGATTCCATTTGGAGCAAAGTTTGCATAATTTGCAATATTAGCTTGAGTCATACCAGTGATGAGGATGAAGGTCAAGATTATCACATGGACAATTGTTGCAAAAGAGTTGAACCTCGATGATCCTTTCATACTCATACATGCACCAATACACACAACGATTGAGACAATAACAGCAATCGGATCTAAATAGCTGTAATCTGCAGCAAAAGATGATGCATGTATCCGAAAACTGCTGGGATCGTGGTTGCACAAAGTAGCAAAATAAGAAGTCCAAGACCTTGCAACACTAGCTCCAGCAACAACATACTCAAAAAGAATGTTTCCAGCAGCAATATAAGCCATGAAATCTCCAAGCTCAACTCTCAGATAAGCAAACGAGCCTCCTGCTACCGGTAACTCAACAGAAAACTCAGTGTAACACAAGACTGATAGCAATGCCGATATACCTGAAATCATATAAGAAAGAACAACAGCAGGGCCAGCATAATTCCTAGCAGCTTCACCGGTGAGGACAAAGATTCCGGCACCCATTACAGCTCCCATTCCGAACCAAATCAAATCCCACCAGTTAAGGGTTTTCTTCATTTCATGTTGGCTACGAGCTTTCATTTGATGCAGCTCAAGATTATCATCAGAACGTGAAAGCAGCCGATCTTTTAGCCTTGTTTTTGAACTTGCCAAAGCCTTGACATAATTTCCCCAGCTCTGGAATGATTCTTCAGGTAAAAAATCTTCTTTTGAGCACCCACATCCTCTCTTCTTGATCCCAGTTCCATTGCCATTATCACTCACCATTGTTGCTACCTCTGCAGCAAGGGAAAAATAAAAAAATGTAGCAGAGTTGCTGATAGAACTGGGATTTATTTAGATTTATTTATTTATTGTTTTTGAGATTTGCATGCAATTAATCTACCTAACTGACAGTGATAGAAGAGAGTTCTGAACCACCTGATAGTACTAAATATTGATCCAGCTGGAATTCAAACCAGAAACATCTGCTTCTGATTTTTGACTCACTTTAGTGAGTCTATCTAAGAGGAAATTTAGGATAGAGATGTTATCAATATTTAATCAATTACCTTGGTGTATTTTCAATTGAAAAATTAAAACAAGAGTGCAAATTACATTTAATTATTTAAATATCTCAACGTTCATGCCGATTTTTTAATAAATATTTTTAAAATTATTATGATTAATCAATGCAATAGAATATATTTTAATAAAGAATTTATTTCTTTTTATTCTAAAAAAAAAGAGGATTGGATCAAAATTAAGGATTCATTTTTTTAAGTTATGGCTTTAACGTAACGTTACACAATTATTTTATATTTTTATTAAAAAAAAATGCAGCAAAAAATTCAAAATTAAAATAAAGATCGGATAGGATTTGAACCGAATGGAAACCGACCAGTTCAGTTCGACCAGTTCAATTCTTTATAACATTCCGATTTCGGTCCGGTTTTAATTCTTTTATTCGATCCTTTCAAATCCTAAAATTTCGGTCTAAATGAAAACCGAAAGGAATTAAAAAAAAAAGTTCTTTTTTGTTTTGCTTGAAATCACCACCGTTTCCAAATAGGTGGAAATATTTTCAATAATCATGTTTCACAAAATTATGAAATTTGATAATTTTTTTTAAAAAAAAGTGAAAATAATAACAAATTGTTTATAAAATAGAAATAGTAAATCTCATTAACTAAATAATTCTAAAAAAACAATTTTTTTTTACTTTTTAAAAACAATTTTTAATGTTCAAAATTAATCCAATAATAACATTTGGGCAAGACAAGGACTCTTAATACTCCATTTTAAAGTTATTCTCGACGAGTTATTATGTGAAGCAGAAAACAATCTAAATTTACACAAGAAGACAAAATAATATATATTTTTTTAAAAAAAAAATCAATATATATTATCAAATATCAAGAACGGCCTCATTCCATGATCTAAGCCAAAATTTGTCTCCAGTTATTAAAAAAGAAAAAGAAAAAAAATCGTATTTAAATAAAAATAAATAAATATTAAAATCAAACGGCTACACGACTCTTTTCACGACCGTATTTTTCCCTCACCGGCGCCGTCGAGAAATTCGTGCACAGAAAAATTAAGCCAGGAAAAAAGAAAAGCAAGAATTGTTTGAAGACTGAAACACTTTCAGTCGAGTAATTTTGATGAAGAAAGCAAATAAAAGAGAGCATGAAAGGAAGAAATTAAGAGACAGAAGATTGATAAAACGTACACGTACCTCAAGAACAGAACAGAACAAAACTGAACTGAACTGGTTAGATCATAGCAGAGAGATATAGATGGCTTATAATGAGAAACACCTGCATTTAGCCCCATATATACTGTTGTTCATATACGTACATCTATACATATACACACAAATACGTATACATATATATATATATATATATATATGTAGGGTATCAATTACTTATTTTTTTTATACAAAATCTTACATTAAATATAAGCCGTTGGACCTAAACACATCCAACAGGATTGCATCTGACATCCTATCTCTATATCTATCTATCTATATATATATATCGTTCCAAGGGTACCCAACCCTTCAAATATTGGTGTCCGTACTACCCTATTGATAGGGTGCAAAATGTAATTTAAATCCTAACAAAGTTTTTTTTTTAATTTAGATATTAACATTACATGACACTCCAGTTAGAGGTTTGCTGGGGAGTTTACATGATTACTGTATATGATATCACACTCTAAAAAATCCATTCATATCATGCCTTCGATAGAATTCTTACCATCCGATTACTGAACAACAAGTTTTTAAGATTTTGTTTTTGAGTTTTTCACTCGATTTATTGATCTTTTATCAAATGATATATTGCTTCAATCAAATGGTGAGAGAATTTGAAAATATATAGTTGTATAGATGATTTATTTTGAAGTTGATGATCATAAATAATGACAATTCATAATAATATTTTTACTTTTAATTAGTATGAGAGGGAATAATATATTTTAGTTAAATTTAATTATTTAATATAGTATTATAATAAAAAAAATACATTTCATCACTAATGATGTGTGCATCAAGTTCTAATTCTTGATATTAAGCTCCAAATCATGTTACTTAAATTCACTACATATATAATATATTGTTATCATTTGTTTTTTTAAAGGCAAGAGAAGAAGGTGGAAACAACTTTTGAAAGCCATATTCAACACACGTGTGCTAGAAACTTGATAAAAAAAAAGAATAGAGGAATTTTTGTTCAACAAATTGCATATATTTAATTATTAATTAAAAAGAAAATTAATGTATACTTTTTTAAAGTTTTGAAAAATATGTGTGAATTTTTCTAAAATTATCATTTAAATATTAATTTTTCAAATCTTAGAAAAGGTATGTATTAATTTTTCTTAATTAGAAATGGCATCTAAAAGAAGCAAAAAGAGAAAGTCAAACAAAACGATATAAGTTTTGTTTGTTGCCTTTCTTTGTGCTCTCTTATCCAAGTAAAGCACCCACTAGAATAAGCAGCTGCTATATGCTATAAAAAATTAGGAAAACAACATTCCCTACTTTATGCTCAAACTCAAAATAAACAGTCAAATTCTTCATCAAACACACACAATATAATTGCTATGATATCGCACTATAAAAACATATACATTTTAAGTATTATATTAACACGAATCTTTATAATAGTAGTAATAAATAATAATAATATTTTCACCTTTAGTTATAATGAGGGTGAAGAATATATTTTGAGGTACCAAATATGGCATTATAATAAAAAATTTACATTTAATCACTAATGATGTATATGTATCAATTTCAAATTTTTAATATTGGGCTCTAAATCATGTTACCTAAAAATTCACTATATATATATATATATATATATATATATATATATCATATGATGAACATTTTGATAATGTTTTAGATCAAATTTTATTTGTAATAATATTATTTTTTTGGGAAGTTGATTTTTTCTTGAGATTTTTGTATCGCTTAAAGAGTTTGTTAATTAATTTTTTTGAAAGAAAAAAATTATTCATACACACATTATAAAAAATTGAAATTGAAATTTCAACATTTTGAAAAAATTAATGGATGTTAGTAAAAGTGAGTTGGAAGCAATCAATTGCATATTACTTAGTTAAAAGCTAAACAGGTGAAAAAAATATGAAGCCTTCTAGATTTAGAACCTCATTAATAACAAAATCAAGAGGAAAATAAGGACTAAAGTGTATAGAAATGGAACTATATGGTTCTAAACTGTAAACATTCAACTTTGGTATCAAACAAAACAAGAGAATCTCTAATATTCCAAATGACTTATTGCTAGAAAGAAAACTTTTAGGTTATTTCTGAGTTAGGGTTCATTCTAGGAAATTCTTAGATCATGTGATTAATTTGGCTTTATTTGGTATTGATTTATTTTTTCTTGAACAAAAATTAGGACTTATCCATTAAACACCAAATTTAAAAATTAGGATTCACCCGTAAATTACTAAATCTTTATTAGACAGTGTCAAACGGACTGTAAACTATTCCAATTTTATTCATAAGAACATCACTTTAATAAATATATACACTTATATTAACAAATTTTAAATATTTTAATTTTTATTTAAAAAATTATCAATATTTTGATTATAAAATATTGATAAAAAGTGTTTTAATTATTTCTAAAATATTCATAATTTAATTTATGAAGTCAAAATTTAAAAGGTGACCTAATAAATGTAAATTTACTTTAAAAATATTTTTCTAAAACAATACAATTTGAAATACATCAAAAGTTAAAAACTTATTATTATAATTTTTTTTATGCAAGAGGAGAAGGTGGAAACAACTTTTGGAAGTCATAGTCAACACGTGTGCTAGAAACTTGATAAAAAAATAATTAAAGAATTTTTGTTCAACAAATTGCATCTAAAAAGAAGCAAAACAGAAAGTGAAATAAAACAATATAATTTTTTTTTCTTTTTTGCCTTTATTTGTGCTATCTTATCCAAGCAAAGCACCCACTAGAATAAGCAGCTGCTATTTATTACAAAAAGTTTTAGGACAAAAAAAAACTTTCCCACTACTTTCTGTTCAAACTCAAAACAAAGAACCAAATTCTTGATCATATATGTATATATATATTCTACCTTTTTGTTGTCCACATAAATAATTGCAATATAAGGATCGATTCTACTATAATTGTATAAAGTAATGGGCAATATTGGAGGAGGAGAAGAAGGGGGAATATGAACAAATTCAATTATTATTATTATTATTATTATTATAACTTTATTTATATATAAAATCAAACATATTCTCTATAATAAGTAGTGCAGCCGTTAGGGATTGAATGGTTTATTTTTGGAATAGGAATAATGGGTGGGATTTTGTTGTTATCATTATTAATGCTTTTATCCTCCACTTGTTGTAGAAATGGTCAAAATAATGCTAAGATTAAGATATTCTTGGATTTATCCCTTATGGTTGTTTTTCTAACATTTGATCAAGAGGCTTTTGAAACTTGATCACTAGAAAAGCAATATCATTTACATCATTAGTTATTGATTCCATTTAATTTGGTTATGATTTTAATTGGACAATTTGGAAAAGTTTAAGTTTAACAACTTTAAATTATTCTCTTTTTTGAGTCCACTCATAGGTCATTTTGACCTATAAACTACCTCATATCTCTTTATGTGATGTGGATCATTATATCTAAAATTACTTTTTTTGAGGTCTTTTCAGTAATTTGGACTAGAAGATGTAGAAGTCAAGAAAAAATTAATATTTTTATTGCAAAGTAACTTTCTTGTCTTTTAAAGTTCATTTTGTAAAAACAAATATTCTTCCATCTCTATTTCTTTTCATCTACTCAAATGTTTTTATGTCAAAGAAGCTTTTTCTAACTCTAGTTTGTAGAAAGCAGATAAATTTAGAGTATATTAATTTGAGATTGAGGTAATTTGATTTTGTAGACTTATCTGTTGTAAAATAAAATTTTTAAATATTAAATATTAGTAAGAAAAATAGTGAATTTCACAAGAAGTTGGTATTGTTAGGTCATATATACATGCCGACATCTTATTGCAATGCTAAGTAATTTTAATACAATCCAAATATTATTAGAATAAACAATCTTTTATTAAAATAAACTTGCCTATTTGAGTATTAAGATTGTCTTAACTAAAAAATTCTGGATTATAGGATTAGGTAAAAATAAGGTTTCAATTGTAGAAAACATGTTGAAGATTTGAATCTCATAATCATTTTTCAAAATAAAAAGATAAGAAGACTTAAAGAAATAGTAGAGATCTTTTCTATATTTAGAAAATATAATATTAATTAGCTTTTATTTATAATTTTTTTCTAATGTTATTAAATTGTTTGATGGTTGGATGTGACTCTGTGGAATAGATGATTACCACATAACAAATTAGATGTATTCTTTTTATTTATATTTGTAACAATTAATTAATTGAATATTAATTAAATCTGATAAATTCCTAAAAATAGACCTAATAGATATTACAATACTTTAAAATTTTATTATTACTCAATAGTCGTTGCTTTGTTATTACTCATACCCTTGGTCACTCCCTACACTTTCTTGTCTTGTTAGTCAATAGTTTCATTTGAAGAAGGCTTAAACTACGAATTTTATGAGCCCTTTCTGAGGGGCATGCATTTGAGTCCTGTAGATGTAAGAACTCTTCCCACAAATTATTAGAGTTTCCTTCCACCATATTAGAATATAGGCATTGTCCCTTTAATTTGAGGGTAAACATCGTACTAAATATATTTAAAAATTTGAGATGTAGTATAATTGTCTTATCTAAACTCTCAGTAGAATCCTGATGTATATTAGTAAATTGTAATGTAAGAATTTACTTTTCAGAAGTATTTTTTGGTTTTCAAATTTTTATTTTAAAAATATTTATATTTTTTTCTCATATTGTTACAACGCATGGAATTATTGTCATAATAAACTGCTTGTTTTTTTATATAAATATTTTTTTACTAAAGTTATCTTTCCAAATAAATTTCTTTGACTTAAATTAATTTTTCAATTATTATTCTATTAGAATTCAAACTAGATCAGTCTTTTAAGACATAATATATTCTTCTATATATCATGCTTTCTTTAATATATGTGAAGTGAGTGTCTAAATCAAAACGTGCTGTAATTTTTTTTTTATCCATATTTGTGTTTTTAAAATTTTATTATTTTTTAAGAAAATTTAAGCTGAAAAAATATCCTTCTGAGTACGATTTTTTAGCGGCTTAGAGAGATTCTATTTGGTATAAGATTCTTGGTTTTAAGTTAAAAAATATATCTTATAAATATGACTAGACTTTCATTATTGTGATTTTTCGGGAGAAGAATATTTGATCTTCGAAAAAAAAACATATTTTACTTCAAGATGAGTAGTTTTATAATTTTGAAGGGAATTTAACTTCTCTATAAATAGGTACAACTAGTTATTTCTATATGGTAGCGACAAAATTAAATAATGAGCCTTTATTTATTTAAGTCTACTCGATATTTATAATTTTCTATAACTTTATTGAATTATTCAATAGCATCACATAAAAATTATATGTATTATTTATTTATTTATTTATGTTTTTAGTAATGAATTAATTGAATATTAATTAAATCAGATAAATTCTTAAAAACAAATGTAATAGATATTACGTATAACACTTTGAAATTATGTTATTACTCAATAGTTGTTGCTTTGTTAAAATCTCTACGAGCCACCCAACCCTTGGCTGGATGGTTAAAAAAAAGCATGCCCTCCATGGAGTTTGGATTTGGTTTATAATAAACAAAATCTGATGTCTCAAAATCAACTGTACAACCATTGAATATAATATATTCAAATTAATGTTATACATTCTAGTGATTATATTCTATTTCGTTTCAAATAGTGATGCTGTATTTGTTGATTAAATGTTACATATTTATAATTTTAAAAATGAAAAATTTTATGAAACTAGATAAAAAATTCTAGTATCAATAACTCATTTTTATTGACTTTTAGTTTTCAAATTAAAATTTGGTCAATACATTTTAAATATGATAAATAATCTGTTCAACAAGTAACATGTTAAATTAACTTATTATTTAAGTTTAAAATTATTTTCTTTATATTTTATTTTTTAATATATTAAAATTATTTAGATATAATTTATTTTTTGAAATATAAATTCATATATTATAATAAAAAAAATTTAATGATAAAGACTATGTTATGCATCTTATGAATAATCTATTTAAAAAATATGAGTTTAGATATTATCAAAATGCATTATCTTTCTTTAATTTTTCAAAAAATTTTAATAATAAAATAAATTATTAAAACTCAAAAATCAATATTAGAAAGTACAACACATCTCATCTATTACTTATATTTATATTTATAAGAATTAATGAAAAATTTATGCTATTTTAATGATGTAAATGTTATTGTCATAGTTAAGAATAAATAATATGGTAAAATAACTATATAACTAATATCACATCAACAGATAAAACGAGAATATCTTAAAACTGATAATTGGTTAGTGAAAGGAAATATACATGTAATTGTATAAATATGAAAATTTGAAAAGATTATTAAGAAAATTAAAATATAAATTAATCTAATTTTTTAAGGTCGATGTTATTTGTAACGATTAAAATTTAAGAAATCATATTCACATGTAATGCAAATTCAATTTGGCACAACAAGAATGCTATTAGTAAATTATTGACATTTGGTATTTGTAAAGTAATACTTTAAAATTATGTAACTAAAAAAAAAAGAAAAGAACGAGAAATTTTTTATTAGAACACATGTTAAAAAATAATTAAAGAAATTAAAAACATCAATAATCAATTTTTGACTCTGCGGCAAAGCATATGCATACATTCAGAAAAAGCATATATGTATATGTGACATCATCATCATCATTATAATAATAATAATAATAATAATAATAATAATAATAATAATAATAATAAATAAAATTTATGTAAAATTTTTGATCATTTTTATAATTTTACAAGTATTTTTTACTAAATTTTCACTGTAATTTAATTTTCTATATTAGGAGTACATGGAAAATATTGATTTACAATCCTTACGTTATATTTATATTCATTTTGTTCTATATACAGTTATAATATTGTTGTCTATTAATTTGTGCTCATTTTTATTTATTTTATCATAAATATATTTTTTCTGTTGCTTTATCAAATTGTTATTATTTTTACTTTTTTATATTGACTCATGCTTTTATATTTTTTCATTTTTAACTTTTGTTAATATTTTATTTTATATATATGTTTTACGTTATAATTTAATCTTTTATGTAAAGATTACAAATTTTATGTAAATCTATAAGGTTTACGTCACAATTTGGTTTCTTTTATTTTGTTTACAATTATACTCTTGCCATTTCACAGTTTATTGTAACTTACATTTATCTTTGTGCATTTATAATTTTTATATTGAATTTATAAAATTAATGTTCATTTTTACTCTTTTATGTTAACTTTTATTTTATTTTAAATTTTTATAAATATTTTATTTTACATATAAGTTATAATTTAATGTTTTATGTGAAAATTACAATTTATATGTGGATTTATAATTTTTATGTCACAATTATATTTCTTTCGTTTTATTTACGACTATAGTATTGTCATTTGACAATCTATATTAATTTACATTTATCTCAATGTATTTACATTTTTCATGTTGAATTTAAAAAATTAATGTTCATTTTTACTCTTACTTATTGGCTTATATTTTACTTTGAACTTTTACAAGTATTTTTTTTTACATATAAATTACACGTTATAATTTAATGTTTTATGTGACAATTACAAATTTTATGTGAATTTATAACTTTTAAATCACAATTATTAGTTTTTTAGTTTGTTTATAATTGTGCTGTTATTATTTGACAATTTAATGTTAATTCATATTTATCTCAATCCAGTTACATTTTTGAAGTTAACTTTATGAAATTGATGTTCATTTTAATTCTTTTATGTTGGCTTGTATTTATTTATTTTAATGTTCTATAAGTGTTATATTTTACATTCAGGTTATACGTTGTAAGTTCATGTTTTATGTGAAGATTATAAATTTTATGTGAATTTATAACATTTGCATTATAATTATAATTTCTTTAGTTTGTGGACAATTATACTGTTGTCATTTGACAATTTGATATTAATTTATATTTATTTATGTGCATTTATATTTTTATATTGAATTTATAAAATTGATGTTCATTTTTATTCTTTTATGTTGATTTTTTCTTATTTTTTTAATTTGTTTATCAATATTATATTTTAGGAAAAATGTATGTTTGTCCTTTAAAGTTTTCTCAAATTACCCATTACGTCTTTGAATTTTGAAAAATGCCCTATTTCGTCCTACCGTTAATAAAGATAACGGAAATTCACCAATATAAGAGTGCTTTTACTATTTTATCACTGCATAGCAGACGTGAGTCCTACATAAGGGTAGCAATTCAGATAAACGAATCGAATTTGGACCGATACGAATACGATTCGTTTAATATTCGTTTGATACAAATACGATTCTTTTATTATTCGTATCATTCTTTTAAATCCGAATACGATCCGTTTATTTAGATACGATTCGTTTAGACACGATTATTTGTTTAAGACACAATTATTCATTTAAGATCCTATTATTCGTTTAAGATACGAACACGATTTGTTTAACTTAGTAATTATCATTGAGGTCCTTAAAATATTAAAAATAACATATTTTATCAAACATAATATATATTTAATAATTAAATGCTTATATTAGAAGTTGTTTATAATAAATAAATTTATATTACATATTTTTTTTAAATTTATTAAAATATATTCGTTAAGGATACGATTATTCGTTTAGGATACGATTATTCGTTTAAGACATGATTATTCGTTTATTCATTTAAGACACGATTATTCATTTATTCATTTAATTAATCGTGTCTTAAACGAATAATCGTATCTTACATGTTAAACACGGATACAACACGAATAATAATCGTGTCGACACGAATACAACACGATTATTATTCGTATCAAGATTTTAAATCCAAATCCATTTAATGACACCGAATTCGTATCGAATAATCGTGTTGTATCCCAAATTGTCACCCCTAGTCCTACATGACAAACTTAATGATATTGATATAGTACTGTATAGCAGACGTGGGTCCTACTGAATAATCTACAGTTAGTACATAGACCCATTAACTCTGATTTTTGAGTTTGATGTAAAATTTAAAAATAAGGTGGGATTATAATAATAAGATGGGAATTAAGAATTAATTTTGTGACTATGACCTAGAATTAGTTATAAAAATAATTTTTTTATCTTGAGGAATAATAATTCAATGTGTTTATAATTTTTAAATTTAATAATATAAAAATTAATAATAACAATTAATTAATAGTTTAATTAAATTTGATAAGAACAATGTAATAATTTGTTAATTAAATAGTATTTAAATAAAATAAGTAAAAATGAAAAAAATCTAAAATGTAATAAAATAAGTAAAAATGAAAATAAAAAGAAAATAATCCAAAATCGACCGTTTATGGCTTGCAACTGTGAAAAAGTTTGTCTATAAAGCACAATCCTTTTCCATGTAACATTTAACCACAACTGAACACTCTGTTGCCCAACACGAAAAAAAAAATTAACAAACACTCAGCATCGATCTTCTCCCCTCCCCTCTTCCTCTCATCACCAATCACTATTATCTCCCCCATTACCAGTAATCATTATCTCTCTCATCACAATCAACCAACTTCAACAAGCAGACAATACAATACAAAATACAAAATATAAACAATCAAACAAAATATATTCAACAGATTATTTAAATAATGTCTTTAAGATCAATTGATGATATGCAAATAAATGGTGAAATCATTAAATTCAGAAATAAATCATGTTCCTATGGTAAGAGAGCTAGGGTAAGGACATATAAAAGTGATAAAAATCCTAATAAGTTATATTTTTTTTGTTTACAAGATCCATCATGTGGGTATTTTAGATTCTGGAAGCCAACACAAGAGGAATACAACAATTATGGATGCTTTGCGAATGCAAGTAGCTGCAGCAGTTTAAGAAACTAAAACAAGGATGGCAATAAAGGGGTGACAAGCATCCACTTAAGGTCCAACATTGGTGGACAGCAAGCATTAACCAACATTAAAAAGAAGCTAAACAAAATTATTCTATTACTGCTAATATTGTTGATGCTACTATGTATTTGTGTATATGGACTAGTAAGACACGAAGATGCAAAAGATAATAACATCAAAGTATTAAAATAGAAACAATTTTTCCTTTGAGCAGAAGCTGTGTGCATTCAATTTCACAGAATAAATGTAGTTTAAAGCAACCATGACAAAGTAATTGTAGTTTTATACATGTTTGTCTATAAAAAAAAAAAGTAAAGCCACCTCCCAAAATATGCATGCATTGTCTTCAATTATTTTTATCCTCTGCCAAAGCAACCTTGTTGAACACAACTCCTATGCATATAAATCAACTCTTTAAATCCTAACAAGTTACATGACCAGTGTATCATTAAAGCATATACCACCAAATATGACATAATTTTTCAAAAACAGAAGAAATCTTTCTGTGCACTAATTTTTGAGCATTTGTATGTTTTGCTAGCTAAACCAAAGTAATCCTGCTTACACAGCTTTTAAGCATTAACCAACACTACACATATACACAAGATGAACTCATTTATGAGAAATATAAGTAATTACACTTGCCAACTAGATAATGGAGTTATGAGCAATCTATACAGAAAACATACCTTTCAATAATTTCCTAAGTGTTGCTCCTATTAGCAACAATACCTTTACTACCAGCAGCCCCTATTTTCCTTCTAGGTTTATCATGAACAACACTTTCATTGTTTATGTTTTCTCTTGGACCTGATCATATATACATGATAAATGTATCATTAATGGCAATAAGTAATTAAACACATGAAGCTACTGAATCAGATGCTTTATCCTTTCCTTTTTCTTGGGGTTGAAATAGAAGCTGAAAGTGCTATTTTTGTAGAGGTTGTAGCTGATGCATGAAAAGTATATCAAGTAAGGAATTTTTAGCATATAACAAAACAATTTTTAATTACCAATAGCAACAAATTATCATTTACCTTTCTAACTGGACAACCTCTATTGTTATGGCTTAATTGCTTACAATGGCCACATCTCAAAGTATATAGCATAATTTTTGGAGGTTGTTCTTGTTGCTCTCTTTTTTTGCGAATCTTTGGCCTTCCAACTTGGATTACTCTAATAGGAGATTCTAATTAAGGTATGTAACTCTTAGGCCAGTTTGCTCGATCAGGTAATGGTCGTATAGTATACGAGTAAGTGGAGAGGTAAGCTTATGTTTTCAAAGAGCAATGTGCATAATCAGCAGGATCAGCAGCACAATGCGTAATGAAAGCCAAAGCATGCTTGCATGGGATTCCGCTTATTTGCTATCCTCCACATTCACAGTAGATGTCTGCAAGGTGCACGACATAATGTCTTTCCTTGTCCATTACCTGATCCAACACTTCAAATTTTGTTGGGCTTGCTTTAATAACAACCAATTTTCTGGCCACCTTTGTAATCTTTCTTAACTTCACGTGTGGTGGCACTACATCCCAACTAGTTGCCTTCTTCCTTTTTCGTATGAGTCTTTTCATAATCTTTAAACGAATAAACTCAAGTAGATCAATTATTGACTTTCTTTGATAATCATTCAGTACCCTATTCCATGATTATGTCATATTATTTGTCACGTGGTCATATTTAAAGAATTCATCGAACGAGTGACAGCTCCATACCGAAGGGTTTTTCTTCATCAACCATTGGTATGCATTTTCATCCTCAACCCTTATAGAATCTATAAATATAGTGAAATCAAGCTGATTTGTTGCTTTTGCTACTTGCTAGAATTTCTGTCTCAGACTCTCACCATAAAACTCTTTTTGAAAATTGGCTAAGATGTGCCTAACACAATACTGAATCTTCGCTTTTTTAAAATGTTGATCACGTGCAGCTATTAGTCAATTTTGTCTATCGGACATAATAGTTAAAGCAAACTCATCCATAAAACCCATGTGCTCTTTCAATAATGAGAAAAACTAACCCCAACTGTTTTTATTTTCCACTTCACATATTATCACAGCCAATGAATATATTTCATTATTAGCATCCATACTAACAGTTGACAGTAGCACCGCTTTATACCTGGTCTTCAAATGATAATTGTTAACTCCAATGAATCTTCTACACCCTTCTATAAACCCCTTATGCAGTGCATTGTAACTAACAAAGATACGTTTGAAGTGAGCTTTCCCACCTACCCAATCTTGTTATATCTTGACTGTTACACCCTTGTTCCTCAAAAGTAACACATTGGTATAATCTTATAGCATTTTATATGATTAAATGTAGTCTTCATCTGCAACATGTAAGGCCAACTTTTTTGTCCTATAAAGTCTTTTTCTCATTGTCGCAGTACCAAACCTAACCCTAAGTTGATATGTTATAGTTGAAGTTCTGATGTCAGGATTACTTTTAATGTTCTAAAATAACTTGTCGGCAATCCATTTGTTGGTAACCTCAGGATTCTTTATCACACCTAAACAAGAATGAACGCTTTTTATACTTTTTATCATGAAAGAGTGACCATTAACCACAATTGAGACATGAATTCTCCACATGCATGTACTGCTCACTCTACATGCTGTTGTCACTTTATCTTTATTATTTTTCTTCTTATCCATATAAAAGCATTATTGGATGACAAAATCTTTTAAAGCACTCATGAACTCATCAATTGGCCTAAAAGTCTGTCATTCTTCCAGGTTAATCTCTCTTTCTCCATTGTGTATGAATAATCTACCTTTAACGTCTTTAGCCACATTCACCATATGTGTGACTTCATCTGTATCACTGTCTGATAAGTCAACATCTCTATCATTGCTCTCGTAACCAGCAAACCCATCTTCATCATCATTAGAAGAAACATCAGGGACATACTTAACATCTGCATCACTATCAGACTCAATAATATCACCTATGTTATCATCTGTCCAATTTATGGAGTCAATACTATTGGCATCATCAATTGCATCATCATCTAAATTATCTTGAACTGAAGCTGCTGGTTCAATTTCTAAAGGTGGGTGTAACTCTGAATCTATGTGCATGTGAGTGGTGCCTTATTGAAATGATGCAAATAATCTGTCTACAGTTGCAATGACTTTTCATTAAATTCAGAATCTCATTCTGCATTTGTTGGTCCAGCTTCTGGTTCTGAAAAGTGTTGATGGATTTCAGTAGGTATTGAAATAATAGGAACTGAATTCTCATTAGTGGGACTCATTATTAGGGGCTGACTATGCATATCAGTAACTTGGGAAATAACTTCTTCAAATGAGGGAAGGCTAATTGTTTGTTATTTGTCAAGTTAGATGGATCTGATAGGTAACAACTCCATTTCAAGCTTTAATCTCTCAAATCCCCTTGTCTTTACCAAGTTTACAAGGTCAAAAAACTTAACATCTGTTTTCAACTCTTTCTTTTCACTGGACCATGGAATAATGGCTATCATTATAAAGTTTTCTTCATGGAACTTACGTCGTTTGTGCACCATCTCTATGACATCATTTATAACAGCAATTAAACTCAATCGATCTAATTCTGCATGTCCATAATCTAACTCATCCCTACAATATTGAACTGTCAAATAAATCAAGTCATCCATGTTGACCCTATTAACATTAAATAAGGGAATTAATCACCATTTCGTAAGGGTCATACCATAAACATAATGATGAACAATGATACCATGCAAAATGGGACAAACATGACTAAAAAATCTCAGCACATAACAGAGTAAAGTACTAAAAGTTGAAAAAGACAGTAAAGGGATAGAACAAAAATGCCCAATATATCATGATTAAATAAGCTAGCATCCATAAAGTTTTTAAGCAGGCCAAACATGAGTAAAAGATCTCAACACATATCAGAAGCACTAAGTTTACTTTTTTCTAGAGTAAGCACTTTTTAAATAAATATCAAACCACTTTGGTTGCATATTTTTTTCATTTCAACAAAAGGACAAAGTGAGGACCAGAGGCTGGTTTATGTGGGTGTTACTTTATCAAAACATAAATCATTGAGCAAAGCTTATACATTTATGATGTGCAATATTTTCTAACTGTTAAATTCTAATATAATTATTCACAACACAAATATTGACTTCATGGTTTGGATATGTTTCAAATATTGATGAAATAAATTTTATTCTATGATCAAATAGAAAGCTTAAAATTTCTTCTTCTAATTTGGGTATGTTTCATTTTTTTAACAATTATTGCTGTTTAATTTTTTTTATGTTCATTTTGACTTAATATTTTGTCGTTGCATTATAAATTATGATGGAAAGACAATTTTATTCCACAAAACTAGAATAAAATTGTCTTTCCATTATGAGTTTTTGGCAGTCATTATTTAAACTTTTTTAAAATAATGATAATAATTTTGTGCAACAAGATCACAAAAGGAAAACCTTAGTGCTATAATGTTTGAGCTCATGATCCAAATAGATAATGATAACTTCAAAGGGTCATTGTGTTCCTTAATTTAGTATTTTTCTTTGTTAGTGATGATAATTTTGAGGTATCATGTGCCAAACCTACATTGCAGGAACATAAATTATATTATAAATTTTAGCATTTCTCAATCAGACGTGCATAGTTGCTAGTATTTAATCTTTAAACACAATTTTCTAATACTAAACTCTTCTTCATTATTGGCAGAACATGAATTTGAGTACTCATTTTTCTTTTTTCTTTTTTAAAATGAATATTACATGATTTGAATTTACTTTTTAAATAAAACTTTATAATCTTTCAACCCAAAACCCATGTAACCTTAAGCCCACCAACAATAAAATAAAATAAAATAAACAAAACCCACGTTGTTTTCAAATCAAAATACAAACACAATAAAGCAAATTTTACAAATTGATGCAAACGAAAATAATAAAAAAATCCAGAAAACTACAAATATTTTGTATTTGAAAAATCTTCCATGTCTACTCTCTTCGAGTTACAAACTACCCAAAACCCATGTAAACTTAACCCACAAAAAAAAAATACCCATATGGTTTCCAATCAAAAAGACAAACACAATTAGAACTCATATTACGAATGTATAGAAACAAAAATAAAAAGCAAAAAACTACATGTATTTATTTTCAAGAAATCCTACATTATCAAAACTCTTTCGATATTTCGTTATCGGCCAAAAGTTAGTTTTTGCTACTCCACGAAGTTAGTTTTTGCTACTCCACTTCGTGTAATAAATCATTTTTCCACTGTCGATGGTGCGAAGAATTGATTTTGAGAAAAAAATAAAATATCTTTTGATGATTTTTCTGCTTTTTTCCCTCTAGTTCTTTCTCTCACACTATGGCGCCAAAGTGTTCAGACAGTCGAGGAATGAAGAAAAGGCTTGGGCCAGATTTTGTTTTAATTTTTTTGAGTTTTGGGATTTGTTCGATTACACCTAATACAAGCAAATCCCATCTGTCAGTTTTTTTTTTTAATTTTTAAATTACTTTACTTTTTTACCTTTTATATGGGTGAATTTTTGTTATCTTTATTAACAATAGGACGAAATAGGGCATTTTTAAAAAGTTAGGGATATAATAGATAATTTGAGAAAACCTTAGGGTGGCAAACGTGCATTTTTTCTATATTTTACATACAAGTTTTTCTCTTTATAAATATTAAAAAAATTGATAGGTACCCTTATAATGTTTGGAATAATAGACATATATTTCTAATGTTTGGAGAAAAGCAAATAATCTCCTCAAATTTAGCCAAATGGACAGATACCCAATGGATTACTATACAGTCTTGAAAAATAATTATTTTACTCTTATATATTTAGAAGGTATATTAATTGACCATTTTAACTTAATTATAATACATAATAACCAATATATATGTATGATTCATTTTTCAATAATTATATATTCAAATATTTTTGAATTAATCTCTAAATTATTATCAATATTTTAAATAATTTTATTATTCATGATATTAATTTATAACACAGTCAACTAAAATAAATTCTAAATAATATTTAGATGATACAAATTATATTATTTATATTTTGATAATATTTTTGATAAATAAATATGTCTTATTAAATATTTAAAATTTATATATAAAAAATATTATAAATAATATATTCGTGAAATTCAAATATTAGTTTGGATTTATTTTAATTATTTGTATAATCTATAATTTTGAGAATAATTATATAATGTAAACATAGTATGTCAATTTATAAATAAATTAACTTAAATAATTTATGCAATTTATAACCAAATATTCTTATTTTATAACATAATCAATTAAAATAAAACATAATATTTGAATTATTTGAATTATATAATTTTGAGAATATTTATATAATTTATACGTAACTCTATTAATTTATAAATAAAATAATTTAAATAATGTATATATAATTTACAATCAAATATTTTTTAAAATTATTGAATACTATTAATATAATAATGATAAAATTATTTTTAAAATATTAATAATAATTTAAAAATTAATTATAAAAATTTTGAATACATAATTATTGAAAAATATATTATAAGGATATGTTAATTATTATATATTAATAATTAAATTAAAATAATTAATTAATATATTTTTTAAATATATAAAAATAAAATAATTATTTTTTACGACCCTAATATTTGTTCATTTAACCAAAATTGAGAGAGATTGTTTTTTTGTTTAAATATCAGGAGAATATCTACTTATTACCCTAACATCACGCTATCCGTCAATTTTCCTAAAAATTATAAGAAAATAACCCTAATTCCTAGTGGTGACAATTTGGGATACGACACGATTATTCGATACGAATTCGATTTCATTAAACGGATTTGAATTTGAAAAACTTGATACGAATAATAATCGTATCGTATTCGTATCGATACGATTATTATTCGTGTTGTATCCGTGTTTAACATAAAAGATACGATTATTCGTTTAAGACACGATTAATTAAACGAATGATCGTATCTTAAACGAATAAACGGATAATCGTGTTTTAAACGAATAAACAAATAATCGTGTTTTAAACGAATAATCGTGTCTTAAACGAATAAACAAATAATCGTGTTTTAAACGAATAATCGTGTCTTAAACGAATAAACAAATAATCGTGGCTTAAATGAATATATTTTAAAAATTAAATAAATATATAATATAAATTTATTTATAACAAATAAACTCTAATATAAGTACCTAATTATTATATATATTTAATAAAATATTTTATTTTTATTATTTAGAAGGGTCTTATTGAAAATAATCAAATAAAACCTTGTCATCCCAATTTAGAATCTTCATTTTTCTTACCTGATTTTGTTATTTAATTTTTAGTTGTTGATTTGTTGTTACGTTGATTTTGTTAATTGAGAGAATTAAATTTTTGTTATTTAGATTTTAGTTGTTATTTATGTTGATTTTATTATTTAAAAGAATAGAAATTGAATTTATGATATAACTTGTTCATTATTTGTAGATGATAAAATATATTATTTATATTGTTATTTGTAATTTAAGAGAATTAGAATTTGTGTGTTTTTACTTAAAAATTTAAACGGATGTTGTTTAGTTAAAAATAATAAATTAATTTATTTTTATTATTTTTGTTATAAATTAATCGTATCTTAAATAAATTAAATTCGTATCTTAAACGAATCGTATTTGTATCCTAAACGAATAATAGAATTTAAAACGAATAATCGTATCTTAAACGAATAAACGAATAATCGTGTCTTAAACAAATAAACGAATAATCGTATCTTAAACAAATAATTGTGTCTTAAGCGAATAATCGTGTTTAAACGAATTGTATCTAAATAAACGAATCGTATTCGTATCAAACGAATATTAAACGAATCGTATTTATATTAATCTAAATTTGATTCCTTTATCCTAATTGTCACCCCTACTAATTCTCCGTGTTCAATTCTCCGTGTTCATGGGATTTGACCGGCAGACTTGTTATACCAACTAACGTGTGTAATTATGATTTGAAAGAGAATTAGCCGATTTAAAAGCACGAGAGACAAGAGACTAGATGTGACCATCAAAGTACTACTGAACACACATTCATCACGACATAGGTTTAATTGAAAGTTTCTAAGTACTAGGATTTGCAGAGTTTTTGTTATTGGTATCATTTACACCTAAGCCAGACTCTGTTGTAGAATTAGAGATACCTCCTTCTTCCATCTGCTTCCATCCTTGGCCAATCTTGTTCTCTCCGGAGGCCTTTGCTGTGTCGTAAGAAGCATGTAATCCCAAGAAGAAATAGTAAACCAGCAGAAAGCCAGTCCAGATTCCGAACCTTTCGAATGATTTTTTGTCTATTGATCCAAGCAGGAAGATATTGATAGCAATGGAAGCAGATGGAAGCCATGGAACCAAGGGAACACCCCATAGTTTTGGAGCTCTGGCTTGTGGAACAAAATGCCAAAGCCCCAGAGTTGCCAAGAACCAAATTGGCACTGTTATGCAATAACCAATCCAACCATGTTCGCTGAGACCCCAATAAGTAGCAGTTGCAATTGAAGAACCCAGAATCAGAAGAATGCAAGCAATAAGCTTGTTGCGATTTCCTGGTGTTGTTACTCCACTGACATAGTAGCGGCGAACAAGAAGAGCGACAGCTACGAGCATGAAGATAAACAATGTGGAGATTGACAGAAGGTTTGATAGTATATCAAGCTTGGTGAAGAAGGCAATGATTGCCGTAGCTGAAAGCATAACAATGGTTGCATTAACTGGGGTACCGGTCTTTCCATGAACCTGGGCTAACCATGGCGGCATCATGTGGGTTCGAGCTATGTGCTGTCAAATACCGAGCCTGACCGACGGCTGAAACCAGCAACACTGTTGTCATTCCTTTTAATGCTCCGAATGCAACAACGTATTTAGCCCATTTCCAACCTACTGCTTCAAATGCAACTGAAAATGGAGCATCAACGTCTATATTTTTGTAAGGCTGCATAAGGCATAGAGCAATAGCGAGCAAACAGTAAGCGAGAGTTGTGATAGTCATTGAACCAACGAGACCAATCGGGATATCCTTAGCTGGGTTCTTCGTCTCTTCCGCCATTGTTGAAACAGCATCAAAACCAACATAAGCAAAGAAAAGAACGGCTGAAGCTTTGAAAACACCGCGGGCGCCGTAAGGAATGAAATCTTTGTAGTTTTTCGTGTCGGCGTTTGCGAAACCGCCGATGATGATGAAGACAATGACGACGACGTGGATGATTGAGGCAAAGTAATTGAAGCGGGAAGAACCCTTGGTGCTTAGCACGGCGAGGATGCAAATGGCGGCTGATACACCAACAGCAATGGGGTCAAGGTGGCCGTAGTCGTCTGGCATGCTGTGGACTACAATGCGGAACTCATCGGGACGATGGTTGCAGAGGGTGGCAAAGTAAGATGTCCAGGACCTGGCAACTGCGGCGCCTCCGATGACATACTCGAGGAGGATGTTACCGGCGGCAATAAAGGCGACGAAGTCACCTAACTCCACTCTTAAGTAGGCAAATGAGCCACCTGCATGCATAAGGAAAATTTAAAATTTTAATGTGCTGATATATGTTTAATAATTATAGAGAGCATACTAAATTAAAAAGATCTTCTGTAAAAATATAAAAACAGTTTATAGAAAATTAATTATAAATAGGACATTGCTAGTGTAATTAATTAAAAAAAAGTTCTTATAACAAGAGAATTATCAATTATATGCACGAATTTTTAAATAATATATATCCACAAATTTTATTAATGTATCATATAATTTACTTATAATCATGCAAGTTTTGAAACAAATAATAATTTTTGGAACAATTTTAATATAAAAAGTTATTTATTTAAATTGTAATAAATATTAATTAAAGAAAAAGAAAATATCAGCAAATAAGATACTATCAGAAACACGTAAACTGAATCTGTTTGGGTGTTTAATAGTAAATGGAAATCATTATTACATCTTACACTAGGAATTAGGATGGAGTTGAGTATAGAGTTGACTGAAAAGTCTTTGATGGCGTGCTACGTTAGTCGTCTGTTAATTAAAGTAAAGCTACTGCATAGTTTGTCGTGAAACGGATTTTTTCTTAATTCAAAAATCAAAGTCAATAGCCATCCAGGCCTAGCTGGATGGTAGAACTCGTTCCCTCCACAAAGTGGGAAATGGTGCGGAAGGAATGGTTCGAACCTTTGGATATTTTTTATAAGATTTTTTATACAAAATTATGTGATATTCTCCTAAACATTTTTTAGTAGTACTACCTTTATTTTGAAGTCAATTTTTCTAAATATTAGGTGTATCATATCTACGGTCATCTTCCTAATTAATTCTAATAAATCTCTTAATTATAAATACTAATAAATTTAGATTATAATATTTATAATATATAATATTTTAAAAAAATATCAAAGTTAATATGCTTTTAATTTTTGTACTAAGGAAAAACTAAGGAAAAACTTACCTATTGTCAAATATTCATCAAGACTGTGTGATAGTGTTTTAGTATAATTAATGTTTTAGTAGTAAACGCTAAATCCCATCACAAAGTCAATACAAACGAAAATTTTCAATTCCAAAATTATTTTATTGAAATTTAATATTATAAAAATCACTTTCAATGTCAAATATCTCATTAATCTAATCCATAAAAAAAATCACTCCAAATGTTACTTCTACTGCTATGCATATGAAATAAATTGATTTAGTTTGTAAGAATTTTGAATAAATCAGTTATAATATAAAAATAAATATATGAAAATTAATTAAAATTAATTATTTAAATAAAAAAGATATTAAGTGTACCGGCGACAGGAATCTCCACGGCAAACTCGGTGTAACAAAACACGGAAAGCATGGCGGAGAGACCAGAAACCACGTAGGACAAAACGACGGCGGGGCCGGCGCCGTCGCGTGCTTCGAGGCCGGTGAGCACGAAAATACCGGCGCCAATGACGGCTCCGATGCCGAACCAAATCAAGTCCCACCAGGTGAGATTTTTCTTCATCTCATGTTCACTTCTTGCTTTGATCTCATGGATCTCGGTGCTGTCCATAGATCGGGTCAGGACCCGATCTTTGAGCCGGAACGGAGTCTCCTTTAGAGCTCGGACGTAGTTTCCCCAGCTCTGAAACGATTCCTCCGGTAGAAAATCGTTCTTCGTGCATGAACATCCTCGTTTTCTTAGTCCTTCATCTCCTTCGTTCACTCCCATTCTATTTCACAAAAAATAAACAAACAAAGTGTTTTCACGAAATGTTTCCAAATCTAGAAAATTACTTCTCAAAAGCACTTCTAAACACACCTGTTATGCTATTTCAACTTCTAGATGATGAAGTTTGCAAGGAAAATACGCCTCCTTGAACCGAGAGAATTTCTTGAATTCTTCTCTGAAAACAAAGTACCTTTATATAAAATTGCTGTTCGGCAAACAAACTAAGATACAAAAGAAGGCGTTGCCCGTTTGGTAGAAACAAGAACTTTGATGCATCATTTTCAAATTATTTATTCATTAAAAAAAAAATCAATACATCATGCAATCGTAAGAAATTCATGGATAAATAAAATTATAATATTAAATTTAAGAAAATTAATCATTATTGCAATAAACAGGAAAACAAGCAGATGGAGACACAGAATCTGCGTTAACGGCTTACAATTTGAAAAAATAATTTTTAAAAAAGTCAAAGATTCCAGAAGAATGATTATATTCTTTGAAAATTACCAGAAATTTTCAAGGCTGATCTAGAGAGTAAAAGAGAGAGTTACCTGACTGTAACAGAACCTCCCAGCGTCGGGGAAATATTCCGGCGTACGGAAAGTGGTGAAAGCAAGTGAGAAAGAGCGTAGATATTTTTTAGCTAGATCTTCGTCCGGTAAGAGGCTTTTCTGGTGGCGGGAAATACGTGATACCACCAAAGCCAGTATATATATATATGTATATTAAATCTGGTAAATACCACCGGTATAGCCGGTAGAGTGAAGTTATTGCAGTAAGTGTAACGGCAGCTGTCGGTTTAGTTCTTCTTTCGCTAACATGCTGGACTATTACAGCTGTGATGTTTTAATTATGGAAATTAATTAATTTAGATTTTTTAGGTGCTAAATTTGTTATTATTAGTGAGGAATAAGCTGTATCCTAATTATTTTTAATCGGACGGCGTTGAATTCGATCCTGTAAGTGAGCCAACTTGGAGCGGTAATATTATATGGGGAATAATTAAATGAGGGCGAGATCGTTTTTCCAGTTTCGTGCGGATGGGAATTTTAGCCAATGAATTGGTGGTGTGTGAACTGTCAAATTAGTCAACCGGAGATGTCAATGTGGTCCCATGTGAGAATTGCACGTGGTATTGCCTCAATGTGTGAAGTTAGTGGATTAGGGTTGACTAATTAATTCAATTAATTTTTATTTAGTGAACAATTATTTGAACATGCATGTATTATGTTTAATTAGAGCTCATATTATCAATATGATTTTTTAATAATTATTATATATATATTATTATTATTTTCATTATAATACAAACTTTGTGACTTATGGCATTATTCTTATATTTAGTTATAGTTGATATATCACATCCACTAAAGTTGAAAAATGTTCAAATTTATAATTTTTAAGAAAAATTATAAATAAATATCTTCAATTACTGTTGATGTTTTTACTTAACCCAAGTCACTCTAAATGTTTAGCACTTATACTGAAACTCATATTCGATAAGAACGGTCCTCAGGCTTAGGATACAATTTTTTTTTTAATTTTTTATTATAATATTTTATATTGTAGATGTATATATAATTTGATCTTTATATTTTATAAAATTATTTCTTAATTATTTTTAAAATATGAATTGCAGAACTGTATACCTTAAACATTTCTTAATTAGCAGATAACATCTGTTTTCCGAACATCGTAGTAGATTGGAATTTAAAAGAATGAAAAGAGATCATATTATAAATTAATGTTGTGTTAAAAGCAACAGAATTTGAATGTAATTAAAGATTGGAATTGAAGGGTGATAAGTGGGCAAGAGATTCAAACTAAGAGAAAGCATCACAGTCACAATCATAGACGGCAATTCTTTGTCGTAAATTGGGGCATTAACTTCGGCGCCCCAACAACTTTGTCTTTGCAAATTGGCCCAAATGCTCTAATAGTTTTATTTGATTTAGAAGTAAGACAGCACAATTATTTTTTTGGGTATGTCAACATCTCACCTAATTTTTGCATTATATTTTATTATAAATTTTACAATTTTTACTTGAATTTTGGGTTTCATTTAAAAAAAAGAAGTTAAAAATACAATATTTAAATTTAAAAAAATAATATTTGATTAAATATTTAACTGTAAAGTGCTTACCTTAACAGAGAAAAGGTCCAAGTCTTTATAGTTGTATTGGGATAAATTTTACTCCAATTAGGTTTAAATTTTTGTGGGTATTATCAAATTTACACTCATTGGAACTCCCAATTTTGATAGATTTATGATTTTAGGTTACTGTATTATCTCTGTTTTTATCCCTTAGATATAAGATGTATAATAAAAATTATATAATAAACATTTAATGGGCTGCAGGTATAAAGATAACTATTAATGAACTTCGTCAATAAATGTAGATAAGTGGTATGGATAGAATGATGGGCAATTTGTCTTCTTTTGAGGTAATAGAAAGATTAATTACATGTTTTAATGTGTGAAAGCTAAGCAAGAATGAAGAAGGTATTGGAAAAGGACTTTTGATTTGGAAGCACTTTCTGAAATTTAAAATGGTTATATTACATAATATTGGTTTGAATATGATTTGTTTGGAGGAAACCATTTGGAGTTACTTATTATAGTCTTCTACGAAAAAGATATGGATGATAATGATGTTTAGGAGTTGGACCTATATCTTGATATTTACCATGTAATTACTAATTTCATTATATTTGAAAAGTAGATTTTAATTTTGTTGCAATACATTACATCATGTATTTATACATTAATTATATTATTTAATAAAAAATTTAAAATTTTGTACGAAAAAATTAAAAAGTATAACTTAAAAAATTGCAACACGAAAGTTACATAAAACTTGAATTTTATTAATTGCAATGAATCTCAAAAAAATTTAATCGTAAATTATAATAAACACAAGTCTTGTATGTGTCAAATATGTTATATAATAGTTGATTATTAGTTTATAGATAATTAGCTTATTACTTTACAAAAATATTTATATGCTTTTTTTATAATTATAATTGACAATGAAAAGAAAACTTTTTGTTTCTTTTAATTTTAAAATAAACTAAAAAAATTTTGCTAGTAAAAAATTCAAAATTTGATTTTCTATTATTAGAAGAAAATGATTTTTTTTAATTGTTAAAAATCTTAGTTAAGGACAATTAAATAGCACAAAAAAATTTAACATTAAATCATATATTTAAGTAGAAAGCAATAATTAACTTTAAAGTCAGAAAATACATAAAAATGGACTTTTCGAAGGGAAAGTCTGAAAACACTTAAAATTCACAAAATGTGAACACAATTTCAAACAGGCATCTAAAGTGGGACTTAAATAATTGGCATTTCCAAGACTTTAAAATAAATATTTGACAATTTTAACAATAAAAAATTAGTCTAATAAATTTCAAACCATATGACATAAGCATGGCATGTCCATTTTTTTTAAAAGGTATTAAAATAAATCATATAATGAGAATATACTAAATAATAAGGGTAAATTTCATCCTATTTTATCATATATTTTTTGACACGCCCCTAAATTTTATAAAAATTATCATACCACCCTTATATCGTTAACTCTTACTTACGAATATCTTCAATATTTAAAAGGGTAAAATTATAATTTCAATCATAAATTAATAAAGGCTCAAGTTATGTTTCTCTCCTCTTTTACTTCTTTTTCTTCTCCCCTTTCTCTTCCTCTTTTTTTCCCTCTTCTTATTCTTCACTTTCATAAAATTTAAGAGCAGGCTGAAAATTGTCAATATATAATGGGAGTAGGATGAAATTTTCCCAAATAATAATGAATAATATATTTTAAATGAATGAACTCGTTTTTCATATTGTTTGACGTAGAATATAAATAATAATTAATAAAAACTTTACATGACAAGACAATAATTTGGGATAATATAAAAGAAACATGTACACTCTAATAATTGATAAAGAGCACTTTATTTTATACAATGCTTGTTAAATAGTACTTAGATCATCAAACTCTCTTGTCTCATAATTAAATTAAAATTTATTTTACATGATTAAAGATGTATAAGAATTTACAAGTTGTCAAATATAACTTTCATAGTAAAATTTATATTGATTAAACCATCATATATACCATCTCATAATAGAAAAAAAAGGTATAATATATATACTCATCTCATACTAATTATCTTAAATTATCTGTAAAAAGATAGTATGAAGTGTTAAGAAATGTTTTATTGAATAGGGAAAAGGACATGCAAGTTCTTAAGTTTTTAATTTAATATACTAATTAATTTTAATAGTTTCAAAAATACTGATACAAGTCTCAATTTATTTTAAAATAACAATTATACCTCTATCAGGTAAAAATTATTCAACAAAAATAATTATTAAATCTTTAAAATTTAATATAATATAATATATGTATATATATATATAAAATAAATTAACAAAAATTACATTAATAATATAATACTTAGAGGTGGCAAATAGGCACGGTCATGAAAAATGAGTCCATGTGGATTCTCGAGTTAGACCGGCATGGCATACACAGTAAAATATGTAAGTCCAACTTAGCCTACGACACGGTTTACTATTTGTGCCGTACTGGCTCGACCAATAAGAAAGCAATCCATATAAGCTGTATAGTACACTGTACATACTGAATAATAGTATTGTGCATGGTAAATAGTGACTATTATTTATTGTTCATAGATTAAATAGTATCCGCAAGCTTTTTTCTCAACTCATCATGGTATAAACACTGTTCTCGACACAGTCTAGGAGCTTTTTTTGGCCTAACCCGTGAATAATGTTGTACCAGGCTATGCCGTGCCATGCTCGTACCGACCTGCCCATTTTGTCACCTCTAATAATACTTAATATTTTATAAAATTATACATCTTAGAAATAATATATTATATTATATGTTAAATATATAATATATTTTAACTATATATAAATATAAATTATAATATACTCATAAGTATTGTACTGTAGTATATTTTATTTATATATTAATATTTCTTTATGATTTATTTTTCTAATACTTAATTTATATTGAATTGTTATTATATTGTGAAATAAATAAATTTATATTTTAGTTATAATACATTAACAAGCATTATTTATATTAGTTAATAATTTTTATTAAATAATTATTACTGATAAGAGTATAATTGTTATTTTAATATAAATTAAAATTTGTATAGATATTTTTAAAATTATTAAGAGTAATTAATATATTAAGTCAAACTTTAAAGATATACAGGTCATTTTCTTATTGAATATGCGGATGACACAATTTTATAATTTTAAATATTAAATAATTTGAAATGAATTTTTTTTTTTTGGTTAAAATTAAGAAAGTTTGCAATTTGCATCTTCAAAGCAAAGAACGTGGAAACAAATCCGTAGGAATTGAAATGGCAATGTTTTTTCTATTAGCTATAACCTTTGACCTTTGATACAAGTATTTGAAACGTGGACGTTTTGGACTTTCAGTAGTTGACTTGTCAAACCTTTTATAAACCTTAATAAACAAATAATAAATGAATAAATAAAATTGCAGATCAATTATTGGAACACGATCGAAGAATGAACACATTATGTAGTGTTGTATTACAACTTTAAAGTCATTCATTCTTAATCAGCAAGGTGAAAATATAATGTGTTTATGTAGCTATTGGTTAAAAAACATCTCCTGTAGTTCAGGTAGTGACTACCTTTCAAGAAAAGGGAAAATAAAATATACTATTATGATAGTTGAAACAACGAATTTCCCTACTACATTATAATACCTCGCTCTTTATATAGGAACAACTTTGACGAAATACTTTATATGCCGTGAACAATATAATTTAATCATTTATGATGATTTCTTCAAATAACCACAGACTTATTGACAAATGTCTCTTATTGATAATGTTGATGCGGTAAAATATTAACCCTGGTGATGTAGGATGCCTTGTGATCTAGTATCTGAGTTGGAGATGGATGCCCAGTCAACAGTCTGAGCTGAGTATTCCACACCCGACTTCACCTCATCCTAACCTCGAGGAGACTCCCAAGCTGGACTTTTACACTTTGTTGATCCCCAAGCCAGGCTATCGTAAACCTTCTTGACCTCGTTGTCCCTTGCTGATCTCGGACCCGAACTTGGTGAAATGCCTACAACAAAGAACACGGTCAAATGGGGGCGCCAGAGGTTTTTCAACGAGCCCACTATGACGCTCAAGTCAGTACCTTGAGGGGGTGATTTTATGGCTTAACCTTGGTGGCTCAAAATGGCTAATTTATGTAGGGTTCACGTAGTAAGGAGCAAGTCAACCAAATGACACACAAAACACATGGAAAAAATAAAATAAATATAGTTTTTTGAAAGCTAAAACAGTAGATAAACTCCAACAGACAATCTTCAATGAATGTTTAAGGTTGTCTCTAGAAGACTAACAAAGAAGACAAAGCTTTCTTCTTGTTTCTAGAGGGAGAAAATGTGAAGTAACTTATGCTTGTAGTGAGAGAATAAAAATGAGAACTAAAGAAGATCCATTTTTACCTTAAGATAAGTGTCCTTAAATATCATATCTTTGTAAACATGTGATTGGTTGAAAAGTGTTGCCCTAATTTCCTTTTGTTTTCTCTTCTCATATTTTTATCATTTGAAACCATAGTTTGGAGCCAAAACTAAGGACACGTGGTGAGTTGGGATTGGTTTTCATGACCTTATCGAAAATTATATGTCACGTGGTATGATTTAATTCGAGTAGGAGATTACATTATCCCCTATATATACATGGCGAATGCTCAGTTGCCTCCATTTGTAGTCCCCCAAAAGCTAACAGCGTTAGGTGGAATCCCTTCCTCATCTACCAAAAAGCTGAACTCTCTCTCTGGTCAGGTTGCCATTTTTGGGCAATGTTAAGTGGTCCCCCTAGGTAACCTGGAAATATAGGACACATGTTCGTGAGTTTTTTGTATAATGTGCAAGTGTACACAGTCACTCAAGTAATATAATGATAAGTGAGTTATCGTCTCATCAGGGATTGTTCAAGTAATAAATTGTCAAAATCAACTCTAAACATTTCGGAAGTAACCAATGAGTCAAGTGAAATCTAATGAAAATTAAATCAATTTAATACTAAAAATAATATATACTATACAACTCAAATTATAACTACCAAAATTTCAGGAAAGATTATGATGGCAATGAGCTAGAGTCGTGAATTCCCCTAAAATGCAAGGTTAGTAAAAATGCTGCAGATAAATGCTATAATAATCTGAGCTTTGTTAACTAGGAATTCTAAGTATGTTCATAGTCTTTTTCCAAAGTGATTATGATTTTAATTCCTTAGTTAAACTAACATATTCCTATGCTAATTTAATTTCAAGAATGCAGTTATAAGTTCTAATTCCCTTAAGTTATACAAGGTAATAATATATTCCTATATTATCACAACCAAATTCTAAAAGAAAAATGAACTTGCATCAATCAAATTTGAATTCATTAAAATTAACCCTTCCAATATTAATTTTAATTTAACAACTCACTAATGATGGCTAAATATAAGCAAGCATTAATCAATATTTTCACAAGATTGAACAAAGCTGAACTACTTTAACATTCCTTGCAGCAAAATATTCTAATTTACATTAAATGGTTCATCAACAACTCTAGTTACCAAGAAATTAGTTCATATTCAAAAACTTAAAAATATTCATATACAACTTAACCATTGATCCACAAGAGTTTAAGAGAAAAGATAATTAAAATAGTAAAAAGGAAAGTAAGAAAAATCAAGCCCAAGGTTGATGTCTCAAGTTGGTCATTCTTTTCCTCTTCCTTTCTTCTAAAATAGTAGTATTTTTCCCCAAAACTCTCATCTCCAAAACTTTGCTAAAAATATAGATATCTTTCCCTTGACGGCTAGGCTCTTTTTATCTTGAGTTAGGACAGTGCCTTAAAAAGAAAATTTTCTTTTTTCTCCCTCCACGCCATTCTATTTTGTCCAACTCATTAAGTGGTTCAATTGCTCTCCACGTCATCCAATTCATTCCACCTGCTGATTTCTTTGCTGCGACAATAATGCTGCAGCATTCTGGGAGGTTCATTTTTTTAAATTCTATTTTCAACGTTTCAGCATTAACAAGGATAAAACAAAATAAAAAGAACTTGGACTCCTAAATAATATAAAAGTAAAATTAATCAAATTGAGTATTCACAAACACAAATCACTCCAATTAAATGACTTTTTAAACTCAAAAGTATCATAAATAACTATATAATTTAGAGTTATCAACACCTTTTCCATATATTTGGAAAGACCAAATCTTTTTGCTTTTAGGATTGTTTCAGAGTGAGGTCCACTCTTTTGTTCTTTTTATGTGGACTATTGATTGTAGGCCACGTGGCACCTTTTATGTGAACACCCTTTACACTACCTAGGGTCGGATCCTGCCTCAGTTGGGATCTGAGGTGAGGTGGGTTTCGTCCCATAGGTGCCGATTAGAGTTTCATGGGATTACGTACCGCCATGTGTCCAGCCTATTTTTACTCCATAACAGAGGTCCAGTAACTTTCAATGGCTGAGGAGATGGCGAGTGCGTTGGAAGCTCTTAAGCATTCTCTGCCCATGTCATCTTGTTCTCCCTCCTTTTTGGTGGTCTTACCTTTGTCACCTTGGGGTGTATGCATACCTCGTACACCTCTTCAGAGTGATCCGAGATGGCTTATAATGTACATTTATAGCGAAAATGTTTTCAAGCTCATGTTGCTCTTCCCCTCCTTTCATTATGGTAGGGCTTGGCGAAATTTCTGCTTTATCTTTGGGCGACATTAGGCGATTATTCCTTTTTGTTTTAGAGACTGAACCATGCTGAGGTGGGATTAAGATGGGCGTAAATTTCCCCTTGACTTGGGACGTTTTTCCTCAGCTTAGATCAGTGTACTTGGAGTAATATTATTGAGGCCACTACCACCCAATCTTATTGGGTTATCTTGCCTTTCTTCTATTAAGGTAGGTCTGAGATCGAGCATAGTGAGATCTCTTATCATCTAGTGTTGAGCTTGGTAAAACTCCATTCTGATCAAGGATAATCCCTCTTAACTCTAGGATAATTCTTCTTTATTCCATTGAGTCTTAACTCTGTCTCAACTAGGATTACAACCTTTTCGCCAAATGTGAGGGAGTATATAATGTCTCTTGTGACTGTCTTGCTGGTGGTGTAGTGCACCAGCTTAAGTTGGCTTCTTCCTTTTGGAAGAAATAGTTCGATTCCCAATTGAGTAGGGGCTAAAACTAGCTAAGCTTAGTTAGATTCTTAGGTGTGAGCTTGATTATTATTGCATGTTTTTGGCAAGTAAGTCAGGTTTCCCAGGTGACCTTGGAGTCCCTGGTACATGATCAGCTAAGAGTCGTTCCAATTGATGTAGGATGCCTTGCTGATCTAGTATCCGAGTTAGAGATGGATGCTCAGTCAACAGTCTGAGCTCAGTATTCCGCACCCAACTTCGCCTCGTCCTAACCTCGAGGAGGCTTCCAAGCTGGACTTTTACACTTTGCTAATCCCTAAGCCAGGCTATAGTAAATCTTCTTGACCTCGAACCCGAACTTGGTGAAAAGTTTACAATAAAGAACACGGTTAAAAGGGGGCACCGAAGGTTTTTCGACGAGCCCATTCCGACGCTTAAGTTAGTACCTTGAGGGGGTGATTTTATGGCTCAACTTTGGTAGCTTAAAATGACTAATTTATGTAGGGTTCACGTAGTAAGGAGCAAGTCAACCAAATGACACACAAAATACATGGAGAAAATAAAATAAATGTAGCTTTTTGAAAGCTAAAACAGTAGATAAGCTCTAAAAGACAACCTTCAATGAATGTTTAAGGTTGTCTCTAGAAGACTAACAAAGAAGACAAAGATTTCTTCTTGTTTCTAGAGAGGAAAATGTGAAGTGACTTATGCTTGTAATGAGAGAATGAAAATGAGAACTAAAGAATACCCATTTTTACCTTAAGATAAGTGCCCTTAAATATCATATCTTTGTAAGCATGTGATTGGTTGAAAAATGTTGCCCTAATTTTCTTTTACTTTCTCTTCCCACGTTTTTATCATTTGAAATCATAGCTTGGAGTCAAAATTAAGGACACGTGGTGAGTTGGGATTGGTTTTCATGACCTTATCTAAGATTACATGCCACGTGGCATGATTTAATTTAGGTAGGAGATTATATTATCCCATATGCATATGTGGTGAATGCTCATTTGCCTCCATTTGTGGTCCCCCAAAATCTGACAGCGTTAGGTGGGATCCCTTTCTCAGCTACTAAAGAGCTGAACTGTCTCCTTGGTCAAGTTGCTATTTTTGGACAATGTCAGGTGGTCTCCCCAGGTAACCTAGAAACATAAGACACTTTTTTCATATATTTGGAGAGACCAAATCCCTTTGTTTTTGGATTGTTTCAGAGTAGGGTCTACTCTTTGGTTCTCTTTATATGGACTATTGGTTATAGGTCACATGACACTTTTATGTGAACACCTTTTACACTATTTGAGATTGTATCTTGTCTCAGCTGAGATCCGAGGTGAGGTGGGTTTCGACATGAGCGGATTGTCCTATAGATGCCGACTAGAGTTTCGTGGGCTTAAGTATCACCACGTGTGATGTGTCTAACCTATTTTTATCCTATAAGAAACAACAAATTAAAAGAAAAAATAAAATAAACATATTTGATAAAAATATATTAAATTATTATTTTGTTTAGAATTAATTTATTTTAAAATTAATTATATTTGATAAGAATTTATTAAATGAGTGTATAAATAACATGAGATACTCATTCTACTTAGAATTTTCTCAATATAAATGTAAATGTATCTTAGTGGTATGTATTAGTTAGAAAAACACTATTTGAATTCTCGAAAAAAAAAAAAAAAGGAATCATACTGACCTTCTTACCTCAGTCACGTCATATTTGTTTGCGTTAATTCCTACCCTTATTGTTTGGACTTGATCTCTTCTTGTACGAAAGCTCAATCCTTTCTTTATAATATGCCAAACTAACCCTTATTGCGAGATGATTTCTTTTGTTTTGTGGATTATACAAACTTATATAACAATATTATATTAATATAATGTGTTTTATATTTTTAAATAAATCATATAAATATATAATAATAATAATAATATAACATTATTATATTAATTTATATAAATAAAATTGGTATAAATTTATATAGAAATGAGAGAGTATGATAATATTGGTTAATAAAAAAAAACGTAAATTATTCTAACAAATTAATAACAATAAATAATGTGAACTACGGAACGTCCAATATTATCATGTCATATCAGTTTATATCTCATTTTATATGAAATAATTTGTATCTATTGATGTGCACTACTGTAAAATAGCTGCAATAAAACAAATAAAGTCTACAAATGAATTTATTTATCCTCAAGTCCAAAAAGAAAATGAAAGAATATCTAAATAAAGGTTACATTTTCATCAGTTGATTCAAAGAATTCAGAAGTTTGATTGTGAATTGTATATAGAAACAGATTATAACTCAATTCCACACCCCCTCCAAAAGGGCTAATGTATTTGAAAGTTTCTATGAAAACTAGCAAATGAAAACAACAAAAAAACAGCCGCTACGAGCCAAAACGGCAGTAAGAAAGAATGAATGTAATATTAAACTACAAAAATGAGAAACAAAAAATGGAAAAATATATGAACAGTGAAGTATGGAGCAGTTACAAGCTATGTAAATAGTGTTACAACATCTCTTCGGTATCCTCTAACAATCAAAAGCCTCGGGACATTCTCTACCAACAAATCCATATATTCCATGTAGAAGTAAGCTGGGTGGTTGATTGGAGGTGGCGGTAAACTAATGAGCACGATTGCTGCCATTCTCGAGTGGCTTAGTATCGTTGAATTCAGCTTCAGCATCGTGTAAAGAAACTTCTCCACCTGTTGCTCGTTCACGACCACAGGCTTCTTGTCAGCCATCAATGGAGTCCCTTCCTTCTGAGCAGTGGACTTCATTTCAGTAAGGTAACCTGCAATCCGATGTTGTGCAGAAGTATACGCCTCCAATGATTCATCTTGTTGACGTCCACCTTCTGTTGGTCCATCCCATGATTTCATAGTTATAACAATAACTTCAGCCTGCATCCGGAGATCGTATAAGAACTTCTTTACATCAGCCTTCAGTGCCTCTGCATCTGAATCCTCTTCTGCAATGCAAAAGACCTGAATCTTACAGCTTTCAAAGCTCTCCTTTGTAAGGAGGAGCTGGGAGAGCAGGAGCATGAGACCACCATCTCTTACGATCCAATACAAATCAATTGTACCATATTGCCTTTGGTATTCGTTGGGCCATTCATCAAGGCCCTTGACGATGACAACAGCCTTGTTTGCAACAATGCAGTCATTAATTATTCCAACAAAGGTTGCGGGGATTTCAGTTAGGTTTTCACGACGCCATATTTCTGGATACCGCATAACCACAATGTTGGGCTTAAGATTACCAAGACCCATGGTTTGGACAATTCCTCGGAAGCCTTCTGACATATTGGGTGCCACAACTATCTCTGCTACACCTTCACATCGCTTGTATTCAATGTAGGTAGCAAGTTGCTTGCAGGCATTCTTTGCATCTTCAGGCGCACTCATAGTAGTCTCCATCTAGTATAGAGACAAAGATGGACATTCCACGGCCTTTTTTCTTCATGCAGTTGGCAAAGTCGGCGAGTTTGGGATGGCATGGTACGTTCTCTGGCAGCTTTCCCCATGGCCGGCAGAATATCAATGGGATGGGATACCAATTTTTTGGGTGTACTTGGTTTGCTGCAAATGCAGTGAGGTTTATTCAGATAACATACATGCATACAAGTCAACTCAAGCCTCAATCCACATTAGACAGGTCAGCTACACAAAAAGAGAAAAAAGGGACCTCTCCATGCTAGCCCTAGCAGGCCCATAATTTCTGCAAATTGTTTCGATAGTACATCTTCAGACCATCAAGAATTGAATCACATGACAATTATGTCTATATCTTAAGGCTACTGTTTTCTCTGAAAGCTATACTATTGGAAAGTCAGTTTTGAGGATTGAGGTAACAGCACACCTAGCATAATAATTTTTTCAATTGCTGCAATTTGGCAATGTCAGCTAACATGCAAATCACATCATTTCTAATGTATCAAGATCAAGATGTCACAGTAAGTTGCGAACACCAAAATCAGCTTCACGCCATTAAAAAACCCACAGCATTACCTGACTTTATTACTCACATAAGGGATTTTTCCTTTTATCAATTCTTTAAATGTCTAAACTGGGCTTATTGTCATTGATAAGGATGTAAACGTATTGCGGTACAACTTCTTCCCTTAAATTCTAATTAATATTATTTTCTTTCATCTAAAAACAGAAGGTACTGTAGTATATCTATCGTTATAATACACAAAGAGGTTATCATAAGCTTGTGGTAGACAATCCACCTTTCTGCCTCCCTCTCAATCCCTAACATGATATCAAAGTTAGGTTGATCAAAAGTTCTTTTGTTTAAATCCCCAAGTATATAGTTAAATTCCAATAAGTAGAATTTGTGTTTGTTGATGTATTGGTATCAACCTATCAACTTAAGCTTTTGAATTAAGTTCATTTTTAATGCATATGTAAAAACAGAAAATGTCATCATATTATCAATATTCAGTCAATGAAAGATGACACTAATGAAGAGCATCAATAAGCTGTTATACAGTAGAACATACCTCCCAAAGATCGAAGACTACGGAGAGCTAGTTGAAAATATGCACTCTTGAAACCATCACCCCAGTCCCCAGCTTTTCCTTTAAGGCTCACATAATAATATATGAGGCTTGCAAGTGCCAGAGCCACCACAGTGAATGACCAAGAGATCAAGAACATTATAACTGCAAGCAAAATAAAAGAACAAAGTGAATATTCGTAAAAGAGGAACCAATACTTGCACACACATCCAGTTCCTCTCATGCTAAGATCTAGATTTGGTTGTCTTAAAAAGTCTACATATAATAAGCATATGGCTTCAAATAGTCATACAAAAAGGAAGCATACCTATACAAAGTGATGCTCCAAAAAATGATAGGCTCCAGTGGTGAAATTTCCACCGAGGACGCCAACTTGGAGCATCAAGAAGATCCAGAAGGAAGCAAGATAAGTTCACACCCGAATAACACAGAAGGAAAAACATTGTTATAGTTGGTGTGATAAGGTCCAAATTTCCAATTACGACACATCCAATACAGATAAATGCTGTGAAGAATGTAGCTATGTGCGGTTCACTCCCATCTGCAACCTTGAAGTAGTTAAGAACAGGGAGAATGTCATCATTGGCTATTGCTGCAAGCAAGCGCGGAGCACCTGTCATGCTTTGGAGAGCTGCACCTAAGGTTGAAAGAATAATCCCTACGTGAACAATTGCTGGAAAAGGCCAGGCAACTGTAGCAGTAAGTAGCCTGCATACAGAGTTAGTTTGTCACTAGAATAATTAGTTCGCTTCTTGACATTCACAAACATCCTGGACACATATTTGGCATATAATTGAGATAAATCCTCACAATCTAGGTGCCAGACACACATAATGCACCAAATGCACTGAAATATTAATACCTGTCTGTTAAAAGCTTCTGTCTGGTTGCAAGTGCTCCGAAGAAGAACACAGAGATCACATACAATCCAGTAGTTGTAAGAGTTGCAGCCAAAGTTCCGATGGGAATTGAACGCTGAGTATCTTTAAGTGATGCTGAGCGATTTGACCCTGCCATAATTCCTGTTACAGCTGGGAAAAATAGACCAACCAATGCACTGAAAGAGTGGGAAACAAATCTAGTTAGAAAAACCACGAACCACATCCTATTTGCAAAACAAGCACCAATGTCATAAATCTAAGTTGAAATGCGGGTTTCTAACCAGATCTTCTGCCAGTCTCATCTGGAAGATTTAAATTAAGCGGTACAAAAAAAAAAGTCTTCACATAATCTATCTATAATTGCTCAGTTTAAGCTTTATAGATATTCCAGCGCGACAAAAAAAAAAATTATGGGATATAAAATGTGGTGTTTAGCAACATTTCAACAGCACCAGGCGAACAAATCATAAGTTGGACATTAAGAGCCAAATACTAAATCCTTAATAACATTAAAACAACAAATTCAGACAGCAGAGAAATATGTTAATCTCTTATAAGAAACAAATCTTACTGAAAACAAAGGAGTACAAAATGATAGGAGGACAATGATTGTCCATACTATATAAACAAATACAAGGCATTAGAAAAAGAACGTAAAAGAAGTTCAAACAACACTCATCCAATTGATAAAAAGTGAGTTCCCAGATATTCCTTCAAAGATATAGACCTCCAGAGCATATCAAAAGGCCATATTCCTCTCACTAAATATATTTTTCAAGAACTCTTTAAGATTTTCTGAAACCATATTTGTAGATCATTCGTTCTTTGCTTTGCTAAGATCACTAGGACCAACCACTGCTACACCTTTAAAATGCCTAAAGAACGCATGAGCTCATTCCCAACCTTTAAAACATCCACACCCAAAGGAAAAATCCCCCTTTTATAAATGATGAGAACATTGAGAAGGACTAGAAGGGGTCCCAAAAGTTGAATTTTCAGCAAATCCTTGAGCTCAGGAGACATGCTCACCTCAAGTGATAGCAAAACAATTTCACAACATGAATTGGTAGCAAATAATGAAAGAGGATTCTTAAGGTGTCTTACTTGAAATTCCAAGACACTTTTCCATCGGGATCAGGGATTCCAGCGTTGTTAGTATTCTGGTAATCTGAAAACCAGTTATCTTTGAAAGTTTTGAGACGCAAGCCCGTAATTCCAACTGTATTAAAAATTACAAAAGAGAAAAAAACTGCATCATATTCCACGGTACATTATCTCAACAAGAAAGAACAGACAAATGCTGAATGAAAACAAAGGCCAAATTGATGTCCTTTTTCTTATAAGGTCAAAATGGTAAAATTCCCTTTCTTTATTAGGCTGGTCCTGAATTTGTTAACTTGATTACTTTCTCGTAAAATCGACAAATACATGGATCCAAATTCACCAGTTTCTTAAAATTAATGGCAGAGTTCAATCAAAATAATTTTTTATTTCCTCGGTTAGGTTCTAAATTGAACTTTTTTTTCGGTTTCAGTTGGAAACAAAGAAAGCTATATAAAACGAAGTGATGTACAAAGATGAGAACAATAAGCCTACCAAGAAAGCCCCTAAAGATTACAAAATGTCAATATAAATAAAAAATAATTAGCCGCCCAAAGCAAAAGTATAGGATCTACAGGAATACAAGATCTCAAAACAAAAGAACGCAAGCTTTTTGAAGTTAAACCAAGACTTCCCAATTTAGATGAACGAAGAAGAAAGAATAATCTTTAAATTCCTCAGTAACAGAGGCCCAAAGTGAGACAAGTAACTGCACTCTATCCCACAAAAAGCTTATCAGACAGAGTTGCACATTTCCATAACACTTCAGCTTTTTCACCTCTCCTGAAAAGCATGAAGATCCTCTGAAAGCAAATAATTGTCATATGCTGGAGTCAACTATGAAATTTCAGCTGCCTGGAGAATACCACAAATGAACAACAATACTACAATCTAGAAACAGGTAATCCACATTTTCCCCATTTCTCTTGTAACAAGAGACACCAAGGAGAAAACAAACAGTAGGATTATGCTTTTGGATAACATCATCAATATTTAATTTTCCTAAAGCCAAGGACCAGGCAAAGAATTGAATTTTAATAGGGACTTTGGGTTTCCAAATCATGCAAGCCAGCTGAAAAATGAAGAGGGATTGATCATCAATCAAACGAATGAGAAAAGGTTTGCAAGAAAATTTGTGGAAGGGCAAAGCCTAAAAAATTCTGTGTCCTCTACCAGATCATTGAAGGAAACATTCTCCAATAATACCAAAAGGGCAGAAGCTTCTTGAATTTGTCATTCAAACTTCTTAAAAAGTTGAAATTCTAATTCCAACCTAATGTAGAAGAGGCAATCATGCTTTTGATAGAACACTGTGAGAGTGAGAGAGCCTAAGGAGGAATAACCAATCCTCACATCCTCCCAAGAATGAATTCATTCTCCATTACCCATTTAACTTTCACACTAGAGAGATGAGGAATATACCCTTGTGAAATAATTTTCGAACTACTATGATGAGAGCCTTGAGAAAAGCTTATATATCCTCTAAATTGTACATTATAAATACATGTGACAAGATAAAGGCAATAAAAAAAGCTTACAGTGCCACACTAAAGCAGCTGATTTCATCATTAGCATATTATAGAAAATTCATAATTCTTTTAAGTTTTTGGGTCAAGCGGTTTAACTAACAATTACTGTGTTTGTGCATATTTTTCTTTCCCCTCTATAGTAAGTGTGCTATATTTCAACCTAAAAGTTAGAAATCCAAAAGTATTCCACTTGCTTAATCGTATTACATAGCACACTAAAAATCAACTGCATCTTTTCTTAAAGAAAATAAAGAAATAAGAATTAAACCATGAGCTTGCTTTATATCCCCCTTGGGTACCAATGCAAGCAATAATACTTCCAAAACCAACCACAAACATGAGAAGTTAGAAAATGAGATTAAAACAAATCAGGAAGGCAAGGGAGAGGAGAGAAAATAAGGATTAAAGCCATATTCCACAAAGAAACAATAAACGATACTCACCATCAGGGTCATCCTTCCCTGACACTAGAATCCCAACGAATATGCAGAATATAGATAACAATACAGGTATGAGGAAAGCAGGTGCGACCCGGTTGATCATTTTCACGCCACCAAAAACAATGAAGCATAGGATGATTGTCACAACAATTCCATAAATCTGCAAGTCATGTGAGCTTATACTTTGTATGGGTTCTGGAGTTGTTGTACCATTAACTTTTGTGATAGTCTCTACACCAGAAACCAACAGAAAAAAAAAAATTAGTACAAGGTTAGTAACTTGCATCATTCAAACCACTGCAACCAACAACCAAGGACATTTTTAGCAGTTCCATTATCCTATTACCTAAAGTACCCGAACCTCACAAATTGTGATCACATCCATGCCAACATAAACATACAAAAAAACACATAGTTCTATATTAGACATCATAGGATGTAAGTGCACCTATAAATAATGTGAGATAAAAGGGCAAGCAAATGGAAGTTAATCATTGTATAAGTGGGGATAATTGCAAGGTAAACCAAATATGAAAGATCATCTAATGCAATGCCAACAAGGCCAACCTGCCTGTATCAACCTGAATATACCAACTTCTAACCTGGCAGACCTCTTTCATGAATAAAAGAAAAGACAAACCAGAACACCAAGTTCTATTTCTCTAATTATTATAACACAGACAAAATTTTGGACTAATTTTGGATGCTGATTCTTGTATAAAGTCTATATTGTAAAGCTTCTTTTTATAAGTACTTTTTGTAACTTGAGTGGTGGAACCTCAGGTTCATCACACTGTCTTCTACTTCAATTTCTGTAGATATAAATTTTACACTATTTGTTATTTTAAAAAGACAGAGAGAGAGAATCCAAAACAGTCAAAATCTAAAGCTGTTCATGAATGGTATACATAAAATGATAAAAGGAAAATATGTAAACAGAAAGAAAGTAATTAGCTGTCAACTGCAGCACAACATCAATATTTACCTCTAAAAATCCCAGCAGAAGGCACAGCTTTTAAAAAGGTTTCCACAGCTCCCAATATGTACCTAAAACCGGAAGTACAAAATCCATGAAATTTGAGTGCCTTGGATCAACTAAGTTAGAAGATTCAATTGGTAAAAGCCATTCAGATTAAATCATAGATTACAAGATTGTCGAACATTATCACAAACCTCAACTTAAGATCCCAATGGGCCTTAACCATACAGAAAAATGGTGCCATCACAAAAATAAATAATAAAGAAAAAACATTATACACTCACATAGATCCGGCAACAGCATTCCCAAGGAAAAAACAGAGTCCAATGCTAACTCCAACCTCTGGACCAAGAGCACGACCAATGAGATAATATGGTCCTCCACCCTAGAAATAAACATTCAAAAATAATCACATTGCAATCATTCCAAATTGACAGTCAACAAAATTTGGTGTAATTTCGGAAGCAAAATAAGTAAACAACAGGAACACAGGTGAGTTCTAAATAATATGTCAAAAAAAAAAAAAGAGAGTAAATTCTCAATAAAAACAATATTCCCCAAATTAGACCAAAGAATTTATATCAATCGATTCATCACGATTAAGAATCTATAGTTCAAATTACCAATATAAATGTGTGTATCAATCCAAAGAATAGTCCAAAGTTGAGTGTAATCCCTCAATCCACAACATCTCAAATTAATCTTTAAGTTAATTTTAGTCACCATCTCCTATCTTCTTTCTCGTATAATCCACTGCTTCATTTCCTATCAGAACTGCAAGAACATTTGATTTTCCTTGATGAAGGCTGACTCTTGCGACATATTTCATTCCTATTCTAAAGGACTTTCTCTTTTTGATTAAACTAAGACTTATTAATCTAAGTACCTTCCCAAGAAGAAAAAAAATCAGATACACATTTTTTTGTCCTAAGTATCATTAGTCTTCCCAAATTACTATAAGAAAAACATAGGAATGTATCTATACAAAATTATGTTGTTGTATGAGCTAAGCTAGTTTTAGTATTATTTTTATTGCCCTTATTTTTGTTGGATTAGACCTTATTTTCTTGTTTGAGTTAAGTTTAGGTTATTTATTTTATTTTAGATAGATTTTTCTCATTCATGTTAGAATAGGATGTATGTTTCCTTATTGGAAATAAATTTCTTCTCATTTGTTAGGTTTATAGCCACTAAAGTAGACTTTGTTATTACTGAATAAAACTATGGTGCTTTTTTTTCATCTTTCCAATAAACTCATCTTCAGTTTTTCCCTGACACAAATATCCAAGACTTAAAAAGGAACAAAAAGAATAAAGAAATAGGTGAATCTCACAATCTTCATCATAATCAACAAGTGATACCAATTATTAACCATAATTATAATATACCTTCATTGCACCATTTGTTGCAATAGCACTTAATGATATAGAAGTCAAGAAAGTACATGTGCCACAAAATGCTACTAGCAATAATGACTCGCCTATGCCAGCCATACCAACAATCCTGCAATTTTCACAGAGTCAGAAAAGCAGCACCAATAAAGATGAAATTTTACAATGAAGAAAAGGATAGTTTGTTGTCTCCTACATCCTTCTTACATATAACATGCCAAGAGGAAGAAAAGGCTCATTTTAGAATATCTTCTTTCGATTACTTCCCGGTATTTCTTCATGAGCTAAGGCCCAAGCAAAAGCTTGGATGTAAGGTGGAACTTTGGCTTTCCACACCATATTGAATTGCTTGAAACATTATTTAAAAAGGTTATGTGATCATTATATGAGCTAAGGCCCATCTGATCATTCTTTAATTAAGGTTATGTTTTAAGGGTCAAGGTTCCTAAACCTTATGGTTTTAAGAATCTTAATCTAATTACAATAGCCTTCATTTATGAGAAACAGGAATTTCTATTAAAGTGAAAATAGTTACAAAAAATGGACAGGAAGTCCATCAGGGGCCGCAAAATCTAAACTACCTCACATTGTATGAGATAAAAAGCATCGATACATATATCGAAACTTATCCACCTACTAGTTTGTGAATTTCAAAGCAGCTTAACAAGAATTCCACCTACTTTGCTCGGTAAATTCCACAAGCAGCACCATTCAATTGAAAGGAAAACAGATTCTCCATAGATACAGTAGACTTAAAATTAACATCCGGCAATGATTGTTACCATGAAAATCGGATGTAGTAGATAATTCCCAATATGTTTTGCAAGCACGGAATAAAGACGCCCATCAAAGTACCCAATTTTACATCACTATGCTGCAAATATATTTACATCAAAAGACATGGAAAAACATTAGAAAGTATGTACAATGCAGTAACGAAAACCAACAAAGCAAAAATCAATATAATGCATAATTTATAATAACTGTTTTCAAGCCTAGCCAAACATTATGTCTAAGATGAATGCAGAACACAAGAAATATGTGGTGAGAAGAAAACTGAGCAGATGTGCATCTTCTTTTTTTTTTAATATATATCATTTGACAATTAAAAAATTCATCCCACCTGCTTCACAAACTCAACTTGGAATTTCCTCCCCGTCAACTCCCATAATTTCTTCAAAACATGAAACAGATAGGTCGCCCAAAGAAATTGAGGCCCAAACCAGAGATTTAACCACTTGACCAAGAGGTGTTTGATTTTTTACTACATACAATGCAGCTGACTTTAACTAATTTTGGTAATTAAGTTTGTTTATTTTTCTAACATAATATGGATTTTCAGACCCTTTTAGCTAAATATAAAAGGCTAATTTTTTTAATATTTTTAATGTAAAATGTTTGCATGACATCATGAAAGTCTCGTCTCAAGATTATCCCAAGTAATCCACATCCATATCCACATAAAACTGATCATTTCTTACTTTTCAAAGATGTACGTATGTATTTAGTGGACTCTCTTCTCCTCAACCGTCAAAATTTGAGAATTTTTCAATTACTTGCAGTGTTTAAAAATATTGCTATTATCAAGGTTTATCTTACAAATTAAAAAAAAATTAGTTTTCCTAACATCACAAACTACAATATAATTTACATAAACAAGGTTTTCATTCATATGTATGACTAAATATTATACTTTTACTTTTTTTTCATGATTTCTATTGTTTATTTAACATTCAAATTATTAGGGCACAAAATAACTAACTTAATACTTATATTCAATTATTAGAATGATATATATATATATATATATATATATGTATATGTCATTCAAATCAGATACTTAAGTCTAATCAGATTTCAAATCTGTTCAAATTTCAAACAAAAGAAAACATTACCTAACACTAATTGTTATATATGCATCTTTTCTTCACTGACACATTAATTTTCCAGACAAAATTCACACAATTTACCTTAACAAAGAAAGAGAGACCAGCCAATCTACATCATAGAAAAAATTTGAATATAGGAACATTCCAAACTAATGCTACAACAGAATCCTTTAATGCATGTTGTATAACCAGATTGTTTTCTCTTTTTTTATAAGAAACACACATAACAAGAAGAGAATCAACAATAGCAACAAAAACAAATTGTTGAAACCTTGCAATCAATTGTACAAAATGAAAGCGTAACATAGAGAAATGCATGAAAATTATCCACAAGACAGTGGCATGAATAAGAAATTACAATACCTTTGGATGCCCGTAAGCAATAGGAGCATCTTCACCGTCTCTACCATCTCTAGGACTAGAAGGTGCTGCAATTTGCTCCCCAGTCATACTGGAGCACAGTTACAACAACATCAGTAAACAACTCTTAGCTAGCACCTTATCCAAAATTAATAATATATTAGGCTAAATCGGAAACTGCAAGAACTTCTAGTGAAAGGAAAAAATAAATAATGTTTATATAAATATTCATTGGTGTCCAATAACAATCCTTGCTAAAAGCCAAAGAACAACTATTGAAGATAATTGAAAAAGAAGAGGATCAACTAATAAGAACAAGCCACTAACCTCCTAAGACCAAGAATGTTTACAAGAGAATCAAAACCAAATAATTCCAACTTCGAATCTGTTTGGGATCCATTGATTTCTAGATTATCAGGAGCTGCCCCTTCTCTTGCATCAGATTCCTTGCTTTGCTGCCCGTCTACTTTTATACTCCTGCCATGATAGGTACCAAATAAGAAAAACATCCTCAACATGAATGAAATGCATCTTTGTGTAAGTAAATATACATTTAAATAAAAATACAGATGTGTTCTTGCCATGCAAGGACATGAAAATTAAAATCATTATTTTGCAGGTATGAAGAGCACTTAAAACTAACGTTCTAATTTCAATCTATTAATAATTGTAGCATATAGTTAACCTTATTAATAAAGCATACACATTCTTCTTTATCAAGAAGTAGACAAACTGTGTGCAGGAAACACCTAAAACTACATAGGCAAAAAAAAAGAAAACACTTGCCTGCCGGACAAAATGTAAGCTATTTATTCATTCTGTCATCCCTAGTATCAAAAGCATTAGAATTCTATTACTGCACTCTCATGCTTCCAGCCTTCCATAAAACCCGTCGACAACAAGTCTAACAGGCAACTTGCAATATATTTCACTGCCAGAGCAAACACTGTAAATGCATACAGTTGCAACTAAAACTAGCAAACATCAGTATTGCTGCAGTAAAATCTAGCTTTCATCCAGTCTTCCAGTAAAATTCCACATCCATTTTCGCTTCCTCATTTTCAAATCCAATAGGTTATCATATCAACATACACACAAACACTTAACTCACATACACAATTAAGATTGTATAAAGAGAGATAGGAGTTACTTAAGAGAAGCATCGGAAGGAAGATCCAGGATCCATAGACGACATCTCGAGGACGGCGCGATCGTGAGCCACCACCGGACGGTACTTGCGGCCTCTCTGCTCGTGAAACTCTTCTTCTCCACCTTCAATATCTCCATTGTCCATTTTGCTTGAATTTCCGATCTCTGAATGATTCTGAGAACAAAATTACAGATACAGATCCAAATTCGAATGATACAACTAGATTCAAATGCAGAGATCTCAGATTCAGAGAATAAATAAGAAAGAATCGTATTTGAATGAAGAAGAGAGTAAGGAAAAATGGAGTTTCTTACTCCGACCCGGTTTTTTTTTATATATTATTAATTAATTAATATTTATTTAATTATTTATTTATTACTAGAAGGAGAAATTAGGCAGACCTTCGTCACGCGCCTTATAACGCTCCTTTTGTATCCCGTAATATATGCTAAACTAAATGTATTTTAAAAATTAAAACTATTTATATTATATAAATATAAATTAAACTACTTTTTGATCTTGATGTAAGTGGAATTTTTAATTAATTAATTATTATTTTATGAATATTGGATGAAATTGTATGCAAAAATTAATGTAAATAGTTTGTATATTTTATTATATCTTTTGTTGCATCAAAATAGATATTAATATCAATAATTTGCATTAATTAAAAAAATTTGTCATATATAAATTCGTTTAATTAAAAAAAATTCTATTTGTTGTTATTGATGCAGCGGACGTGACATTCGTTTAAATTAGATTTTCAGCTGAATATTTATAAAAAATTACGTCACGTATTTCGAATTCGCTCTCTAATTATCATAAAGATGGTCATAATTGACCAATTTTTAATATGAATACGTACATATTCCCCTATTATCCAGATATACAACACCGTTCTTTTAATTTTATCATTTATTTAGTGAAAGAATATAATAAATCTATATGTATAGTAACATTTCCACAATAACAATAAATAATTAGTATTCCATGATTTTAATATTATTATCACTCTCTGTAGAGTCATTTGCTAGGAAAGAGCATTAATCTTGTACTTTTCTAACATTTTAAAAAACTAAAATTGTCATTTTATTCTTTAGTCAAATTGCTTGCAGACCAATTCAAAGGTGTGGATAATGAAAAGTCCATAGACATTTCTTTGATTAAACAAATAATAAATTGTCTTACATTTCAGACTCGGACAAGTTTTCTCCTGCATTTAGGCTGCTTTTCCCTTTCTTTTTTTTTGAACAATTTTTTTAATATTTAAATGAGTTAAATTGCTTACAAGGAATAACTACAAACATTTCATTCACTGTTTGACGCATATAATATTATGACAGGCAAGAGTTTTGCTTACTGTTCTTTTGGTCAGCTATGTAAGCTACTGAGAGGCAGACAGAGAGGCAGCTTCATTACTCTTACATGAAACACAAATTACACCATGATTGAAGTCCTATATCTCCATTACAGATTTGAGATCATGAGAAAATAGAGAGGAGAAAAAAAAAAGTTAAAAAGAAAGAAAAAGGAATATTGAACAACTATGACACACAGTTACAGGGAGATGAAAGTTCAGTGTTTTAATGAATTTTAGAAGTGGAACTACAAACAGTAAGAACTCTGAAAGACACAAAAAGAAATGGGAGATGGGTCTTACTCATCCCGCGACAACTTTTTCTTGTGCTTTCCGTGTCTGTCTTTCACTTTCTCAAGCTTCCCACTGTTGTTATTCTGGTTGCTAACAGAGCCTTCTTGAGCACTGCACATTTGAGACTTTAACTTGAACCCGAATTTCTTTGATACGCTACCCCAAGTGCTAGAAACCTTCCCCCGACCCAACTTCTCGATCTCCTGCTTCATGTTTGAACATTCCTTCTCTAGCTCAGAAACCCGCATCCTCATATTATCCATTCCAACCTTCAAAACCTGATTCTCTCTTACAGCTGATGCCCAGCCTCCCTCGTTAGAACCGGCAAAACCACTTCTTAATGGCCTCGATCCGTCGAGATTATCAGAAACAAGAAAACAGCCGGCAATGGAAGTCCTAAGCTGAAGTTGCTCGAAAAACAAGACTTGGACAATTATTCTTAGGGGAAGCCGCTCATTTTGGGCCGCATGAGTGCAAGCTTCCAAGGATAGCTTTTGGCAATCCATCAGCCTGCAAAGTTGTTCTCTATCGAACTCTGCTAACCATGGGTGTGACTGCAAGTTGGAGAACATTAAGAAAATTAACAGGCTTGCACCACAAAAGCAAAGTTAAAAAACTATTGATAGACACTAATTTTTAGTGGGACTTACTTTTTCTACTAATATTTAACATCTAGTGTTTCTATCCCACAGCACCTTAATATCAAACATACCCATGATCAAGTGTCTTTAAAGTTTTTTTGCACTTTAAAATTTTCTTAAAATTCTCATATGTGATTCAAGGTTCTATGCAATAAATGTTTTGCTCTGCTCCTTACATATCATACCCAATTACCATCCATGTGTATAAAACTTTGGGTCAACTATTAGGTAGGGTTGGCTCAAAATTTCAATGGAAAGCAGCCATATCCTCCTTAATTTGAGAACATTAAGTTGTTAAAGATAGAGACAAAGAGAAGCAGGTTCTGATACTTTAAAGATTAAAATGTTAGCAAGAATGACCCAAAACAAGCACAGATTACACATGATAAATGTATACTGCTACCTCTAGTTCTATATTTGGGCTTCAATCATATTTGTTTCTTGTCTAATGTAAGTAGTAATGTTACATCTAGTTCAAGTCATATTAAAGTATCCACTTGAATGAAAAGAAATTGAAAATAATGTTATGAGCTAAGAATTCTCAGGATTTCAATGTGATAAGTCATCAGTACCTTCAGATATATGTCTATAGCTCGATAAAGACCATCGTCCAAGGGCCTGGCATAGTCAGGAACAGAAGCAGCAAGAGCTTGAAATTTGGGTAGCTTCAAATTAACATCAGGAGCAACCTCAGCAAGGTACCCATCAATCAGCTTGGCTACCATTGTAATTGGTGTCAATGAAGGTGAACCCATCAACTGGCCATCATCAACTGAACCTGGAGAGGCGCCACCTGTGATCTGATCCATGGCAAGGAAATGTTCTAGAATCCTCTGCACACAGTCAACATTGTAAAGAGTCTCCATGGAATAAGAGAAATTGGGCATCAAGAGATCTTCAAGAGTAGCTTGATCAAGTTGCATCCCAATCCGCTTCTCTAAATTAGATATGCAAGAGGGGCTTGCTTTAAGTATCATGGCTGTTCGAAGTAGACCAAACAGAAACTTTGTCGAGACTAGGCCCTTCTGCACTGGCAATAACCGATCAATTTCCTCCAGTAAAAGCTTCTGGTCTTCTTCTGATGGAGGGGCCGCCAAAGGTGCCAGCCGGGTGCTAGAGTCACTGGCACCCTGACGCCGGTTCAGCCCCGGTAGGTACTTTTTTGCATAGAAAGTAAGGGAGCCAGCAACAATCTCCTGTCTAATACCACGAGATTCCATGACAGCAATCAACCTTTTATAGAGAGGTAAACTTAATGCAGATACATCCTCATACCACCAATCTGAAGTTGAATTTTTTGGTCTAGCCCCTGTACTAATCCCGTTCCACAAGACACTCCCACCGGGGCTCTGCATAGGACCTCCATGCTCCACAACAGGCCAACCAAATAAATTTGGGTCGGTTGAAGCCTTCATGGCTAGTGACTCAATGCACCTTTTTGTAATGTTAAGTTCCTCCGCATATGGGAGAACATCATCACAGGTCTGTAATGCTTTTAGAGAATCTTTCCAATTTCGAAGGACTACTTGGTTGAGAAAGGTTTCTGTTTGTGTAATTAGATTGCCCTCTCCATATTCCTCCGTCATTTCAAGATGCTCAGCAGCACATCGGAGGTAGACAACATTTGAAGCAGTCAGTTCAAGTTTCACACCATAGCAAAACTTGGCCACAAGTTCAAATGTCTTGGCCCCACCAGGAATGTCAGGGAGGTTTATGACACATTTTTCTTCTGCTTCCTCAGATGCCTCTGCAATCAATCTTTCCAAAACCCCACTTCTAGAAAGCAATGGGAACTGCATTTAGATGATGGATAAAAGGTGAAAGAAATTAACAATTAGTGCAGTGGGTTTAAGTAGCCATGCAAAAGACGAGAAAAGAAAAGTGCAGCAAAATCAGGAGCTATATAATGCTAATGTGTTCATCTCCAACAGGATTAGCATTTGGAGGTCCAGTCACTTATAAAACCTACCAAATTTTGATCTCAAATTTTCCATTCTCACAGAATTATGCACATGTAATAGTTTGATGGGAAGTCGGAAATATTTTAAACTATAATAATGACAAAGATATGATTACCTTGTGGAGGTGAAAGGACATCTCTCCAACTTCAACGACTATATCACTAGGAAGACCAGTTGTGCAGAACCTATTGTAAATACAAGTCAAGAAAGGTCAATATGCAGGGTACAAAAATATGAATAACACACAAGCAGATTCCATTATATATAGGTTAAAACTTACACAACAAATACTAGTCACAAGTATTGGTTTCCAATATGAATATACATGCATAAAAATATACATGCATTCTCTCAGAATTCTGGTATGCATTAGAGTACAAGGTGAACAAGGATTTCTGACAAACATCCACACACCAACATTTCCTAACAGTAAGATTAATCCAAAGGGCCAAACGTGCACCCGTGTACAAAGGTGGGACCCATTGTTACATTTCTATATGCAAGTAACGCTGGATCTTTGACTAGGCCATTCAAGATCATAAAAGGTGGAACCAATCATAATTTTTTCACTTGTACTTGAGCTGCAGCATGTAAATAAGTGAAGCCATTCTTTATTGATATCTATTAATACTTGGCCATCGGTGAATCATGTAGCAAGCAAAGTCTTTTCCACCTCAGAGCAGATTTTCCCGATATGTAAACTGAATACTAATCATTGTTTAACTAAGATGAGAATGACCTTGGATATTTTAGAGTTTTTTAGAAGAATCAAATCAAGCATCACATATGTTGTAAGACTATCAACAAATTCCAAAGCACCAACAGAAACATCTATCAGCTTTCAAAGCACTGGTGTTGTTACTGAGTTAGTAATCAACTTCAAGTAGTTGAAGCATTCCTCAAGCAGTTCTATTGCAACAAACCAACTGATACTCGATAAGGTTTGAACTAAATATTACAACACATTCCATAGCATATATCCAAATTTTTCTCAGCAAACAAATTTAAGCTGCAGATTGAAAATAAAAGATACTAAAACTGCTTTTAGCAAATCCACATGCAGTTGAGCTTTCAATGTCAAGTATGTAAAGCTATTATTAGCAGATCCATAACACAAACAAGGAAGGTAAATCTGTTTGTGTTATAGAGATACAGGATGCTAGGGATACAAAAAAGAGCACTTCTAACAAATTTAACTGCAGGAAGAGATAAACATGTTTGACCAAAATAGAAAGAAAGGTTCAACAATTTTTCTTTCCTGAAATAGTTAGCCATGAAATTATAACGCACAGAGAAAAATGCATTTCAAAGAAAGGAAAATTCAACCGAATTACATACCAGGCCTGTCCTTGCCGTTGAAATGCATCATTTTTGGATCCCAGTTTCACGCAAGCCATTTTCTCAGAATGCAAACTTAGATGAAGTAAAATTCAAAATTTGATCTTCAAAGTAAGAGCTAAGCAAAAGTAGAACCCAGAAACAGCCACTGTAATCTGTAAATCAGACTAAAACCCCAAGTAAATGCCTAATTTAAGGGCAATACACCATGAACTGCTGCAAAGCAATGCACTTCCACGAACAAACACACAAGCCCAGTTCAATTTTACCCTTGAAGCCAACACTCGAACCAAAGTCACTCAAAGAAATGTTGAAAAACCAACCCCAAATTCCTCAAATTATGTCTTCTAAGTTGCACAAAAGCACCAAAATGCAGCTTCTGCTATGACATTTATGTCAAAAACAAGCTCAGAAACAGGATAAACACACTCAATCTTCACCAAAAACTTCCCCAAAGTCAAATGAACCAAAAACTTCACAAACCCAATTCTGATCCAATAAAAACAAACCCTAAAACCACTCCAATTAAGGCAAGCCCACTTCAAAATAAGCACTAAAATCTCAGCACAAACCCACTTAACTCCCTAATTAGGTCAACTCCCCCAAATTTTCAGCCATAAAACCAAAACCCTGCAATAATCTCTCTATTTCCTTGCTGCCCACAAACCTCACCAAAAAGATTCCATAAATGAACCCTTTATAAGACATAAGGGACCAAAACCACTCATTCACATTAAACAAACGCACTGTACATTCTACCACACGCAATAATAATAATAATAATCTTACATCTATCTATATTCTTCCAACCCCATGAGAATAATAATTATTATTTTGAAGTTATGATATGGAAACAAGACCAAGGGATTGAAAAACTCAAAAGAGTAATTAATGGCAGCTGTGAAAATAACTCTCACACATGCATACACATGTGGGACCCTTTAGCTTGAAACACACTCATTGCTTTGGCTTTCTCGAACTTTAGTTATGGAATTTTAACCAAAAACATGAAACAGTAATCCATTGACCAGAAATGAAGATTACGTAATTGATTATTATTAATTTTTTATTTGTGTATTAATTCAGGGCATAGTTAATTCTATCACTAGCTTTGAGGTTACGGCTATCTGCATTGTCCAGCTAGGCCATGTGGGTTTGCGTTGCTTAGCTTTTAGAAAATTATTAAATTAATTATTTGATTATGAAGCAAGTAAGATAACAGTTTTTATTATATTACAGGGCATACAAATTATTGATTGGAGGATTAATGCTTTAATTAATTTTCTCTTTCTCACGCAAGAATTGGGACCAAAGCCTGTACAGACAGAAATAAATGCTGTCTTGGGGTCAGTTGCAAAGTCATCAAGACAATGCAGGGCAATTTTGGTATTCTGACTATAAAAGAAACATAAGTTATCGTACGTTAGTTTAGTAATAAAATGTTTTTCTCTTTTTCGATGTATTAGTTGCAGACTTTTATGAATAATATCAAAGCCTACAACGACATTAATTTTTAATTTAAATATATGTAGTGCAACCGTTGTATAATACAGTTTGTATCATAACTCTACCTTTTGTTTTATGAACCATATTACAATATAATTGTTTATTGTAGGATATATTAGACTATATTTTGTTATTGAATTGAGTGTAAATAAAAGTACAATTTGATTTCAATTCTCCTAAATAATAATAATAAAAAAGAAAATTAACACCTCTCTTCCCTAAAATTTAAAAAACTTATATTTAAATAAAAATTTTAAAAAAACTTACATTTATCTCCCTTAAATTATTAATTAACTGTTAAAAAATCGTTAAAATTATGAATATTTTTAAACATTATTATTTTTAACTTATTACATAATTAATTCTCATAAAATATTACATTATTTATCATATAATAATATTATTTTATATAACATGAATTAGTCTTATTTTTTATAATTTTAAAAAAATTCTGAATTTAAAATTGATATTTAGAATCTTTGTAAAACAAATATGGTATATTTATGTACTCATTTAATTAAATTATATTTTATATTATATTTTTTGTTAACTGAGTGCACATACACATAAAAAAAGTATAATTTTAAAATTATTATTAATTTAAAAAAATTTATGATTGTGATAAATAATAATATTAAACATGTAAATTCTACTTATAAATTAATGTAATAGTATTATTTTGTTTACATATATCTTATATGATTTTTCATATAATTTATTTTTTACCCTTATAACTTGAAATTTTGAATGATTAATGAACAATAATACAATATTTTGTAAAAATTAATTATTTAGTAAGTTAAAAATGATTAAATTGATAAAATATCTAAAATACCTTTAATTCTAATAGTCTTCTAACAGTCAACTAACGATTCAGAAGAAATAAGTATAAATTTTTTCAAACTTTTCATTTAAGTATAAGTTTCTCAGACTTCAGGGAGGTATGTGTTAATTTCTCATAATAACAATAAACACCCCATTGTAGTATAAAATAGTTGTGTCGTAGTCATGCACTTATTTTATTATTAGATATAGAAATCCAACGTATTGGTTACAAATTTAATATTAATGTCATGTAATAACGGTAATTTCATTTATTATTATTATTTGGAAATCAAGTCAAAACTCAAAGGTGAGTTTTTCTATTTTACCAAATAGATTCAACAAATGGGAAGTGATGATTGAGTATGGGCTAAGTGAGGTATCTTAAGCAAACTTTTATTTGATTCAATGAACAAAACGGAAAAACAAGAATAGCAATGTCTAATTTAATGGGAAATAGATAAATAAATATATATATATATATTTAATATTAAAACTTTTACATTTACATCATATAGTGATGAGAGTTTAGATATAATAGTTATAATATATTTTAAATATCTCCATATAAGAAATAATATGTGTATTCTTTATTTTTAGATTTAAAGTATCTACTCACTAGAAATAATACAGTGTGTTCTCTATTTTTAGATTTAAAGTATCTACTCACTAGAAAGTAAGAAAAGCGAGAGAATTATGTCTTAGTGCGTAACTTAAATACACTCTCTTCCATCATTAGACTAAGATTTTTGTGGCAAAAAAATGTATTAATGATATAATTAACCTTTTTTTAAAGTGAAAATATTTTTTATAAATTATTGCACATTTGCACTTATATCTTTAAAGATTTATACCTCATATCTTTAAGATATTATAGAGATTTATTACAACAGATAAATTATATTACTCAATGAAATACACGGAAAAAAGTAAATATAACACCTTCATATTTGGTGTTTTTAACTAATAAAAAATATTTTAAAATTAGAATCTCACTGAATTTTTTTCTACAATTCTTTCTCCTTTTTCTCTATTACTCTAATTGATTTTCTTATTCATACCACAATAAACGTTCTGCAATAAACTTAGTATATATATTATAATTAACTTGCCATTGAAATAACTTTCAATGAAATAGACACAAATAGAAACCTTTCAATTTAGATATTAATTAATTGAATTGGGTCCATGTGATGTATAATTAATAAATAAGATTGTCATTTTACATATTAATGTATTTAAAACGACATTTGTCAACCACTCGGAGTGTGTCAAGTGGTCAGAGAGGCTGTCTCCTCAATAAGGAGTCCACCCTCGACTCTTACTGGTCTCCTCCACCAAGAAAAATTTCCACAAATTTTGTGGATAGGTCTCCTTATTAAACAAGGGTTAGATATCACTATCTTAAATGCAAACATTTAGACAATGTTATATTAAAATTCTATCAAAATTTCTGGTAGATATCTGATGTAATACGAATATATTGTATGTGTAATATAAAAAAAAAAAGACATTTGTCCAATTGTTTGTTGGATTGAATTCCACCATTTAAATTTTAATGTCCCTTTCTTATATTTTCTAGTTTCGTAATAACATTAATGAAAAAATAGCCAGAATGATTATTAATTATTAACTCATTAATCATACAATTTGACCCTCGTTTCCATGTGATATAGTTATCGCGAAATGTTTCACACGAGCACCAGCTAATTGATTTAGGTTTAAAAATCTACATATAAAATTAACTCAACATGTAAATTTCCATTTTTAACCCTCAGATTATTTCATCCAATAAAATAAAATATCTAAAAAAAAAAGATTGATTGTTTTGAATCTTGATGCAGAAGATCATTCACGCGTTGGAGACACAAAATCAACGTATGATAGCTGCAAGTAAGAAGCTAACTTAATAAGCAGTACTATCATACACACACACACACACACACACACATATATATATATATATTATTATTATTTTCTTTTTGTAATAAATAAATAAATAAGAATAAAATGTGCCACGCGCACTCATATGTTATTGTTGGAGTGGTGACTGAGAAATTAAAAGTTATATAATAAAATAATAGACAAGACGAACTGAAGCCTGCTATTTTATTGCATGCATGCGTTATGTTATGTTGGGGACAATACGGAATTTGCAGACTTCCTTTATTTACTTTTTATAACTCAATAATACTATCTATATATAATACAGCCTTTTTCCAGCACAAAATTATAAAAGAGTATTCGATGTTTGATTTGTCATTCACAGTTACAAAATACGGTACATTGATATTGTAAACCTTTTTTTTTTTTTTAAATGTTACAAGCGATCGTAGAGAGTTTAAATATGATCCTTTTAAAACGTTTCAAATCTCTTCGTACAATGTATGCGTTATTTATTCTCATATTCGAGGAGTATCTATCTACCAAAGAAGTGAAAAAATCATATATTAAAGTAGAGGAATTCTGCCCTAAGGCTTTAGTGGCACATTAATTTTACAAATCTAACTTAGTATGCTTGCAAAATTTTATACTTAATTTTGGTCGAATTTAGTTTAAGATAGTTTACAAAAATTTACATTCAATTTAAGTGAAATATGTGTCCACTTATTTTTTAAGAGAAAAATTAAGCTCCAAATAAATTAGTAATTTAACGATTCCACAAAATTTTATATAAATTTGAACAAAATTTATTTCTACGTATTTTTTTGAAAGAAAATTGATTTTTATTTATATTATTTGTGTTTTAAAATAAATTTATTTTTTACTCATTTTACTTGTATTCAAAAGAAACTGAATTTTTTTTTTTTTCATTTGGAAGATAAAGTTTAGCCTTTATATAAATTGTTGTCCATCTTCATTTAAAAGGAGTTGAACTTCTACTCGTTAGATTTACAGCCTGCTATACGTGATGGTGTAGAAAATATTTTCAAAGTTAATATTTATATTAAATATTTAATTGTATTTATAATTAAAGATTTATTAAAATTTTATTAAAAAATGATTTACAGTTGTAATACATTTAATATTTAGAAAGGTTGTTTTCAAGAACGAAGAAAAATTTTGTGAATATTTTTATAGTGTTCAATCTCATTGCGAAAAGAATGAGTTCTAACCATTTAGGTTGGCCTGGATCACTAATTATGTCTTATATTTTAATTTTAAAAATTTGCATTTATGTTTTTGGAAAAAAAATGAAATCGAAGTCTAATAATAGGGAGCGAAAGGGTAAAGGTGCCTACTTTGCTTGGGTTTGAGGAAATGAATTGAGAGTCTCAAAAGCGTCTTGCATTTAGCAGCGGCAGCGGAAACGGTGCCGCTTTTGGCTCGTGTACTCAAGTGTCTCTCGTTCAAATCCAATGTGCACTTAAATAATTAACCCAACTAATAAAACATTGATATGCTAAATTATTTTCCAAAAAAAAATTGTAAATATAAAATACTATAAAAGAAGTGATAAATTTCTGTAAAATAAACATCGTTTAATTGGTTTTATCACATAAAATAAAAAAATATAATATGAAATAACAATTTTTATTTATACACTTTTATGATAAGATTATTTTGAGTCATTATTATTATAAAGTGCAATAATTATTAATATTAGTGCAATTTTACGTGATTTTAGAGTATTTGGTATGAGATTATAAAAATATTTGTATGTTTTTAAATAATCAAATTATTTTATTAATTTATTTAACTTTTATAAATTCATTTAGAGAAATAAAATAAGGGATATCGTGACTTTTTCTCCTGGCTTTTGGAAAAACGGCTCTTACCCCCAATGTTTATAACCAATTTAAGAAACTCATCTGATTTCTTATAAAAAGCAAGATACTCCCTTACTGTTATTATTCCGTTAAAAATCCGTTAAGTTGAAAGTTATTTTAGTAATTTATATTAAAATATAATAAAAATACAAGAAGTACGAGACCACCATTATTATTAAATTAAAATTCTTTTATCCTTTTAGCACCTAAAGTTTGATTAAATAACTTCATAAGTCTAAAATTTTTAAAATATTCTTAAAATTTTTAATTTTATATACAATATTCATTATATTCTTATACTTAATATTTGTTAAAAATAACTAATAAATTTATAAAATTTGATCAAATATAATATATTTATATAAAATATATTAATAAATAAATATTCTAATTATTTTATATTGGTATTTTATATATGTTAAAAATATATTAATAAATAAATAACAATTTTATTTTAATAATATATTAACAAAATAATTTTATTGTAATTAATTATAAGAACTTAAATAATAACCAATTTCATATTTGTAATTACTAAAATTAAATACAAATAAAATACAAATAAATATTAATTTATTAATAAAATAAAAATTTATAAATCTATTTATTTTACAACATATATATTATAAATATTTATGATTATATTATAATTTAAATAATATATATATAAAATATAAATAAAATAATAAATATTAAGTATAAGGGTATAATAAATATTGTATATAAAATTAAAAATTTTAAGAATAATTTAAAAATTTTAGACTTAAAAAGTTATTTAATCAAACTTTAAGTACTAAAAGGATAAAGTAATTTTAATTTAATAATAATGATAGTCTCGTGCATTTTATATTTTTATTATATTTTAATATAAATTATTAAAATAACTTTCAACTTAATGGATTTTTAACTGAATAATACCAGTAGAGAATATTTTACTTTTCTTAAGAAATCAAGAGAATTTTTTAGATTGATTGTAAACACAGGGGAGTAAGAGCCATTTTCCCAAAAGTCAGGGAAAAAAGTCACAATATCCCATATAATAATTCGAGCGTCGAATTTTGTTCACATTGAAATAGAAAAAAAATAATTTCATACTGAGTTTGCATGCGAAGCAATTCAATTGGGTCATGTCAATTACGATAACGATGATAACGAATCGGATTATTTAGACCGGGAAAAATTCAATTTGACCCGCCCTATTTGGTGGTAGGCCTTTAAATGAAATAGGCCGAGCTTTGAGGCCTGAAGGCCCAGTAGTTATTACAGGCCGAAGCAAATGAGCTAAACCCTTTTCCATTATTTATTCCATTAAATATATTAAAATTTTAAAAAAATCTTATAACGTTCGGTGAATTTCAATTTTAATTGTCTCACATTCATAAACTCCAATTTTTTTTTTTAAAAATTCATTTATTATTCAAATTCCGAGATTGTTATTCAAACCCCATGCCCATATTTTTATTATTCATAAAATATATTCTCTTTCTTTAAATTTAAAAAAATTTTAAAAATATACATATAATAAAATTTATAATAAGTGAGAGTCTGAAATTAATAAAATCATAAATTATATATAAATATATGAGTGTAATAAAAGGTACTTAATAAAAATTAAATTATAGGAGCATCACTCTTATATTAATGAGTGGTGATATTTTTTTATAATATTGTAGAGCAAAATGTAACTCGTTAAAATTAATAAAGTTATATTATTTTATAAATATACCTTATTTAATATCAAAATTATCCTATTTAATATTTATATTACATAAATAGTAACTCATAAAACACTATTTTAGATAAAACTAATATTGCATATAAAGACAAAATACAATACTTATTCACTGAGTTTGTGTGGAGAATAATTAAATAAATCCATGACATATTAATTATTAAGATAAAATAAAAAATTATACACGATGGACTCGTTCTTTTTATTTGTTTCAATCAATTGGATTTTTTTATTTTAATAATTATTAAAATTGTATAAATAAAGTGGCGTTATAAGAAAAAAGAGTGAAAATATTATTACTTTAATTTAATAAAAAAATATTACTTGTAATGCTTATATTGAACATGGGAGAGGCCAGATTTAGAATTTCAAAATACTTTTGTAAATAATTAAAGTGTCCTAAAAATTTATTTCACTCAAAAAAAAAATATTCCTTTTTTTTAACAAAATATTGCTTTAATAAATAGTAAACACTTTTGACCCAAGAAGTTGAACTTTAATTTAAAGCAATTACAAAGAATTATTTAAATTAATTATTTGTACTAAGATTTTGAAATGTGAAAATGCATGAAGAATAATAAAAAATGCATAATAATAATAATAATAAAAATAAATTAATCATTACATCTACATATATTATTTTAATCAATTTTTTATTTAATTATTATTCCAAATCATTCCTCCTAAACAATATTTTTGACTTCATTATTGATGGTCAAATTAGGGTACAAATTTATAATTTTAATTATATTTTATAAGGCATTACAAAAATAAATCAAATATAAAATTGTGTTTTATTTCATTATAAATTGGTCAAATTGGGTATATTATTTTTAATAAATTAGGATGAAAAAAGATAAAATAAAATAAAATAAAGTAACTTATAGGCTAATGAAGTGACTAGCAAATCTGAATCTAAAAGCAGAAAGATTAGAAGATAATGATAAAGATAGGTACTAAATACAAGTCGAAACGTGCTTTTGATTAAAGTGCTTTTTAGAAAGTTAAAAATAAAGAAAGCAGAAGAAAGTTGGCAATCTACTTAGCTCTGTGGGCTTTGGAATTTGGATTTATTTTATGATCTTGTTTTTGATGACATAATAATTCCTTTTTTCTTAATGCTAAAATGCGCATCTTACTTGTCTCAATTTACTAGTTTTTAAATTTTTTATCTTTTAAAATACTATATAATATAATTAAATATTATTACAATAAACTATTATTTTTTTAATATTACATATTATATATATAATTTATTGATAATGTATATAAAAAATTTGGTACCTGGATGTGCAATAGTCCGAGAGTGAAAATTAAAAGGTAAAATGTGTGCGAAGAAAAATCGGACAAGATAAATAACTTTTTTTTACACAAAATTTTACATCAAATATAAACCGTTAGATCTAAACACATTTAATAGTTGAGATTGCATATGACCATATAATTATGTATAATTAATTCATTCATAATTAATGCATATATCAAATACAATATTAACCATTAGATGTGTCTAGATCTAACGGTTTATATTTGATATAAAATTTTATGTAAAAAAAAAAATTATTGATCGTACCTCTATATATATGTGTGTGTGTGAGTGAGATTTTGATCTTCCTATATATATATATATATATATATATATATATATATATATATATATATATATAAAAGTTTATTCACACAAAGATAAAAAATTGTTTTTACCAACGTTCTCAATTGAAATCACTGAATTTTTTTACCTACTACTAATTCATTGCCTTAAATATTAATTATGGTTTATTTAACTCTTCGACTTTTTTTTAATAAATAACAATATTATTTTTTATTTATTTTTTAATTCTTTAATTTATTAAAAGTATGATTTATAATTTTATTAAATAAAAAAGTTTTATTAAATAAATGAATGAATAAATTTTATAATAATATTGCTATTTTTTCTTTTTTTTTAATCTTCAAGAATTAGGTTCATTTTTACTATAAAAAGCAACAACCAATTTTTTCTACATTCACAAACACATATTAATATAATTAAGAATTTAAAATTTTAATTTTGCATTGAATTGATCAAATGTACATTAAATTTCACAAAAAAGAGAACGTTATATTTTGATTTATCAAATTTCATTTTTTTATTAATTTAAACTCATTAATCTTTTATTGGTATTTTTTAAAGAATATTCCCCCACAGATTAAAAAATTATAAAACTGTAAAATTCTATAAATAAAGTTTAATTTAAATTACGAAAATGCCCTGAATTTTGAAGCCGTCGAAAAGTTCAGCAGCTATAAAATCCCAACGGCCAATCGCGTGCGTTGCTTAACTGGCAAAACTTCGTACACAGTAATGACGAATGCTAACCTGCGCACTTCCAGCAGCTAGCTAGCCCGTGCTAAACTGCGCAGCTAAGTAATCGATGTAATTGTAAAGCATGCAATAAAATGACATAACTGCTCTCAGCACTAGCGTCTGTCTCTGTACTGTGCTCGTGCGTTGTTGTCTTCTGTCTGAATTTGAACCCACTGAAGCAAGCAAGCAACAAAGAGTTGCCTTTTCTTTGCCTTCATGAAGAAGAGGAATATAATAGTCATGGGTGGTTGCTAAAATGTTCTGCTTTGGATGCTTCTTCTCATCTCTAAACATCTATTCCTCGGTTCTCGAGCTCTGACTCTCTGTAAAGCATGAACAGTGAGCTTTTAAACCTCTTTCGAAAGATTCTCATTTGCTTTGCTTTTGTTTTGAAAGTGTTTTTCTTAACTCGAAACCAATTTTCTTGTTGTAATCTTGACAGTGGTAGATGGAGCAAGAAAACAAGACAGCAGTCTTTTTCTTTGTCTGACAGTTTCCATTGTCAGTACCTTAATTTTCTTGTCTTCTTTTCTTTACATCCTTTGAACTATCATTTTACTTGTAGTTTCCATTTTTTTTTATTGCAGTATTAAATTTTTCATTTTTTTTATTGCAGCCCTTGTACTTTTTTTAGTTGTTTGTTTGTTGGTGAGAAATAAAGATTTGATTTTTGGAGCTGGCTGGTGTACCTTTTGTCTGCTTTTGAGAGCACTGAAACCGCTGAAATGGCCGGGAATGCATGCAGTGTAAGCATGAGCAAAGGATTTGAGGGTCAGAGGTTTTGATCTCTGCGTATATGGAAATCACTTTTGCTTGGAAAATCAGTGAACAAGGAAGCCCATTTGGAGATATTGTTTACAGCTTTCTGGGTATGCATTTTCTGTTTCATTGCAAACTGGGTATTCTCTTTTGCTAATATTGTTTGTCTCCTTTAGTGTAAGGAAAGTATATCAAGGGTTTTACATCTTCCTTTTGGTTTTGGGTTAGCTCACCTGAAATATGACTGTAGAAAGCATATCCACTTGGAAACTTTTGTTGGAGAAGAGATATTGGGCGCGTTTTTTTAGTCTCTAGTTTCTGCTTTCCATGTGGTCTTGAATTTTTAAGTAACCCAATGCATTTAGTGTACCAGGTGTCAAATCTGGGTGTGCTGGTGTTTAGGGTTGTGTTCAGAAAGAGCTATGATCATTTGAGAGGAACACAGTCTGGGAAGTTGATTTTGCTTGGAATTTGTACTCTTATTTTGTAGTTATTGTTTTCCTTTTTGTTTTAGATTTTGCAAATTAATCCTGCATTTGGGTTTATTCTCTCTGATGTAGTTTCAAGTTAAAGCAGATAGCGAAATCTACTTTTATTGAAAGATGGGGTGTGTTGCGTCAAGGATTGATAAGGATGAAAGAGTGCAAGTTTGTAGGCAGAGAAAGAGACTTATGAAGCAGCTGCTGGAGTTTAGAGGACAATTTGCTGATGCTCAGTTGGCTTATTTGAGAGCATTAAAGAATACTGGTGTAACACTTAGGCAATTCACTGAATCAGAGTCCTTAGAGCTTGAAAATACCCCTCCTTATGGCCTAGCAATGCCTCCTTCACCACCTTCTCCTTTGCCTCCTTCCCCTCCACCCCCACCCCCATTTAGTCCTGACGTTCGAAAGCTTGATGATGATCGAAAAGGTGAAGCTGCCCGAGTAGAAATCATGGAAATCAGTGAAAATGGTAGCAGTACCCCACCACCTCCTCTAGTTCCAAGCTCATCTTGGGACTGGTATCCTTTTCCTACTACACCTGAGCAGCTGCCAATGAAGAGTGAATCTCTGGATCAGGTTGAAGACGAAGATTGGGCGGAAACTAAATCGGAATTTGAGGATGAATATAGGGAAGAGGAATCTGTTTCTACTACACTGGAGCAGCCTGCACAACTGATTGATGATAATTCATCAGTGATGAGCTGTTATACCAAAGACACTGCAGATATGGCCATGGTTGTATGGAGGAGCAAAAAGAACTTGGACAGTATCATTAAGGAGTTAGATGATTATTTCCTCAAAGCATCAGCTGTTGGAAAGGAAATAGCTGTTCTAATGGACATAAACAAAGGGGACAATTTTCCTCCACATACTTTCAAAGAAAGAAAAAGTAAATGCGTGCTTATTTTATCAGTGTAGAATTTATAAATATCTTCATATGTTTAATAACTGTATATTTGACAGGGGACGGGGGCAATTCTGCTAAGGTCTTTAGTGCGTTGTCATGGAATTGGTCTTCTAAGTCACTTCAATTTAAACCAGATGTTGCTGCTATGCATGATCCCGGAGAACCATGTGCGCCTGGAGCTCATTGTGTCACACTTGCAAAACTATATGCTGCAGAGCAGAAACTTTACAAGGATGTAAAGGTAAAAATGGCATTTGACTCATAATTAGGCAGATCATCGCAAGATGGGAATGCTTGGTTCTTTTAAGTTGATGAAATTAAACGAAAAAAAAAAAAGAACATAAATGCATTTGATATGCGTCTAGCATGGCTTCTTGTTCACAATCTTAATGTTAACATATTCTTAGGACACTTGAAAAACTGGTGAACATATTATAAATGGACTGAGGAAAGGAAAAGGTAGGTGCAGAGCAAAGTCTAAGGGAAGAAACCTCCTATTTGAATGGCTTGTTTAATTGAATGGAAAGAAAGGAATTAAATTTGGGAGGATAAGATATATTCCCATCTTCTCTACTTCCAATTCCAACCACTTTTGATGATAGATGTTGTAAATCCAAATTGGAGGCTATTTTTTTTTTCCAAAATTTGTTGCCCCTTTTGATAGGGGCAACGGGCAAGTGGCTTCTTTCCCTTTTGTTCCACCCCTTTACATTTCCCTCCAACCAAAGTCCATGCTATAATAATTTTATGTGAATACCTGCAGCATTTTCCAAGGTTGTTTGGTTGTTTAAATGTTGACTAACTCTTCATTTATGCTTTGTTTTCTGTTTCTATCAGCTACTCTGAATCTCCTAGCAATTTTGTAAACTTCAATTATCATTTTGTGTAGGAGGAAGAGAGAACTAAGTTAGAGCATGAGAAGAAATCCATGTTGCTGCAAAAACAAGCAGAAGAAAACTATGATTGGACCAAGACTGATAAAACTCGATTGTCTGTTGAGAGTTTGGAGATTGGCGTGAGACACCTGCAGCATTCGATATATGAGACTTGTTCATCCATATTGAACCTCATTGATGAGGAGCTGTATCCCCAGCTGGTTGCACTTATCTCCGGGTAAAATTTGTAAACCTTGTTACTGATTATAAACTCTTTATATCATCTGGCATTGCATTACATTGATGTAGAAAGGGGATGATGAATTTGACAAACTCCAAGAGCTTGAGTAAAGGGTACAAGACATTTTATACTTAGCTAACTGAGTTCTCTGGTTCTCCAAAATGAGTGTAAGACCTATCAATGCATGATTGATTCCAAACTAATTTTGATGAAGATTGGCATTTATGGATCACTCATGTTAACGTTCATGTACAAGGAGCTATCCCCTAGCTAATTATATTTACTAGTGAATTAAAAACTGTAGTTACTGAGATCACTGCTTTACTCTCATTTCTGTTTTATCTTGCACTCACTAGACTTCAAGTTATGCAATAAAATTCTCCGAAGACCCTAAATACTATCCTTTGACGTTGATGAAAACTTAATATCTTCAATAATTGAACAGCATGTAAATATGATATTTTAATTTTCTCCTCTTAACTTTTTCCATGCTTTAATCCATTTAGGCTGACACATATCTGGAGATTGATGTATGAATGTCATCAAGTTCAGAATCATATTTCCCAGCGCTTGAGTCATATCACTGATAATCATCGCATGGACTTTACCACTGATTACCATCACCATGCCACAGCTCAGCTTGAGACTGAGGTCACTTCCTGGTACATCAGTTTCTGCAAACTTACAAAATCACAACGAGACTATGTAAGGACCCTGTGTCGATGGATCCAACTCACTGCTTGCCTTGTGGATGACCGTCAACAGAGTATTTGCTCATCTGCAGTTCGTAAGCTCTGTGAAAATTGGCAGCTTGTATTTGACAAATTACCTGAGAAGGTACTTTTGATATATACTCTTTGGATAATGCTATATTTCCTGAATTTTTGTTGATGGAAGATAGGAATTATTCGTGCAAACATTATATATTAATGTCAACTTTATACATGGTTTACTTCTGCTACTTGTCCTGTCACATGGCTTTTGTGTAAAATTCAACTAGTTGACAGGCTATGTTAGCTTGGCATTTGGTTTGCAAATTAACTAAATGAGGATTGTTTACAAGCTTCTGGATCTTCATTTTTCCATGACTATGATTTTGGTACTAGAAGTTTTGAGTGTGAGATCCATCTTGTATAATGCATCTGAATGTCAATTCTGTCTACAATTTACGGAGCTACATAGAGCCCATAATTGGTCTATTAGTGGATGCTCTGCTGATATAACATTTCGGACTTAAAGAGGATCGACAAATTCATCTAGTTTCCCTTGCTTAAACTACATAAGAAGACCATAAAGTGTTGAGATCTCTGAACAAGAGAAAAGATAAAGTTATTACAGGTTTGAACTGGATGCATTTGTTTTGCTTCCAATTGAAAATTTTGCCCTTAGTGAAGATTTTTTTTTTTTTTAATTTGGCTGTCACTCAGGCCTGTTAGGTTAGCATTCAGTATCTGATACAAAGCATTTTTGTCTCTGTCCTGCATCAACATACAATATTCAGATTCGAGTAATGAGTTGGTCTGAGGTGTGAGGATCATCCAAGTGAATAGTAGAAAGTTCTTGGGAGATTCAGTTTTTTAAGGATATGTATGGGGTTAAAGGGGTTATAGATTTTAATTCACAGTGACCATTGAATGGAATCATTAGCATTCAAGTATAAATGGGTGTTTGCCAAACATTTTAATTCTTGTGTTTTCAAAATTAAGGAGAACTATGAATACAATCATATCCTAATTCTGTTTCAGCTTCCTGGAATGAAGCTACTGTTCAGGAGTGTTCTGAAACAGTCATGTGATTTTCAGTTAAGATCATTTTCCAAGATATATACTGCTTGAAAACCCATGTTTCCGAATAATCTTCTGTCATATTGAGTTTTTTGATAAAGCCATCCTATGCTTGAGTTATCTCTGTTAACCTCACTTGAGGCAAATGATCTTTGTGCATACAGATAGCCTCAGAGGCCATTAAGAGCTTTCTATCGGCCATCCATTCGATATTCTTGCAGCAGATAGAGGAACGGAACTTACAAAAAAAGTCTGATAGACTCGAAAAGAGGTTGCAAAAGGAGTTGAATGCAATGTCTGAGATGGAGAAAAAGCTTGAAGGGAGTTTTGCTGCTGGAGTTGAACGACCCGAGTTGAGCCCTAAGCATCCTTTAAACCTCAAAGCTGCCAAAGTTGAAGCCTTGAAGAAGCGTGTGGAAACTGAAAAGATCAAATATCAGAATTCAGTCCAGGTTACCAAGGCCATGACTCTGAACAACCTGAAAACAAGCCTCCCCAATGTATTTCAGGCATTGATGGGATTCTCAGACGCTTCTGCTAAAGCCTTTGAGGCTGTTGAAAACCGCATCAGTTTAGCATCCCGTTCCAATGCATCGGAAAATCTGGAAAACCATGAGAACTAAACCTCTTAAATTTATGACATGAGGTGGCACAGAGTTATGTGATCATTATGCCATTGAAGGATGCTGATCAAATAATGATGATGATGTTTATATTAGCAAATATTGCCTTGATAATATTAGGATGATTTATATTCCATATGTAAATCAAGTTAATCCTTTTCTTACTGCATTGCACCCCATAACATTTGAATGCAAAATTAGCTTGTTAAGTAATCTCCATTATAATTTAATACAGATTGATTGAAATTCAGGGGACAGCGGAGGTACGAAAACAATACATTGCACTGTGTAAGATAACATATATGAAAAGAGCTTGTAATTTTTGTTAAGAATTTGTCAAAGATTATTTCTATATGCTGGTGAAGATTATTTCCATATTTTGGTGATTCTAATCCAAGCTGGCTTAACTAGAGGATTTTGGTTTCTTTGGGAAAGTTTTAGACCAGAATATTTGTTTTTATTTCTCTGATTTTCCATTGTATTCTTGCCTTTTATAGTTTGATATGCATCAGTGAGACTAGCCTATAAAACCTACTATGTGTAAAGTAAATAATATATGAAAAAAATACTTTTTCCCTAGAAGTTTCTTCATGGTATCAGAGCCGACTTTCCTTAGGGAATCAGTCTATTTTTCTTGTTTTTAGCTTTCTTCATGTCTTGCAAAATGTCGGAGGTTACTTCTAAGACTTCCGAGACCTCAGGATCTAGTTCAAGTCATGGATCGAATGAAAGTTCTTCGATTCATATTACTACCCATAAATTAAATGGGAGCAATTTCCTTCGCTGGGCACAGTCCGTTAAATTCTTCATCAGAGGACGAGGAAAGATGGGTTGGCTGGATGGATCAAAGACAGAACCAGCATCAGGAGATCCAAGTTATGAGGTTTGGCAAGCAGAAAATTCAATGGTACTTGCTTGGCTTATTAATTCAATGGAACCAGAGGTGAGTCAGAATTTTATCTTGTGTGATACAGCTAAGAAATTATGGGACACTGTTAATATGATGTACTCAAATCTGAATAATGACTCGCAACTTTATGATTTGAGGAGAAAGGTTCATGACACCAAGCAAGGAAACCAATCTGTTATGGCTTATTTTAATGTTCTTAACCAATGTTGGTTGGAGTTAGATTTGTATCAGGATTTTGAATGGAGAAACGAAGAAGATTTTCTGCAATACAGGAAGATCGTTGAAAAGGAGAGAGTTTTTGACTTTCTTGGAGGTCTAAATTCAGAATTTGATGCTGTTCGGGGGAGGATTTTGAGCATGAGACCAATCCCGATGGTTACTGAGGCATATGCTGAGATTAGAAGAGAAGAGAGTAGACTCACAGTTATGATGAAGAATGATACACCTGTTATGGCAGAAAGTTCTGCACTTGCTATAGGCAAAAATGACCAGACTTGGGGAGGACAGAAAGGCCCCCAAAGAAAATCAGATGACAGGGACAAATTATGGTGTGATTTCTGCAATAAGTCACGACACACTCGAGATAAGTGTTGGAAGATTCATGGAAAACCAGTAGGTTTTGGGAAAGGACCTAATTTCAACAAGGGATTCCAAGCCATGATTGAACAGCAACAGAGAAATAATGGTAACCAAGGAACTGAAGACCAGGTTTTCAATAAGTCTCAAATGGAACTTTTGCAGAAAATGTTTGGTAAAATTAATTCACAATCAAAGCCATCTAATGCCACTGCTAATACTGCTCAAGCAGGTACGTATACTAGTGCTCTACTTGTTAAACCAGACTCCAACTCCTGGATAGTTGACTCAGGGGCTTCAGACCATATGACTGGTTCTTCTAAATTATTTTCAACATATGTTCCTTGTTCTGGACAACAAAAAGTAAAAATAGCAGATGGATCTTTGTCCTCTGTTGCTGGCAAAGGCTCCATTATCATTTCTAAGAATTTGGTCCTTGAATCAGTACTCCATGTACCGAATCTGTCTTGTAATCTGTTGTCTGTTGGAAGATTGACAAAAGACTTGGATTGTTGTGTTAATTTCTCTTCTAATGGTTGTGATTTTCAGGATATGCGTTCGGGGAAGAAGATTAGCAGTGCTAAGGAAGTGAATGGTCTCTTTATTCTTGAAGAAACCAGCAACAGTCAGGCTTTGCAAGTTGAAGGTGTTTGTGAAAATAAAAGAGAGATCCTGAGTTGGCATTTTAGATTAGGGCACCCAAATTTCCAATATCTCAAATTGTTGTTTCCCTCACTCTTTAAAAATAATAAAACTTCAGATTTTCATTGTGAAACCTGTGAATTTGCTAAGCATCATCGAGTTTCCTATCCTGTTAAAAATTATACACCAACTGTTCCTTTCACTTTGATTCATAGTGATGTGTGGGGGCCATGTAAGGTTCAAACTATAACAGGTGCTAGATGGTTCGTCACTTTTATAGATGATCATACCCGTATGTGTTGGGTCTATTTGCTTAAAAGAAAATCTGAAGTAGCACCTGTCTTTGAAGTATTTCGAAATATGATTGAAAACCAATTTCAACAGCAAATTAAAATCCTTAGATCAGATAATGGGGCTGAATACTATTATGAAGTTTTGGGAAAATATCTTGAAAAACAGGGGATTATACATCAGTCTTCTTGTGTAGGTACGCCACAACAAAATGGGATAGCTGAGAGGAAGAACAGACACTTATTAGAAGTAGCTCGGGCTTTATTATTTCAGATGAAAGTGTCTAAAGTGTTTTGGGGTGATGCCATTCTCACAGCTTGTTACCTTATTAATAGAATGCCAACAAGAGTTCTTAACTTTGACACTCCTTTTAAAACACTAGAAAAGAGTTTTCCCTCTTCCAAACACTTAATTTCTTCCTTATCACCTCGTGTCTTTGGGTGCACTGCTTATGTCCATAATCAGGATATTCATAAGTCTAAACTTGACCCTAGGGCATTGAAGTGTATGTTTGTTGGCTACTCCCCATTTAAAAAGGGTTATAAATGTTTCCATCCTCCAACTAGAAAATATTTTGTTTCTCTTGATGTTACTTTTGTTGAAAATCAACCCTATCAGCCTACTCTTCAGGGGGAGAATACAAGAATTGAAGAAGAGCTGGCTGGTGGAGAGGAGACTTCTGAAAGTTGGGAGGATATCTTGAATACTTTACCCATAAGTAGTTCAAGTCACAAAGAAGAATTAGAGATAGCAAATGATTTGTTTCAATCAGATCAGATTGTGGAACCAGTGGCCTCCTGTGATTTGTTTCAATCAGATCAGATTGTGGAACCAGTAGCCTCATCACAGGAGCAACAACAACCTTCTTCACCACAGGAACTGAAGGTTTATTCTAGGAGGCAAAAAGAGACCATTCATTCTCCCAAGCTAAACCAATCTTTGGAACCGGAAAAAGCAATCCCTGAAGATACGAGTAAGTTTCTTAATTCTTCTTTAGATGATTTGGATATTCCTATAGCACTTCGAAAGGGCGTGAGATCCTGCACTCAACATCCTATAGCCAACTTTATTTCATATAAGAAAATAAATCATCAATACAAGGCTTTTATTACTAATGTTTCTACTCTAGAAGTACCTAAAAGCATTCAGGAGGCTATGAAGGATCCGAAATGGAGAGCAGCAGTCCTTGAAGAGATGATAGCACTCAAGAAGAATGACACATGGGAATTGATTAAACTACCTACAGGGAAGAAAACAGTAGGTTGCAAATGGGTGTTCACAATTAAATTCAAGGCAGATGGAACTGTTGAGAGGTACAAAGCAAGGCTGGTTGCAAAGGGATACACTCAGACGTACGGGATAGATTACCAGGAAACCTTTGCTCTGGTTGCTAAGATGAGCACTGTTCGTGTCTTACTATCTCTAGCTGTCCACAGGGACTGGTTTCTATATCAACTTGACGTGAAGAATGCTTTTTTGCATGGAAACCTAGAAGAAGAGGTGTATATGGATGTTCCTCCAGGATTTGAAACAACTATGGGGGCAGATAAGGCGTGCAAGTTAAAAAAATCATTGTATGGTCTTAAGCAGTCACCTTGAGCATGGTTCGAAAAGTTCACTAGTTCTATTCGGTGCAAAAGATTTCAACAAAGTCAGGGAGACCATACACTATTTTTTAAACATGGAGAGAATGGTAAGTTTATTGCTTTGTTAGTTTATGTCGATGACATCATACTTACTGGTAATGATGAAGAAGAAGCAAGGAGATTGAAAGAGGAGCTGAACAAAGAGTTTGAGATCAAAGACCTTGGGAATTTGAGGTATTTTTTAGGGATAGAAGTGGCAAGATCTAGAAAAGGGATTTTTCTATCTCAAAGGAAATATGTTACTGATCTCTTAAAGGAGACTGGTATGCTTGGTTGCAAAGCTGTTGGCACTCCTATTGAAGTAAATCACAAGCTTGAAACTCTCAAAGGAGGATTGGTCAACAAAGAAAAGTACCAAAGATTGGTGGGTAAGCTTATATATCTATCTCACACTCGTCCTGATATTTCCTACTCTGTTGGGATAGTTAGTCAATTTATGCATAATCCTAATGAAGAGCATATGGAAGCTGTTCTTAGAATTATCAAATATTTAAAAAATTCTCCAGGAATGGGTTTGTTGTTTACTAAAGTGGAAAAGATAGAGGTTGAAGTCTATACAGATGCAGACTGGGCAGGATCATCTCTTGATAGAAGATCTATCTCAGGTTATTGCACCTTTTTGGGAGGAAATCTGGTTACTTGGAGGAGTAAGAAACAGTCCGTAGTTGCTCGCTCAAGTGCAGAAGCTGAGTTCAAGTCAATGGCCTTGGGGATTTGTGAAGTGATGAGGCTGAAAACTATACTTAAAGAGTTAAGGGTTGAGACTTCAGATCCTATGAAGCTGTATTGTGACAATAAGGCAGCTATCAGTATAGCCCATAATCCTGTTCAACATGATCGAACTAAACATGTTGAAATAGATAGACATTTTATAAAGGAGAAGATAGAAGAAGGCATAATTTGTGTCCCATTTGTTCGTTCAAAAGATCAACTAGCAGATGTTTTTACTAAAGGTCTTCCAACCCAACATTTTTGGAGGATCTTGTCTAAACTAGGGATACATGACATCTTCAAGCCAGCTTGAGGGGGAGTGTTAAGAATCTGTCAAAGATTATTTCCATATGCTGGTGAAGATTATTTCCATATTTTGGTGATTCTAATCCAAGCTGGCTTAACTAGAGGATTTTGGTTTCTTTGGGAAAGTTTTAGACCAGAATATTTGTTTTTATTTCTCTGATTTTCCATTGTATTCTTGCCTTTTATAGTTTGATATGCATCAGTGAGACTAGCCTATAAAACCTACTATGTGTAAAGTAAATAATATATGAAAGAAATACTTTTTCCCTAGAAGTTTCTTCAATTTTATTAATATTTCTCTATATTGATGTGACTGTGATATGATCAGTTTGACAATTATAACGAGTTACTATCATTACGTTTGAAAGATACATTCCATTCCAAGATGGAAGACAGAGCTATAACAATTGTGGATGTTTTATTTAATGGAAGACAAGCAATCTGTAATGACAAGTAACTTTCAAGATTGTCCTAATCCAACAAACTCTCTTCTTCAACATCACAATCTGATTGTTGAAGCCTGTGCTGATCCAATCTGTGCTCATCATGGCAAGACCTGAATTGAAAAGAAAAAAAAAACAAAGCACAAACAATGTTATAACAGGAAAAACAATCAAATGGAAGTAAATTACTGAAATTAATCATTTTCCAAAGATCAACTTGTCATCTCGTCGTTAAACAAGTTCACAAGTTAGCTTCATTTACACGCACCAAATGCATTTATGAAAAAGTGAAAAGATGCTTGTGAGTTCGCAAATATTTATTCATGTATAGGAATCTTATGGTTGCAGGGTGTTAGATGTGTACCTTCAACTATTCTTTAGCTAGCTTACCCTTCTTCATCTCTCAGAACTTGGTACTGATCTAGTGTTTCATCTGTAATTTTATCATGCTTCCCCTCTAAAACTTCATGCAGATTTTTAACTGCGTCTTTTTTTTCCCCAACAATATCATTCTTGTGGTCAATGTCCAACCCTTGAAGGTTGTTCTGCGAAGAAGTGAGACTAATGGATGAGACAAATTGCCTAGCAGCAGCAGCAGACCAGTCCTGCCATCTCCTCTGGCTATTCTTCCTTTTGTTTTGTCTACATTCAAAAACTAAGCTTCGTAAGTACTGAGCATTTGCAGGCCCTGTACTTTGAACCATCCTCACAAATGCACTTTCCTCTTTCATTAGCAGTGCTTCTGGGGTATCATATTCTAAAACCTAATGCAAAGGTAGAAAGTTCTTAAACAACTATATAAGAAATTGATTTAAATTCAGACAGATAAAACACACTATTTGTTTCTCATCTACAATGTCGTTCAATTCCATTGTTCAATACTGAACAAGAAAGCCTCCAAACATACCTGACCAGCATCAAGGACAAGAATTCGGTCACAGTCAATTATGGTATTGAGTCTGTGTGCAATAATGAGCATTGTGCAGGAACTGAATTCTTCACGGATCGTTATCTGAATAAGAGCATCTGTCCTGACATCCACAGCAGCTGTTGCTTCATCAAGAACTAGAATCTTTGATCTCCGCAGCAATGCTCGAGCAAGACTTAACAGTTGCCTCTGTCCGACACTAAAATTCCCCCCTCCCTCAGAGACCTTGACTCGTGTAAAATTACATCTTAGTTAGCACTTGTTATTTATCCTTTCCATCTCATGGACTTACAATACTTTTAAGAGAAAAGCCATCTGTTTCATAAATGTGAATTGACATGTAGCTCTGAACCTTTATTTGAATAGAACTTTCATTTTAATTGGATTAGTACATGTACATGCCCAATATTTTGTAGAATGAAACTGAAATTAAGTGACTAATCCAAATATGTCCAAATAAAATTTTCTTTCCAGTGTCATTCTTACTAAAATAACGAAAATAATTTCTCTTTATACCTCAGCATCCAGACCAAGGGAATTCCTCCTGATTACATCTTTCAGATGTGCCCTTTCTAAAGCCTCCCAAAGATCAGCATCATTGTACTCACTAAAAGGATCAAGATTGAACCGCACAGTTCCTTGCAAAATAAGATGAACACTAGAAAGATAAAATTTATGGAGAAGGTTTTATTGCAAAATGATGTAAAAGGAAAAACATACTAAGTTCACGGAACCATTTTCTCTTTGCATTTTAAGAATGACTCAGGTTATCATATCTTGGTGTAATATGTCAAAACATTTCAACAATGGATCATCACACATTCATAACTTTGAAGTTAGTTTATGTGTATTCTAATTTATGTATAGGAGGATATGATAGAGACCAGGAATTTGGTCAAATATCCCTACATAAGAAAATGAATAAGACTAGCATACAATGACTACTTAAAACTCAAGATTGAAGCACTATCATTTTGATCAGGATATCAAATGGACCAATAGACAAAAAGCTTAAGTAATTGGATAAACAAGAACAGGAAGAATAAAATCATGATAATGCAGGACTGACTAGATAAACTGGAGATTTAAAATTGTGAATACCTGCGAAAAGAACTGGTGATTGTGGTATGATACTAAGAGCTTTTCGCAGATCAGTCAGTCCAAACTTAGCAACATCACAGCCATCAATAGATATTTTTCCTCTTTCCAGTTCCACAATCCGAAATAAAGCATTAAGCATGCTAGATTTTCCTGCACCAGTTCTTCCAACTATTCCTACTTTCTCAGTTGGGGAAACTATGAAGGATATGTTGGGAAATCGAACGTGAACTATCTAAACCTTGCTTCTCTCTTACGAAAATGGAATCAAAACAAACCAACAAACAGAATATACACCAACAACAAATCGAAATCAAACCACAACAAGGAACAAATGATTTACGTGGAAAAACTCCCCCTCACTGCGAGTGAGAGAAAAAAACCACGGCCAACGATTGTAGGATTTCCATTATCACAAAATCATAGAGTACAAGAGTGTTCTACTCAACACAACAACTCATCAACTAACAGAAAAACTGCCATCATCATCAATCCAACTTGTAAGCAACAACTCAACAAAAAAAAACACAAAATGAAGAACCTGAAATTAGCAAGCCAAAATGCAGAATTTTCTGCAGGAGAGAGCTGCTGTTATCTTCATTCTGGGTGAGTTCAAGAGCCAAGCTGGACGATCAAAACCGTTCAACCAGAAGAACTATGTGTTGTGAATGTCTCTGCCAAATTTCAGCCAAAACCGAATTAAAATCGCCATGCGATTTGCTGACCATCAGAAGCTGTGCAGAAGACAAAACAGAGCAGAAAACAGAGAAGAGCAAACTGACACCGACGCCCAAACTTTGCCATGATTTCTGATTTTTGAGTCCCACGATTGCAAAGTGAAAGTGATAGGCATTTGACATTTTACATATGTTTAATTTACAAGGGAACACAAGTGGGTTATGAAATTCCAAAAATAACCCTTTGGACAATCCTCCAATAGGAGTGTGTAAGTCCAACAATCTCCCCCTCACGACTATTAGGAGGATTCTACCATTCCGGCAATCAAACGACAAGTCTCAAGTTTGTCCCTTGTCAATGATTTTGTCAACATATCAGCACCATTATCATCCGTATGGATTTTCTCAAGATCTAACAACTTAGCATTCAATACATCCCGTATCCAATGATAACGAATGTCAATATGCTTTGATCTTGAATGAAAAGAAGAATTTTTACCAAGGTGAATGGCGCTTTGATTATCACATAACAGCACATACCTCTTTTGCTCAAAGTTAAGCTCCCGAAGAAACTTTTTCATCCATAACAACTCTTTGCAACCTTCTGTTGTTGCAATGAATTCTGCTTCTGTTGTTGAAAGAGCAACACACTTTTGCAGTCTAGATTGCCATGAGACAGCTCCCCCTGCAAAGTTAATCAAATAACCAGAAGTAGATTTGCGAGAATCAATATCTCCAGCCAAATCTGCATCAGTAAAACCAACCAGGACAGGTTCATTTTCACCAAAGGAAAGCTTCAAATCAGATGTACCGCACAAGTATCTCATAATCCATTTCACACCATCCCAATGTTCTTTTCCTGGATTTGAAAGGAAACGGCTCACCATACCAACTGCATAGGCTATGTCTGGTCTGGTACATACCATGGCATACATTAAGCTCCCAACTGCTGAGGCATAAGGAATCTTCTTCATCTCTTCCTTTTCTACACATGTTGTAGGACACTGTTTGGTGCTCAACTTGAAATGAGAAGCAAGAGGACTACTCACTGCCTTAGCCTTGTCCATGCAAAATCGTTGAAGTACTTTTTGAATGTACTTCTCTTGTGACAAATACAACTTCCTTGCTGATCTATCACGTTCAATTGTTATCCCCAACATTTGTTTTGCAGCACCCAAGTCTTTCATGGCAAAACTCTTACTTAATTGCTTCTTTAAAGCATTAATCCTGCAAACATTCTTACCAACAATAAGAATGTCATCTACATAGAGTAAAAGAATGATAAAATCATCACCAGAGAATTTTTGCACAAAAACACAATTGTCTGAAGTAGTCTTCTGATAGCCTTGCTCCCTCATAACTGACTCAAATTTCTTGAACCACTGTCTTGGAGCTTGCTTCAATCCATAAAGACTCTTCTTTAATTTGCAAACATAATCTTCTCTGTCTTTCATTTTGAACCCCTCTGGTTGCTCCATGTAGATTTCTTCCTCTAAATCACCATGAAGGAAAGCGGTTTTCACATCCATCTGTTCAATCTCTAAATTAAAGCTAGCTGCCAAACCAAATACTGCACGAATTGAAGTCATCTTGACAACCGGAGAAAATATGTCTCCAAAATCAATACCTTTCCTCTGCCCAAAGCCTTTAACAACAAGTCTTGCCTTATACCGTGGCCTTGAACTGTGTTCTTCATGCTTTATTCTGAACACCCACTTGTTCTTCAATGCTTTCTTACCTTTAGGTAGCTTCACTAACTCAAAGGTATGATTTTCATGCAAAGAACGCATCTCATCTTGCATAGCTTCAATCCACTCATTCCTGTGATCATCTTCAATAGCCTCATCATAACACTCAGGCTCTCCAGTATCAGTCAACAAGATATACTCATGCACAGGATATCTACTAGAAGGCTGTCTAACTCTGGTAGATCTTCTAAGTGAGATTGTAGGAGTCTCATCTGCTGGTTGCTCCATATCAGCGTCCTCTGTTCCTTCCTCTTGTATAGGATTATCAATATCAACTGCATCTGGTTGATCATCCTGAATATCATCAACATGTGGATCCTCTCTCAGTGCTGGAGGAACTATGTCTAAGTCAACAGACACGCTACTACTCAAAGGCTCTGTCACTTTTTCTATCTGAAAATCTGCTTTAGTCTGATCTTCCATAAACACAACATCTCTGCTTCTGATGATTTTCTTGTTGACTGGATCATACAACCTATAGCCAAACTCATCTTGGCCATAGCCCAGAAAAATGCACTGTTTGGTCTTTACATCAAGCTTAGATCTTTCATCTTTAGGGATATGAACAAAGGCCCTACAACCAAAAACACGCAAGTAATCATAACAAACTTCTTTTCCAGACCATATCCTTTCTGGCACTTCTAGTTGTAAAGGGATGCTGGGAGAGAGATTTATAACATGCGCTGCAGTACTTAAAGCTTCACCCCAAAAAGATTTCGACAACCCAGCTTGTGAAATCAAGCATCTGACTCTCTCAACCAATGTTCTGTTCATCCTTTCAGCTAAGCCATTCAATTGCGGTGTCTTTGGTGGAGTTTTCTGATGTCTAATACCCTGTTCTCTACAATAAGCATCAAATGGCCCTATATATTCACCACCATTATCTGTTCGGATACATTTAAGCTTCTTTCCAGTTTCTCTCTCAACTGAAGCCTGAAACTGCTTAAACACAGATAACACTTGGTCTTTTGATCTCAAAGTATAAACCCATATCTTCCTTGAGTGATCATCAATAAATGTTACAAAATAGTAAGCACCACCAAGTGACATAGTTGACATAGGACCACAAACATCAGAATGTATTAAATCAAGTACCTCAGGTCTTCGAGTAGGTGTGTGACTCTTGAAGGAAACTCTATTCTGCTTTCCTGCTAGACAATGAGTACACTTCTTCAAGTGCACTTTCTTCACCCCGGGCAACACACTTTTCTTAGCTAGCTCAGTAAGCCCTTTCTCACTCATATGGCATAATCGTTTATGCCATAACTCAGTTTCATCGCCTGACTCAGCTGCATGTACAACATCTTCAATAATCTCAGCTCGAGTTAGGTATAAATTAGAATATTTCTTACCACTAGCTATAACCATAACACCCTTGGTGAGTTTCCAGTTGTCTCCTGAAAAATTATTGTCATAGCCATCATCACAAAGCTTGCTAACCGAGAGTAGGTTAAGCCGAATATCAGGTACATGCTTGACACGTCTGAGAATTAATCTAGAACCATTTCCAGTCTTCAAACATATATCTCCAATGCCTGCACATCGTGTCACACCTTCATTTGCTGTCCTGACATCTCCAAAATCACCCGATGTGTAGGAGGAGAACAAATCCCTTCTAGCAGTAACATGAACAGAAGCACCACTGTCTATCACCCAACTAGTCTCAGTCTGAGCAAAGTTGATTGCATCATGCTCTTGAACTGTCAGAACATCTTCAGGAGTAACATTGACTCTATCATCATCACTCTTATGTTCAGTCTTCTTTTCTTTCTCCTTGTTCTCTTTGTTCTCTCTTTTCCATTTGTAACAATATTTCTTGATGTGCCCTTTCTTACCACAATAATGACAATCAAGATTTTTGTACCCCTTTCTTGACTTGCTTCTGTTGTGCTCTTTGTTCCCGGAATCTCTACTCTTACTTCTCCCTCTGGATTCTGTAACTAAAGCTTCTGACTGTGAAGAGGAACCATGTGTTTTCCTTCTTGACTCTTCATTCAGAACACTGCTTTTAGCAAATTCCATGGAGATAATACCATCTGGTGCAGAGTTAGATAATGATGTCCGGAGTGTCTCCCATGAGTCTGGCAAAGTACCAAGAAGCCACAACCCCTGAATTTCTTCATCAAAACTTATTCCCATAGAAGCAAGCTGATTCAAAATCCCCTGAAAAGTATTCAAGTGATCTGTCATCGGAGTTCCATCTCTATATCTTAATGCCATCATCTGTTTTATCAAAAACAACTTGTTATTTCCCGTCTTCCTGGCATACAATTGTTCCAACTTGTTCCAAAGTGTCCGTGCATGTTTCTCCCCACTTATGTGATTCAAAACATTATCATCTACCCACTGCCTAATGTAACCACACACTTGTCTGTGCAACAAAGCCCACTCATCGTCTGTTTTGTCTACAGGTTTTTCAGTGGCAAATACCGGTAGATAATAATCTTTCACATAGAGTAAGTCTTCCATTTTTCCTTTCCAAAGAGCATAATTAGAGCCATTCAAATTAACCATTCTGCTGGTATTTACTTCCATTTTGTAAAGCAAAAACAATAGTTCACCAATTAAAGCCGTAGCTCTGATACCACTTGTTGGGAAATCGAACGTGAACTATCTAAACCTTGCTTCTCTCTTACGAAAATGGAATCAAAACAAACCAACAAACAGAATATACACCAACAACAAATCGAAATCAAACCACAACAAGGAACAAATGATTTACGTGGAAAAACTCCCCCTCACTGCGAGTGAGAGAAAAAAACCACGGCCAACGATTGTAGGATTTCCATTATCACAAAATCATAGAGTACAAGAGTGTTCTACTCAACACAACAACTCATCAACTAACAGAAAAACTGCCATCATCATCAATCCAACTTGTAAGCAACAACTCAACAAAAAAAAACACAAAATGAAGAACCTGAAATTAGCAAGCCAAAATGCAGAATTTTCTGCAGGAGAGAGCTGCTGTTATCTTCATTCTGGGTGAGTTCAAGAGCCAAGCTGGACGATCAAAACCGTTCAACCAGAAGAACTATGTGTTGTGAATGTCTCTGCCAAATTTCAGCCAAAACCGAATTAAAATCGCCATGCGATTTGCTGACCATCAGAAGCTGTGCAGAAGACAAAACAGAGCAGAAAACAGAGAAGAGCAAACTGACACCGACGCCCAAACTTTGCCATGATTTCTGATTTTTGAGTCCCACGATTGCAAAGTGAAAGTGATAGGCATTTGACATTTTACATATGTTTAATTTACAAGGGAACACAAGTGGGTTATGAAATTCCAAAAATAACCCTTTGGACAATCCTCCAATAGGAGTGTGTAAGTCCAACAGGATAACCCGTGCAAGACTGGAGGAAGTTCAGGCCTATAACGTAGGACAACATCTTCAAACTTTATAGACCCTGATGAAGGCCAAGCAGGAGCGGGGCGATTGCTCTCTACTATATGTGGAGCTTCGGAAGGCAAATCTATATATGTGCCAACACGCTCAATAGCATTTAAACTATTTTCAGCCCTACTTGCTTGTCTCAAAACACCACTCAACAGAGTGGTTATATTTAAACTATAGCTGAGGAGTAAACCCATTGTAGATGCAAATGTGGCCTGGTTTTCTGCTTTTCCATTCTGCAAGACTGCAAAAGTTGCTGTCAACCAAATCATGATGCCTCCTAGTGTTTCCAACCTGATAGCAAGCCAACGATCTGAACTAGTTTTTATAAGGGTGAATCTGATGTTATTGTCCATCGACTTTCCATTGATTTTGGCTATCCTATCATATGCTTTAAATGCACGAATGGTTGACAAACCATATAATGCTTCACCAAATTGAGCATAAACAGGGGATCTGGTTATGGAGTCTAAGCGTTTCACTTCTCTAGATGTACTCTGTAAATTGAAAATGGAGATGGTTATTAAAAATCGTACATAAGAGATGCTTGTAGGATGGTGAATTAAACAACTTGAAAACTTTTTGATATTTCCACATTTTATATAAGAGCTGCTGAAAGGATGAGAAGCAAAATGTTGGGAAGTAAACAATTGGGATAGATTTTGTTCCCCTGATGGATTGTACATAGTTAAGTTAGCTAATATTCCCTCATCAAGCAAAAATATACATTCAAGTTGGATAAAGATAGATAAATACTCATTCGACAAAAAAAAGAAAACTAAATAGTGTTGATAAATCTGACTTTGAAAGACCATCCTATTCCAGCTCCAAAATCTTGGAAGGGCTTACTGTAGACTCAGAAAGATGGGTCTCTTGGTTACCTTGAGAGTCATCAGCTTAGGATAGAATCAGTTTGCTTGTGTTTTTTTCAAATTTTGTTCCTTTATTTAAGACCAGGTCCAGTTTTAAAATAGTTAAGCACAATTGGAAAGATAGTCGAGAAATTTTCTGATATTTGAAACAGCAGACAACAAAAGATAGGTGACATAATATTGAATTTACCTTACCTGGTAATATAGATAAGCAGCAAAAAACAGGATAAGCAGTGGCGTTATTGCCCATAGTGATATTGTGCTCACGATGCCAATCAGCACAAAAGTTGAAAGGAGCTGCCATACTTGCCCTATAAAACTATTGACGAAATTAGCAACATAGCGATCTATATCACCTACATCCCTTGAAAACCTATTGATTACACGTCCAGTTGGGTTGGTGTGGAAGAATAGCATAGGAGCTCTTAAAATAGAATCTAGCATAGAATCATGCAGTCTTTTGGCTGCACGAAGACTTGAAATGATCAACCAATAAGAGTTCACCAGAGTCACTATCACCTGAAGCAAGCAAGCAAGGATTATGATGTCAATAAATTGTTAAAATTATGTCAGTTTTCTCTTCAATACAATATTTGACTTTCGACACACCCACACACGCACGCACGCAACGCAGAAGTTCTGAGAATAACTGGTGAAGAAGGCTGGAAAGTAGAAAACAGGGTAGTTAATGCAGAAGGATGAGTTGGCTTGTCATATGCATACTGATGTCAACAATGTAATAACCACAGACCCACCTGACCAAATGCAAGAAGTGTGTAAATGGTAATGTAGTATCCAGGGTTATAATTCTTTGAAGTGCTTTGATTCGTCCAAACACTTAACCAAGTGCTACTCGACATTCGGAGAACTTCAGTTGACAAATAGCATGCAAAAAATATCATAATTACCCATAAGCCTCCTAATGCATTTCTGTACCTGCAAATGGAAACAACATAGATGCGTCAATACAGATGACATCAATTAGGTTGGGAGTAAATTTCAGACAAACAGCACCTGAAACATGGTTTCCTGATTTTAGAGAATCATGGTACCACCACAGATTTTATTACAAAAAGATTTCGGATAATTCATGAATATAAGAAACTAAGAAGCATGAAGTAATAAACTAAAAACAGATTCCTGAAATTGCAATGGGTTGTAAGGTTTGAGAATATTGTAAATACATCTCCACCCCATACGATGAATTTAGAGGGTCTACAGAGTGGACAGTACATGAAATAAGTGGTCCACTAAGATAAATTACAAAACTTTGGATACATTTAAAATAATCTGAACAATGGTTAATTAAAGTTAGGTTATGGTGCCTACATGTGCTAAAAAACAAAAAAAAAAGGACAACTATCCCAGAAAGGTTACTGCTTAGTGTGATCACATTTTCAACATTAAATTTCATTAAAGGTCCACATTGAACCAAATAGATCTTATTGACAATTTAGATTTTGTTGGGTGCAAACAATGTCATTCACAAATTCTATGAGGAGAGCTAGAAAGGATTAATCCTTTTGTTAATTAAATTTAGGGTATGTTTGGTACTATAAACTTCTACTTAAATTTGAAAAAAAAGTTAAAAAAATATTTGGTAAATACTAACTTTTAGTAGTAGTATTCACTTTTTCACTGACATTTGACATTTTGAAATTCTATCCTACAATGCCTTAATCAGAAATATACAATTAGTATGTGCTGAAAAAACTATTTAAATTTGAAGTAGATATATAACTGCATTTTTTTCAGAAATAATGATTCTTAAAATAACACCCTCACAATACCTTGTCAAAACTTCCCAACTGACAATTCCTGTTTCCCTTTCTTCTTGCTTGATAAGCACAGATTTTCCTCTCCCTTTCTTCATGTAGCTTTCATTATTTGGCAACTCATTCACCTCAACCAGACCATTGGCAGCAGGTTTGGGGACTTTCTCATTCAAGTTTTTGCTTTCATCCTTTTTGTCCTGCTCTTCATCCATTTCCTCCATCTTCCCAGCGTTTTTCATGAGTATCTGGAACAACCTGCCATGTTTGGAGAGCTCCTCAAAAGTTCCCTCCTCTTTGATGGTACCTTCAGAAACCAGAATAATTCTATCCACCTGAGGAAGAAAATGTAGCTGGTTGGTAACAAGTATCCTTGTTTTTCCATGTAACTCTTCCTTGATACAGCTGTTAAAAACCTGGACATGACTTCAAATTAGACCAATATGACACATACTTCGGTAAACTTCTTAATAAATATGGCCAAACTTTTGGCAATCATGGCACAGAAAATTATTAGATCCTTAGCCCTGCATAAGAAACAGAAATTAAAAAGCTATATAAACAACCGGCGGAGTCTCATTTCTCTTGTAAAAAGCAAGGATCGAATGATTTTTTAAGGAAAGAACTAGGTACAAAACGCATTTCTCATCCCATGAATTTAGTTAACCTCAGAATAGAATGCAACACTCTGCTCTTAAAGAAGAGCCTTGAAATCCCACGTTGCTTAATATTAAAAGTACCTGGCGACCAACATGAGGATCCAGGGCACTTAAAGGATCATCAAATATGTATACATCCGAATTGGAATAGACAGCTCTAGCCATAGAAATTCTCTGCTTTTGCCCACCACTGATATTCACCCCTCTTTCCCCAATCTCTGTGAGATCACGACCCTGGAGAAATAGGTCACGGAGACGTTCCAGAATAAGCAAAAGCCATTTTGCAAACATATAAGATTGTGCGTCCACTTACAGGAAGTAACTCAAGATCATGCTGGAATGCAGTCGCTTCGATGGTCCTCCAATATTTTGCAGCATCAAATTCAGAGCCGAACAGTATATTTCCACGAAGCTGAGATAATGAATATTGAAGGTCAGAATTGTGCAAGGTGCACAGAGATAAGTTGAAGGATTCATCAAAAACTAGAAAAGATCAAAAGTATAAGATAATTATTAAATATTGATAAGAGTATAAAAAAGCTGTAACTCACAGTAGCATTGAAAATCCATGAGACCTGAGGAACATAAGCAATTGTCCCTCTGATAACAACACTTGCATTTTCCGAAGGAGGCAACTCCCCAAGCATTGCTGATACAAGTGACGTCTTTCCTTCTCCAGTTCCACCAACAATTGCGACTAAGCTGCCAACTGGTATGTCCAAATTGATATTTGATAATGTAGGTTTCTGTGCCCGAAAAAAGACACGAGTCTCAGAGCTGCTATTTCATATAGGATAGTTTTACATTTGAGTATCAATTCAACTAATCAAATCAGTAAATACATCGAAGGTGTCATAACCGACCCAAACCAAATGCAGGGTGCTTGATGGTCACTTTGTTAGCAGTATCATAGTAAAGTTCATCCGAAACACCAACCAAATCATATCCTCTTGATTCGTGTCCCAAGAATGCACTCTTTGAATTTTTAGCATGTAATTTTCACTTCTTGTTGAACATCAATAGAAACTTTGTACTCTTTAAATGAAATGAGCAAGCGTTTCCGGAGAAGCAACTTTTGTTTAATTACAGAAGAAACTGCATTTTCACTGGAGGCAAAAAAAGATGGAAATATTTACCTTCGCATCCCAAGAAAAGTTTCCATTTTTAATCGAGAGAGCTGGGAGCCCTGGTTCAAGCGGTGGATTTGGCGCTAAAATTCTCTCTTCAGCCAAAAGTAGTTCCTCAAGACGTTGTAATGATACATTCGCGTTTACAACCTGAGGACTATTATACTGTCAGATTATAGTCGTAATAGGAACATTATAAGAAACCTCGGGAACCAGTAATAGAACCAATCTGAGTGCCAGTGCAATAACAAGTATTGACCACATAAAACATCATACAGTTTTGAATTTCCGAACAAAAGAAAGAAATAACCAAAGTTAAAAACAAATGCTTGCATTGAAAAGAAAAACAAGATTGTAAATGAAAAATAATTTTGATAATAACTTCCAAGAGATAATTCATTCCTGAAAGGCATATTACAAGAAACAGGAGTTGGCAGTTATATAATATTTTTAGCTATTCCTTTAGCGTAGTTGCTTATGTTTTTGTCAGTTATGCTTATATACATATTTTGTATCTTTATGGTTTTGGTTTGGTCTCGATATTCAGATCTTAGGCGTCTACATTGTGTCAAGCTACTGTTTGTTGTGGCAACCAACCTACACTAACTCGTTGGTTACTCGGTTTTATGGCATACAAGTTTCTATTATACTATTACGTTTAATAAGAAATAGAAGCAGTTTCCTTTTATTAATGGTATCCAAATTGAGATTTACTAATAAATCTTGCCATGCTACTCTTCTATGTACCAACCATCTTGTGGATGTTTTAGCCTCATTGTGAAGATCTAGGTATACTAAACGAATGCTATATGATGTACACTTCTGGACTTATGGAGCAATAATGTGGTTGAGCAATAAATAGATAATACGTAAATATTGTTAATTAGTTAAAGAAAATAAAAAAAAAATTTATATTGAGTCTAACTTGAATGTAAAACTAAGTACATGAACATGCCCTTTATATAAGTTAAAATAATAAAACAATATAGTTTAGGAATCCTAAATAAACTAAGAAATGACTAATAATACTTAAATTAGAAGTAGATATATATTTAATAAGATTAAACCTAGTAAAACTAAATAAACCTAATTTTAATTCTAACACTCTCCCTCAAATTTAAGATGGAGTAAGCTTGAATTTAATAGTTAATACAATTGAAAAGAAGAACCCAAAGTAGTTGTGAGAGGAAAACTAAGTAGTAGTACTTTCGACAAGCAATTAGAAAGTCCCAAATCAGTTATGAGGATAAAAGTCTAGTGCCTTTGGTAGACGAAAAATAGTAGTGCCTTCCATAGGCAAGGAGTACTAATAGTGCCTTTAATAGGCGAGGAGTAGTAATAGTAATGTCTTCTATAGACAAGTAGTAGTAATGCCTTTCATACGCAAATAGTGTATTTCATAAGCAAACAATAGTGATAATGCCATCTAAAGGAATAGAAGATGAAAGAGCAACCATATCAGGAACCTGAGAACAGTACCCATGCTCCATGAACCCATGAATGGTGCAATGCCCATGAACAATACCCATAACTTAGATTAGGGTTTTAAGAATTTTTATTTCTAGGGGGTTCCATAATTTTCTCTTCTTTTTTATTTTGGTAGAAAACAAATTCATACTCATTAACCATCTCTCAAGGTAGTACATCATCAGTATCAAAACTTTTCTAAACTTAAGATCCATCCCACTCTTGTACCATGTTAAAGAAAATAAAATAGAAAATATATTATGTTGAATCTCACTTAAATGTATAACTATGTATATAGACATATTTTTATATAAATTAAAACAATAAAATTATATAATTTAGAAAGAAATATACTTAATAAGACTAAACTTAGTGAAACTAAGTAAGTCTAATTTCAATTATAACATACTAAATCTCTTTAAATGTTAAACTATGTACATGAACATACCTTTATATAGGCTAAAATAATAAATCAATATGAACTAGAAAACCAACACAAATTAGTAAATATAAACATACTAGGAAATATACTTAATAAAACTAAATATAATAAAGAGATATTGTGATTTACCCCATGGGTTTAGGGGAAAAATCAACTTACCCTCTAGATTTTTGGAAAAACAACATACCTTCCTAGGTTTTGAAGAAAATCAAAATACACCTTAAGCTAATATTCATATTTTAATTTGACCCTTTTATCCCTCAACTATTAAAAAACTTATAAAATAATTATAATATCTTTATTTTTTATTTTATAATAACCAATATAATATTATTTTAGTATTTAAATTTAAAGTTAGAATATATATTCACATTTAATTATTTCTTTTCATTCAAATTTTTATTATCAAATTTTTATAATATTTAATTGTATATAATTTTTTAAAATATATCATATTGTTAAAATAGTTTACTTATATTTATCTTTGATTAATTAATATTGTTAAAATTATGTATAATTAATAATTTATATAATTAAAATATTACATAATTTTTAAATAAAGTATTGCAATTATATGATATACTTTAAAGATTATATATGTTATAAAGTTTGATAATATAAATTTGAATAAAAAGAAATAATTAAATGTGAAAATTTTATTCTAACTTTAATTTAAATACTAAAATAAGATTATATTTATTATTATAAAATAAAAAGAAAGACAATATAATTATTTTATAAATATTTTAATAATTGAGAGATAAATGAGTTAAATTAAAATATAAATAATAACCTCAGGAGTATCTTGACATTCTTTAAAACTTAGGGTACGTTGTCTTTCTAAAAACTCAAGAGGTAAGTTAATGTTTCTCTAGACTAGGGGTAAATCACAACATTCCTATAATAAAAAGGGGAATAAAATGCTCTCCCTAAAAAAATTCATTTAAAATTAATCCATTTTAAGCTTTTTGAACAAAAATATTCCTAATATCCAAAATTATCAAACTTAACTTTGAGATGCTGTAACACTTTTAAGTTACTATTGCATATCGAAACTAGTACTTTTGAATTACTGTAGTAACTCGAAAGTATTTTGTAAATTTTAGATATGAGAGTATTTTAGTTCAAATTTGTATAAAAATGGTATTTTTTAGTGAATTCTTTTAAGGAGGGTATTTTTAAATTTTAATTATAAAATAGGGGTATTTTCAGTTATTTGCTAAAACTAAATAAATTTATGTTTAATTCTAAGAAATATAAGAGAGGAAAAAAGACTGGACCTGACTTAATAAATTAGGAAGCAAATTCAGAGGATATCGTAGCACTGCAAAGAGAGAGAGTGACGTAAATGCCTTTGAAGGTGTCAAATCTCCACCCAGTAAAGTGAATGTTCCAAATGAAACGATTGTGACAACAATAGGAATGCTTTTCAGTGCAAAATTGTTAAACTGCAACAAGAAACATCTAATCAGAAAAACATAAAACTAAGAATGAGATAGTCAATGGTAAATATGCAAATGCAAGTTTTATATGATGTGAGCTCTAGCGATATCAAAGAAAACTGTAATCTTTACTTTAAGTATAAAGGAAATGATGTAATACTATGGCACATTCCAAAACCTATGCCATGTATTCTATATTGGGATAGGTCAAGAATTTCACTGTCATACATTATTGGTATTCAATTACATTACAGTATATAGTTTAGATCAATATGCGTAAAGATAATGCATGTGAGAAGATTGATTAAGTAGTAAGGATTATAAGTACTTGGTAGTTAAGTCCCATAGCATGCTCAATCCATGCAATTGTGGAGTGAAAATCATGTATAGTAACTAGATAGGATAAAGAATAGTTTAAACTGAGTTCCGTAGCATACAGCAGACAAGAATTGTGCTTTCCGAAACCATAACAGCTCATCATTCCGTATACTCTGGACTCTAGATTGGAAGCTCTTCTCCCATGCATAACATCTGAAACATTTTCCAGTCAAGTGTTGGAACAATCACTATTGATGACATAAAACTGTATAGAAATCTAAGGAAATAATACTTGCACAATTCAACCATACTTCACAGTGTCCATGGCCGCCAAAATTTCATTGTTGAGACTGACTCTTTTGTCAGTCCATTGCAGTCCTTCCTTAGTCAGTTTTCGCATTTTGCTAATCATGAATGTCTGTTATCACAAAGCAATAAGAGGATTATATAGGCTAATCAACTAGAGATGAGCTAACTTATAACATCAAAGAAATATTTGAGCAAATTAGAGAACATTTTCATTGTGGCTTCCGAAAAGTACTGATCTTTATATGCAATTTCTAACTTAAAACTAAGTGTAAAAAAATGGGACACAAAAAGTATGCACAATAATGTAGCAGTAGTTCTTGTCGGAGGTAGAAACAGTATGTTTTCTGAGCAGGCAAAAATGCGAAGGTTAATTTATCACAAAAGATCCTGTGTGGAGAAGTTCTTGGATATGCTCTGCATGTAACGGTTGGCAGAAAGTGTTTATGTGATTAACCAATAAAAACGAGGAAAGTATAGCTAAACTATATCAGTCATAGATTTTAAAAAGAAAACTTCAATAAAATTCATATGATAAAAACAATGAACAATAGGATGAACGGGAAAAACTAAAGATGCATGCAAACTTGCTTACTTGTAGGGGAATGATAAGCACTAGCATTAGTGACCCAAGAAGTGAAGCAACGCCAAGTTGCTGGTAAAGGAGAACCATAGAAATTATAATCCGGAATGGGGCTGACCACAACATATGAAGTTGTTGGCATATTTGCTGAAAGATGTAAAGCGCGGATTAATAGTAATTCAATCTCCTTTCCACAACAAACCTCACAAATAGAAGTAAAAAGATAAAATTGCAGAGTTGAAAAACAAGATTATATTTAAAAAAGAAAAAGTAAGGAAATTATCATTAGTAACTTCCAAATGCAAAGCAATTAACTGAGATCATTGCATATCTACAGAGGTCAGCTACCTTATAATTGTTTCACTAATGCTTACTTTGGTATTATGGTAATTCTATTATGCTTTAAAGTAAAGTTGAAAAAATATTGGTAGCATCAACTTTTGATGGAAACCACACATTTTAATATTTGACATGCAGTGCTTTTATTCTGCAGTAACTGTGGCTTTAAAACCACAGCACCTCAATACCAAACAAAGCCTAAGTGAACCATTTGTGCAGCCTGACTTCTGATACAAATGTAAAAGTACACCTTTCAAATGATAATGTTACTTTAACAACATAAGAATTCATTAGCATAAATCAGCAACTTCTGTAACAGCTTTCAGTCGCATTGAAAGTTTTTGACCTAGTTGTTTTTTCCAACAATAAGTAGTTTCTCTCTTTGGATACTACTTGTTACATGATCGCTGATTAAATTTTGTTCATATGTCTTTTTCACGGTATGTTTGAAAGACATATATGGACAATATAAATGATCTTCCACTTTCTACTCTTTGGAGATGTATTTTGCTGCATACATAACATCTATAATTAGATATATCTAACTTTGACATTATGGAATCCGTTAATGTGTGCGTGTACAAGGTTGTAAACAAACAGCCTACCTGAAGTGTCTTCGCATCTGTTGTGATCATGTTAGTTATTTTCCCGGATGAGAAATTCTTGTGAGCCTCGTGTGTTAATCTTAAAGATTTGCGAAATACAGCTGCCACCTAAAATAAGAAAATAGTAGATCAAGAGGCAATAATTTCAGAATAACCAACTCAATCAAGAGCTTTAAAGTAGGAATCTAAGTTCAATAGCTGAATCAGAAGCAAAGGGACCGATTGACACTCCAAGCACACATGCATGCACTCTAATAGAGAGGGGGATTTTACCAAAGTTGACCTCAGCCGGAAGCCAACACGCCATACATTCTGAACGTACTGGGCATCGCATAGCACACCAAAAGACTAAACCAAGTTAAGTTAAAGCATCAGTGATAAGAACAAGCTGTACACAGGTGTAACAGCTCAATTACTGGGAAGGTGAAAAGTAAAGTTACTTTGAATTGGACTAACAAGGAGTATTTGCAACATCATTTGTGTCAAAAATAAAAGTCAGTAGCAAGAAACAGGGAGACATACCACCCCAAGAAAAATTGAGAAGGCATAGATGTAACCAATCCAGTCAGGATCGCCTTGTTGCATTGACTGCAAATCATAAGAAGAAATTATACTTTTTTTGGGTCCAGACACCATGCATAGGTTTCATAAGGAGGTTCAATTCCTACTGTCTAAAAATGAAAAAATTACAAAGATAGAAAATAAATTTAAACTGTGCTTTTCTATTGGTTAACATATCGTAGGACTAATTTAGCAAGATTATTTTCTTTCATCACAACAAATAACATAAAGAAATGAACCTCTGCTGGACAACCAATGAAGAGGAAAATCATTTATCAATGATGTCTTGGCAAGAAAGAAACTAACCTGTAAGAGGTGATTCAATAAAACAGGACCCACAAACTGAGAAAGATCACTTCCAATCTACAACATGTTCAAATAAAAATATAGCATGACCAGATAGTTATAAGAATGAAATGAATACATAATTTTTGATGTGCAGCAATGTAGATAACACTTGCCGGAGATAATCCACTGCATAAGATAAATTTTACTTATTTAGATGAGATATCCATGCAGTAATAAAACTTCATATTCTCAAAGCATATCAATTAAAGAACCAAATCCATTTTTCAAATTACAAGTGAGAGATGCCTTGAACAACATCCTTACACCCCTTAATATCCTGGTTCATACATTTTGTGCTATAAGGGTTGCTTGCGTGAAAAGAAAAACACTGCACTTTCAGTTTTATAGTGTAATCTATAAGTTCTTAGTGCTACTTGTGCATCGCTTATGAATGCTGCAATAGTTAAGCTATAAGAGAAAATAAGTTAATGAAACTGAAAATTCGCTTATGCAATTAGTGGAGAAATGGGAGCAACAGATTCTGGATACAAAGAAAAGTGGGGTCATAAATAACTTCAAGTTTACCAAACTCATATTACCAAAAATACTGAGGAGATCTAACAATCAACAATAGAACTTGGCAAATTAAAGAATGCGGGGGTAATTCTCTTGGGGAAATAGGAAAATGTAGAAACTTTACGTCCATAAGGGTAAGGGAATGAGCTCAATACCTTGAAAAAGCCTCCCAACCAAAACCTACAGAAAACAGTTGAAGGGAAAAAAAAAAGAAAAAAAAATAAGACAGACTGATAGGAACATGTTTACTTAATAAATAACATTCTGTCTGATTAAAGATGGAGGCAAAGGAAGGGAAAAAATCAGCGTGAACAATGTAGGTCAACCTAATACCTTCCACCAAGACTATTATTCAGTGCTCTTAAAAGCCATGGGTTGGATCTCTGAGATTCTTCAATCCAACATCTCTGGAACCTGTAAAAATTAAATCAGCCTTTTCAGTGCCGTCTGGTAGGAATGCACATGCCATGCCCCAATGTACTTCTTGTAGCAGGAAATGCAAGGGAAAATAATGGATACAGACTTTTCAATCAGAGTCTCAGTCTCGTCCCACGTGTCTAACTTCCAAACATCTTTTTCAGTAATAGGTTTTTTATAGCCTAGCTGCATGAGTGGAGTCATCCATCCAAAATAGATCTCTAAGAGAAAGAAACACAAGAAAACATCAGTAGTAGCTTTAATCATCAGACGTCCACCAACCATCGTCTTTCATGATTACAAAAAAAATAGGCAGCAATAATACTACTGTCAACATTGGTCATTTTTGCAGAATATAAAGCACTTTAAGCACTTGTTGCAGAACATGTAGGATTACCAATGGTAAGCCATTAATCTAGCCATTTGCAGCTCATTCAAAATGATTCATGAACTGTTCATGCTACTCTAGGCAATCAGAACACTCAGTTAATGAACTACTTACTGGAAAATATGCTGACACGCCTCTCAGGACAGACCTGTTCTCCTCCAGGAAGTAGTTCATATTCAGTATTGTCAGCAGCCTCGGTTTGCGTTATAGTGTAACCGGGATAAGGATCCAATTTAGGAAAATAAACAAGAAGAAGAATCGTAAATAAAACCTACAAGAGGAACAGCCACAAACCAAAATGACTAACAAGCTTTCCAACGAAGAATAAGAAAAAAGCCTAAGTTCATTGATTCTCTTTCCATTAAGCAGAATAGACTCAGGACCCCATGGTTTTTCCCAGGTTCAGCCTCAATCTCAGCTCAATTTAGTGGTGTACAGACTTACAGGTGCTCCAACTTAGTACAAAGGCCACTTGGAATTTTTATGAGGCAATGGAGCATAGACACAACGAAAAGATAGAGGAGAAATAAATAAATAAATAAAAGCAAGCAACAAACCTGGCAAAAAACCTTGCTGATACATAGATACAGTGTGAATCTGCAATGAGTACATAAAAGAACATATAATTATATATAGCCCTCCAACATGTGTAAATGGATACTTTTGCATCCTTGTCTTCAATAAACATAAAGACCATGTAATGCAACCAACCCATTCCCACTGAAGCAGAAACAAAACAAACTTATGACACTCAACTGTCCAGTCTAATAATACCTATACAACTGAAATATCATTTGTCCATGCTCCAATGTAACAATTTTCCTTTTAATAATTGAGTAAAGTGCTTCATCAAATTTTTTTCTCAGTTTTGATGAGTTGGGGCTAGGGCAGGAAAACAAAACAAAGGGAGGGGAACCAAATCACGAGGATAGTATCATTTTTTGATTATATATCAACTTGTACTACAGTACTAAAATAGAAATATGAAAACAAAAAAGGAAACATACTCTAATGAATAACTTCGTGAGCAGGAGGAAAGCAAACCTACTATAGTAATCCCTCGTTGGCAGAATGAGATTTAGAATAACAGCATTCCCCACCAAAATATAAATAACTCCAAATCGCACATACCACCTAAACTCGTAGATGTAAAGTTTAGTTTCCAAACCAATCATTACAAGCATGGAGCACCAAGCAAGAGCCTCAATGGTGAAAGAAACCATCTGCAAGAAAAGAGGCAGTTACTCTGCAGGTTGTATAGTAAGAAAGATAACGGTATCACCTAACCATCAACCAGTTTAAAAGGAAAGGGAGAACTGATTAGGATATGGTTTAACAAAATGACTGTTTTTTGCAGTGCTTACACAATTGCATATTCTGTATGCTTTAAAACCCCAAATCTGTAATGCAAAGAACATTAAAATAAAATTTCATTTAAGATTAAAGACCAAGTGATATCTATCAGTATCTATAATTCAGTTTGCCAGTTGATTTTGCAAGAGCTATAATCCTTCAGAACAACAATCGCAGAAATTTACTCAATGATCTATCTGTAACCAAATGATTTCAGAGGTAGATGAAAAGCTATTAATTTTAAGCACATTTTATTTTGTGGACGCATGGAAAATTTAAAAAACAAATGCCAAATCAAGAAAGAAGAGGAGAGAGAGAAGAAAACAGCATAACATAGCAATAAAAGAAAACACCCACCTCAAAGGGAGCAAGACTAGTCTCTCCATCCAAGTTAAAAAGAGAAATACCCATGACCATTCTTAATACAGGCTCAGCAGTACAATAACCAGCCAGCAGTCCCAACAAATAATTGTAGCAATTTGAACTCAACTGATACCTCTGCACTTTCAAATTTTTCTTCATAAGCCATATCCTATTGATGCATAAGCCCAAAAGAACCAAATTTGAAATGGAAATCACTAGACTGTCAATTGCACAGGTTGTGTATGCCCCAAATGTACTATCTCCTGCTTTTGCCCAAATCCCATTTTCCTCTGGTCGACAATACCAAACCAGTGGCTTGAAAGCCATCTTTATCACCTACAAAGAGTCGAAAACTAAATTTAGACTCGTTATACATTTCATAATATCTTTCACGGTCTAAACGACAAAGACCGTGGCAGCCAGTTGTGATTATATTCACGTTATTGTAGCTCTTCAAGCGTACAAAAGAGCCCCAACCATTTTTATTTGAACATTTGTCAAATCCAACTTAATGAAAGAAATTCATTCACTGTGGATTTGTTTGCTGAGGACAGAGTACACGAAGGAAAGAAAGAAAATACTAATTCGCATGATCTCTACCCTCTAAAATAAAATCCCATCTCAGGCATTTAAAAGTTATCTCTTTATCTTCATCAAAACAGTCTAAAACCAACCCCCAGAATCCTTTCCAACATTTTCTCAGCAACCAAGCGGAGCAAAACCCACTAATAGCAAACCAACAACAACATCTACTACTAAATCAACACAAAAAAGAGCTATACCTCTAAACTCAATCGTCGTTCTCTTACAATTGCTTCAATTTTAAGTAGAAATACAAGTGATAACAAACACACAAAGGCAAGAGAAGAGATTTCACCAGTAACGTGGTCTGCATGAGTTAGTCATTTAATGTTTCAAAGACATTACGATGTCATTGCCGTTAGTTTGCCACATAGTATTACATACAACACCATGAAACGAGAAAACAAAATACAAGTAGGTAAGGTTGCTTGCATGACGACTTACGTTGGTCAACGATGTAAAGAAGCCGCCATTTATAACTCCATTTTTGGCAGCTTGTTGTATGTATGATAGTGGATTTACAGAGATTAGGTGATGGCATCATTGAGAATTTATTATTATTATTTTGTTTGACAATTCTCCGACCTTTGATTAACTTAAAGTAACGTGGGTCAAAAACAAAATTTAATGAAAGACTTGAGGTGTAGTGCGAGTCAATGACTCTGAGGATGAAATTTCACCTCACAGGAGTGGTAATCTTTGGGAATGGATAGCTTGAGCGCCAAGTTTCTCTCACCCGAATATTCACGTGGAAGGCAAGTCTGTAGTACATTTCAATAGAGAAATTTTTACATACCTCCCCTAAGTTTTGCCAAAATCACTCATAGATGGAAAATATGAAGTAATCTGCAAATACTTCCCCTTCTGATTTAAGAAAAAGTGAGTTTCCGCTTTGAAAAAAGGGTAATAAAGACATTTCAATCCAGATAGTCATTGCTACACAACCTACTATTTTTTTGAAAATTTTATTATAGCTACTAATAACAATATATGAATATAATTTGTTTACATAAATTATCAGCTTTAATTGTTTACACGAATTGTCATTTTTAATCATAATTTTGTACTAATTAAAAATAAAATAATGATTTAGATATTATATCAAAGGCTAGAACATTATAAAATAAAAAATTTAATAAAACTAAAAGAAGTACGTGTGTGTGTATATATATATATGTATATATATATATGTATATATATATCATAATATAATGCACTTATAATTAATGATCAACACCTAGGTGCCATTTTATACAATTTGATAAATTTTTTTGTGATAGTGTAAGTCTATAAGAGATTTTGGTTCAATCGAAGCTCGCCAAAATTGGTGGATACCACCTCAAATGTATGTCTTGTTGTTGGAAATTTGAGTTATTCTTAAATTTTTAATAAAATGCTTTGTTATTATATTGTTTGTTGTTAATATTTTATTTCTTCCATTGACTAGTGCAAATGTCCCACATTGCTTTTATCTTCCATTCATCTTCCATTCACTCAGTCCATTATGTATATGTATGTATATATATATATATATATATATATATATATATATATATATATATCAAAGAAGAGGCCATGAAACCCAATAAATTAGGTGGGTGATGGAATAATGGAGAATTAATTGTTTTTTATTATTATTACTTTGTTTGATTTTTTTTTACCTTTGATTAGCTCGGAGTAACGTGGGTTAAAAAGAAATTTAAAGAAAGACTTAGAGTAGTTCGAGATTTCCCGTCACATGCGTCGTGAATTCTCGTCTTGGGATTAACAACTTTGGCGCCAACATTCCGTCTTGTGAATATTTGTATTTTGGAACAAAGAGTAACATTATATTTATAAATTATTAATATAAAATTCTCAGTACAAATTTATATAGTTACATTTGGGAGCTACATTCCATTTCAAGATGGAAGACAGAGCTATAAGAATTGTGGATGTTTTATTTATTCAAATGCAGGCAAGCAATCTGTAATGACAAGATTGTCCAAATCCAACGAACTTTTTTCAAAATCATACTCTGATTGTTGAAGCCTGAGTTGACTCAACCTGCCCATCACAGCAAGGCCTGAAAAAGGGAAAAACCCAATGCATAACAGGAAAACTAATCAAATCTTGTGACTAAACAGTATTACAGGTTTGCTTCTTTTACAAGCAACAAATGCATACATGAACAAGAGAAAACATGCTTATGAGTTTACAAATATTTAGAGATCTTGTGATTTGCTGGGTGCTAGATGTGTACCTTCAACTATTCTATAGAGAGCTGACCACCGTCCATCTCTCGAAACTTGGTACTGATCTAGTGTTTCATCTATAACTTTATCATGCTTCCCCTCCAAAGCTCCCTGCAGAAGTTTTCCCGAGGATATCATTCTTGTTATCAATATCCAACCTCTGAAGGTCGTTTTTGCATAGAAGTGAGATTAACAGCTAGGGCAAATTGCGTAGCAGCAGCCCAGTGGCAAGAGGCCAGCCATCTCCTTTGGCTATTCTGCCTCTTGTTTTCTTTACCTTCAAAAACTAAGCTACCCAAGTACTGAGCATTTTCAGGCCCTTACTTTGAACCATCCTTGTGAATGCACTGTTCTCTTTAATTAGCAGTGCTTCTGGAGTACCATATTCTATAACCTAGTGAAAAGGTTGAAAGTTCTTAAACAACAAATGCCAGCAATTGATTTAAATATAGACAGATAAAACAAACTATTTGTTTCTCATCTTGGGTTGTCATTCAATTCCTAAGTTGGATTCAATACCGAACAAGAAGACCTCCAAACATACCTGACCAGCATCAAGGACAAGAATCTGATCAGAGTCAATTATGGTATTGAGCCTGTGTGCAATTATGGTATTGAATTCTTCACGGATGGTTCTCTGAATAAGAGCATCTGTTCTGACATCCACAGCGGCTGTTGCTTCATCAAGAACAAGAATCTTTGATCTTCACAGCAATGCTCGAGCAAGACTTAAAAGTTGCCTCTGTCCGACACTAAAATTCTCCCCTCCCTCTGAGACCGTGACTCGTAAAATTACAGTTAGTTAGCACTTGTTGTTTTGCCTTTTCATGTCATGGACTTATAATACTTTTCAAGAAAAGTCCATCTACGCATACATGACAATTAACATGTCGTTCTGAACCTTGATTTTGATTGCACTCCTAAGTTTAATTGGATTTCATAAACATACGCAATATTTTGCAGAATGAAACTGGAGTTAAGTGACTAATTCAAATGTATCCACATAAAATTTTCTTTCTAGTGCCATTATTACTAACATAATGAAAATAGTTTCTCTTTATACCTCAGCATCCAGGCCAGGGGAATTCTTCCTGATTACATCTTTCAGATGTGCCCTTTCTAAAGCCTCCCAAAGATCAGCATCATTGTGCTCACTAATTGGATCAAGATTGAATTGCACAGTTCCTTGTAAAATAAAGTGAAACTTAAATTGATCAGATTTATTGGAGGTTTTATTGCAAAATGATGTAAAAAGGAAATAAAGGAATTGTTAAGTTCATGGTACCGATGTCTCTTCCCATTCCAAGATTGACTCAGGTTATCATATCTTGGTGTATATCTGTTGCTAAATATTATGTAATAAGAAAAGTATTATTAATAATCAAAATATAAGGTTTTCTTGAAAGAAGCAGCATAAAAAACAAAAGAAACAATTAAGTTCAACGCAAGTTGATAGCTTTGATGTTAGTTTCCTTGTATTCTAATATATGTACATATGATATAGACCAGAAATTTGATCAAATCATGATGCCTCCAAGCATTTCCGACGGGATGTTGAGCCAACGATTTGAACTAATGTTTGCAAGGGTGAATCTGATGTTATTATCCATTGACCTTCCACTAATTTTGGCCATCCTATCATATGCTTTGAATGCACGAATAGTTGACAAACCATTTAATGCTTCTCCAAATTGAGCATAAACGGGGGATCGGGTTACGGAGTCTAAGCGTTTCACTTCCTGAGATGTACTCTGTAAATTGAAAATGGAGATTGTTATTAAAAGACAATAGAAGCTCCACAATATATGGTTAGAACTTAAAATGTTTTTGATATTTCCACATTTTTTGAAAATATATAAGAGCTGCTTAAAGGAAACTATACGCAGAGGAAAGCAAAAATGTTAGGGAGTAAACAATTGGAATGGATTATGTTCTTGTGATGTGTAGAAATATGCATTAAAGTCAGATAATGCTACAAAAATATTGGAAAAAATTAAGACAAAAAAGTGTTGATAACTCTGACTTTCAAAACACCATCCTCTTCCAGCTCCAAAATCCTGGAAGGACATAACTGCCGACCCAGCACGATGGGTCTCTTGATCACCTTTAGAGTCATCAGCCTAGGATATATTCAGTTTGCTTGGCTATTTCGTTAGACATGCAGTTTACCTCTATGTAAGACCAGGTCAGCTTTGTAAATACTTATGCACAACTGGAAACAAGATACAGAAACTATTAGATTGTAGAGAACGCTTTTGACATTTGAAATGGCAGACAACAAAAGAATAGTTGACATAAAATTAAATTTACCTGGTAATATAGATAAACAGCATAAAACACGATAAGAAGTAGCATTACGACCCATAGTGATATTGTGCTCACGATGCCTATCAACACGAAAGTTGAAAGGAGCTGCCACAATTGGCCCAGAACATTATTGACGAAATTAGCAACATTGTCATCTATATCACCTATATCCCCAGAAAACCTATTGATTATACGTCCGATTGGATTGCTATGGAAGAACAGCATCGGAGCTTTTAATATAGAATCTAGCATGGAATCATGCAGTCTTTTGGCCGCACGAAGGCTTCAAATGATCATCCAATAAGAGTTCACCAGCGTCACAGTCACCTGTATCAAGGATTAGGTTGTCAAAACGCTGTTACAATTATGTAAGTTTTCTCTTCAATGCAAATTTTAGTTCATAACACCAAAAAAAGAAACTGTAACAAGGACTGAATATTTTGTTACATTGAACAGAAAAATGCAAAGTTCTGGGAATAACAGGTGCATAAGGTTGGAAAGTAGCGAATAGAGTAAGTTAATGAAGAAGGATGAGTTGCTCTGTCAAATGAATAACCATCTAATAACAGTAGACCCACCTGACCAAATGCAAGAAGCATGTAAATGGTAATGTAATATCCAGGGTTATAATTCTTTGGAGTGCTTTGATCTGTCCAAATACTTAACCAAATGCTACTTGAAATTCGGAAAATTTCAGTTGACAAATAGCATGCAAAAAGTATCATGATTACCCACGAGCCTCCTAACGCATTTTTGTACCTGCAAATAGAAACAATACCTTTAATCCCAAACCGATTAGTACCTAAAAATACAATTTTATTATTATATAAAATAATGATATTTGTTAAAATATAGAGTTATTTGTGATCTTTTATTAATTATTTTACATTTTAATATTATTATTAAAAATAAATTACAATTTGTGTATTTTTAAATATTGAAAAGGTAAGAATTTTTACATAGTTTTTATCCTTTAATTAATTTTATTAATTGTTTGATTTCTTTTATAGCACAATTCAAAATCAAATTGAATTATTTCTATATTTACAAGTTTAAAACTCTAAGTAGTCATGAAATTGGATTTGATTTGTGAATCTAGTCCAAAGACTACCTATATTCATATTGAAGATTAAAGAAGATTATCTTTGATTTTTCTTTCAAAGAGTATAAAAAAGAAGAATTCAAATCCATTTTGAATTTGAAGAAATGGATGGGTGAAGGAATGCAATACCAAGGTCCAAATTGATGGCTTTCCAAATTTTTATAAATAGGGTGATAAACTTTTTCATTTAGTAGTAATTTCATATTAAGTAGTTTATTCTTACAAAGCTTTTATTTTGAGCAAAAGTGATATTTCAATTCAATTCACATTTTCTCAATAAAACTTGTGAAATAAATTGATATTTAGGCTAAAATTAGAGTAAGACTTGAGAGAAACTTATTGTTTAAATTTATTTTATTTTTCTACTTTGATCCTTTTATAAATATTCATTGCTCATATATTTGTTTTATTTAAGCTTTTTATTATTCATTATAATTTGATAAATTATAATTTATATGAAATATAAATTTAGTCATGCTTTATTTATGTGATTTTTATTATAATTATAATTTCAATTGGTTAATTATTTTATAAATTCATCTTTTACTGCAATATCATTTATTAATATATTATAGATTTTGGTTAATTTATAAAATAAAATTACGTGTTTAAATGAAAGAACTTTTCTTAAAATAAATATTTTAATTTTTAAGAAAATTTACAATAATAACCACTGCACACTCCCCATTTTCATAACTGACCACTGTTCAAAAATATTTTAAAAAATGATCAGCTCATAATTTTATGAACAAAATTATTCTTTGACCAAATTTTTACTGAAAATTTACAATAGTAACCACTGCACACTTCCCATTTTTGTAACTGAGCACTATTTAAAAACACTTTAAAAAATGACTAGCTCATAATTTTATGAACAAAATTATCCTCCGACCAAATTTTTACTTGCCTTCGTCTTTTTCTTTCTTTCGTCTTTTTTCTTCCTTCCAAATTTCTTTAACTTTCTTTTTAATTTCTTTTAACTTTCTTCTTCCGTCTTCTTAAACAAATATCTCTTGAACTTGTTTATTTCTAAAAACTCAATTTCATTACAAATTTAAAAAAAATCACTGGTAAATAGAAGGGAAATAAAGTGAATAAGTGTTTAAAGTTTGAAAAATCTAAAAAATCTAATTTGTTACGAATATGACATGATTTTTTTGTGTTTGTGCGTAATTAGACAATACAATGATTAAAATTTGTCAAAATGAATGTGTATTAGATATTTGAGTGTGTTTGGTGTAATGGTTGAGTGAAAAAACCGAGGAAGAAGACGACTTACTCAAAACTGCACATTTTGAAAAATTCGAAAGTATAGTTTCGAGGACGCAGTATAGAATCAATATGATCGAAACTACACTTTCAAACATGTTATTTTCAATGTACTCGAAAGTGTAGTTTCAAGTACGTTGATTTCTTGCTACGTGCTCGAAACTATACTTTCGATTTTCATCTTGACAGTGTATTTTGGAAAAATTGAAAATGCAATTTTGAGCACACAGTTTGGAATCAACGTGCTCGAAACTACACTTTTGAGCACATTGAAAATAACATGCTTCTAAGTGTAGTTTTGAGCATGTTGATTCCATACTCCGTGCTCAAAACTGTACTTTCAATTTTTTTAGAATGTGCAGGTCGTCTTCTTCCTCAGTTTTTTCACTTAACCATTATACCAAACATACTCAAATATCCAATACACACTTCTTTTGATAATTTTAATTATTGTATTATCTAATTAAGCACAAACACAAAAAAATCATGTCACATTTGTAATAAATTAGATTTTGTAAATTTTTCAAACTTTAAACACTTATTCACTATATTTCCCTTCTACTTACCTGTGATTTTTCTTAAATTTATAATGAAATTGAGTTTTTAGAAGTAAACAAGTTTAAAAATATTTGTTTAAGAAGATAGAAGAAGAAAGGTAAAAAAATTTAGAAGAAAGTTAAAAAAGACGAAAGAAAGAAAGAAAGAAAGAAAGAAAAAGAAAGACAAGTTAAAATTTTGTCAGAGGGCAATTTTGTCCATAAAATTATGAGTTGGTCATTTTTGAAAGTGTTTTTGAACAATGGTTAGTTACGAAAATAGAGAGTGTACAGTAGTTACTATTGTAAAATTTCCTAATTTTTATCATTGATCTTCATTTACAAATTTCCAATTGTATGGTTGGGAAGTGAATCATACAATTGAGTAGTAATTAAGAATCAAGTTGATTATAAATAAAATTAAACAAGTGAATCTTAAGCCTTGCTATCTTTTATATCTTTATTCAAATATTTTTTCTATCAGTTTTATTAATCTCATATTTCTATATTTGATTATAAATCTCTAACCTTTTACATTATTGGCTTCTTCGTGGGATCGACACTCCAATCTTCACTGTAATAACCGCGTAATAACTTTTGGGCGTAATCACAAACATACCATTAGTATGCATTGTAAAACCTATTTAACGAGTCTTAAAATAACACCCTTCATCGTACCTTGTCAAAACTTCTAAACTGACACTACCTGTTTCCCTTTCTTTTTGCTTGATAAGCACATATTTCCCTCTCGCTTTCTTCGTATAGCTTGCATTATTTGGCAACTCATTCACCTTGACCACCTCATTAGTAGCAGGTTTGGAGAATTTCTAACTCAAGTTTTTGGTGTCATCTTTTGTTTCCTGTTCTTCTTCCATTTCTTCCATCTTTCCAGCATTTTCCATGGGTTTCTAGAATAACCTGCCATGTTTAGAGAGCTCCTCAAAGCTTCCCTCCTCTTTTAATCATACCTTCAAAAACCAGGATAATTCTATCCACCTGAGGAAGAAAATGTAGCCGGTTTGTAACAAGTATCCTTGTTTTTCCATGCAACTCTTACTTGATACAGCTATTAAAAAGCTGGAAATGACTCAGATTAGACCAATATGATCCACACTTCAATAAATTGCTTAACAAATATTCAGAGGTCAAACTTTTAATAATCATGGTATAGAAAATTTTTAGTGCAATAGTTCAACATCAGAAACAGAAACTAAAAAGCTATATAAATAATTGACAGAGTCTCCTTTCTCTATTAACAAACATGGGCCCATTTATATTTTTAAGGAAATTTCTAAATATAAATTTTAAAAGAAAGAATTAATTTGAAAATGCATTTCTCATCCCAATGAATTCAATTGACCTTAGAATAGAATCTATTACACAGCTCTTAAAGACGAGCCTTGAAATTCCATGTTGCTCAACATTAAAAGTACCTTGTGGCCAACATGAGCATTTAGAGCACTTAAAGGGTCATCAAATATATATACGTTCGAATTGGAATAGATAGCTCTAGCCATAGAAACTCTCTGCTTTTGCCCACCACTAATATTCCCCCAATCATTGTGAGATCACAATCATGGAGAAATAAAGTAAGACAGCTACAAAGATGTTCTAGAATAAGCAAAAGTCAATGCAAGGATATAATTATGTGTGTCCAATTACAAGAAGTAAGTCAAGGTCATGCTGTAATGTAGCTACATCAATAGCCCTCCAATATTTTGTAGGGTTAAGTTCAAAGCCAAACAGTAGGTTTTCACGTACCTGAGATAATGAAAATTGAAGGTCAGAAGCATTTATGGTGCAAATAGATAAGTTTGACGATTCACTGAAAAACTAGAGAAGATCAAAAGTATAAGATAATTATTGAATGTTAATAGAGAAAAAGCAAGTTGTGATTCACAGTAGCATTGAAAAATCCGTGAAACTTGAGGAACATAGGTGACCGTCCCTCTTATAACAATACTAGCATTTTCCAAGGGAGGCAATTCCCTAAGCATTGCTTATACAAGTGACGTCTTTCCTTCTATAGTTCCACCAACAATTGCAACTATGCTTCCAACTGGTATGTCTAAATTGATATTTGATAATGTAGGTTTCTATGCCTTAAGAAAGACGAATTTCAAAACTGTTTTTTCATATAGGAAAGCTATACATTTTGGTATAAATTCCACTAAGAAAATCTTTAAGTACATCTAAATTACCATATAACCAACCCAAACCAAATGCAGGGTGCTTTAGGGTCACTATGTTAGCAATGTCATATTAAAGTTCATCTGAAGCAACGACCAAAGCATATCCTTTTGATTTGTGCCTTAAGGATGAAATCTCAAATCATGTTATTTAAATCTCTTATTCATCATCAATATAAACTTGGTACTATTTAAATTTAATGAATAAACATTACCAGAGCAAAAATTTTCATTTAATTACAGAAGCAACTGCTTTATCACTGGAGGAAAAAAAGGATGGAAATATTTACCTTCACATCCCAAGAAAACTTTCCATTTTTAATTGAGACACTTGGAAGCTGTGGTTCAATTGGTGGATTTGGTGCAAAAGTTCTCTCTTAGCCAGAAGTAATTCCTCAAGACGTTGTAATGATACATTTGCATTTACAACCAGAGGACTATTATGGTGTTAGATTATATTTGGAAACAAAAAATTACACTTCTGCGCAAGATAGACTATTATAGCATTTACCCTCATTCTAAACATGTCCATGTACTAAACAAATGATGTACGATGTATGCTTCTAGACAAGATGGAGCAATAAGTCCGTAATGCATAAAATATAAGAGAGGAAAAAACAGACTGAACCTAACTAAAAAAGTTAGGAAGATAAGTTAAAGGAAATCGTAGCACTGAGAAGAGAGATAGTGATGTAAATGGCCTTGAAGGTGTCAAATCTCCACCCAATAAAGTGAATGTTCCAAATGAAAGGACTATCACAACGACAAGAATATTGTCTAGTGCAAAACTATTGAACTGAAATAGAGGGCATCTAATTTGAAGAATATAAAGGTAAGAATAATATTGTCAACGGTAAATGTAAATGCAAATTTTATAGGATTTGAACGCTAGCAATATAAGAGAAAAACATAATATTGTATATACAACTTGCAGTATTGCAAGATCTAATACGTATCTCTACTAAAAGTATGTAATACAAAAAGTAAATGATGTTATTTTGTGGCGTATTCCAAACCTATGCCACACTTTCTATATAGTGACGGGTCGAGAATTTCACTGTCATACTTTACTTGTATTTCATTACCTTACCATATAAAGTTTAGATCAACAAGCTTGTAGATAATGTTTGTGAGAAGGATCATTCAATAGCAAGGATTATAAATGCTTGAAAAATGTGATTTTACTGTTGGCTGCTGTGCCAACAAACTTGGTAGTTATACCACACTTCATTCCAATAGCATGCGTCAATAGATGCAATTGTGGAGTGAAAATTATGAGTAGTAATTGGATAGGAGAAAGAATATCATTAGACTGAGTTCCGCATCATACAGTAGAAAAGAATTATGCTTTGCAAAAGCATAACAGCTCATTGTTTCGTATACTTTGAACTGTAGATTAGAAGCTTTTCTCCCGTGCATAACATCTGAAACATTTTACATTATAGTGTTGGAACAATCATTATTGATGATATAAAACTATAAGAAATCTAAGGGAAATGGTGATGTATTTAACCACACTTCACAGAGTCCATGGTAGCCAAAATTTCATTCATGAGATTGACTCTTTTGTCAGTCCATTGCAGTCTTTCCTTGGTCAGTTTTCACATTTTGCTAATTATGAATGTCTGGTGTCACATCACAATAAGAGGATTATACAAAATAATCAATTAAAGATGAGCTAATTTATACTATACGAGCAAATTAGAGAACAATATCACCGTGGATTCTGAAAAATACTGAGCTTTATATGCAATTTATACTATAAAATATAGTAAAAGAAGGGACATAAAAACATGCACAATAATGTAGCAGTAGTATAGTGTTCTTGTTAGTTGTGGAAATAAGTTGTTAACTAAGCTGGTAACAATTAGAAGGTCAATTAATCACGAAAGACCATGTATGGATAGGCTCTTGGATATACTGTGCATATAGAGGGGTGGCAGAAAAGTGTTTTATGTGGCTAACCCGTAAAGTTGAGAAAAATACAACTGAACTTTCTAAGTTACAAATTAAAGAATATATAATGTTGGAGAATCTCATATTCTTTGCCTTTTTTAAAAGATTGTATAAGGCTGTAAATAGTTAATTGGCAACTATGTATTAATTTAGGTTAGATGGAGTATTCTTGATTTATTTAGTTAATGACTAATTGGTAGGAATTAGTTTGTTTCCTAAAATATTCTTTGACCTTGTACTATATTAGTAAATTATGTTTATGGTCAAAGGTGAAGAAGAATTTCAGTTTTTTGCTCATGGTATCAGGGCCTCTCTACGACCATTCTACACCAAAATATCTTTCTCTATATCTTGGGTGCTAGTTGTCGAAGTATTCTCAATTCTCCTTCAATTTTGTTCCTTTTGTCTCTTATCATGTCAGAGGTTTCATCTGAGAATCAACCTAATATTACTACTGTTAGCACTGAGGTTAACCAAGGTGAGATACTGATTGAATCCAAAGGGGAATTGCAGAACATTCAATCTTCCTACGGACTCAATGATAGGAATTATCTTCAATGGTCTCAAGTTGTTAAAACCTTTCTCAAAGGAAAAGAAAAATTGAACCATCTTATGGGAATCGAACCTACTCTAGAGGATGCCACATTTACAAAATGGGATGAAGAGGATTCCATGATTATGTCATGGTTGTGGAACCTAATGACACCCACAGTGAGCTGAACATGCATGTTTCTCACAACTGCTAGAGAAGTTTGGGAAATGGTTAGACAAACTATTAACAAATACAAGATACTGCGTTGATCTATGAGATTTAAACCAAGATCAACACCACAAAGTAAGGTAACCTTTCCGTCACTGAGTATTATAGTACTATGAAAGGCTTGTGGCTTGAATTAGATTATTATCAAAACTTCAAGATGAAGTGTGGGGAAGATGCTGCCATGTTGCAAAAGTTTTTGGAAAGGGGCAGAATCTTTGAATTTCTTGCAAGCCTTAATATTGATTTCGACCAAGTTAGAGTCCAAGTTCTTGGGAAAGAAGTTCTTTCGTCTTTTAAGGGTGTTTTCTCAATAATATAGGTTGAGGAAAGTCGTCGAGGAGTAATAATTAACAATGCTATCAATGAAGGATCAACTATGAATTTCACAAAGGATGGGCACAATATTGACACTAATAAGAATGAAAGGCATCCTAATCGTGAAAAGGTCTGGTGCACTTACTATAACAAGGCATGCCACACCAAGGATACTTGTTGGAAACTCCACGGGAAACCCCCAAATGTTGGAGGAAAATGAGGTAATCGTGGAGGACAGTTTCGAGGACAAGCCCACATGACAAATGTTGAGAATATTCCTAGTGAAAAGCCAAATCAAGATGGATTGAAAACTCTCAAGGAAGAGATAGAAAAGCTGAAATCCATGCTGAACTCAGTTGGGAAACCTGGCAGTTTATGTTCTCTGGCTCAATCAGGTAAGTTCTCTAATTCTTATACCCTTAGTGCCTCTCTTCCTACTGAGAATAGTACTTGGATCATAGATTCGGGTGCTACCGATTATATGGTTTTTTCACATCAGCTTTTCACCTCATATAAGCTTTGTCCTAGCAATAGAAAAATCAAAATCGCAGACGGAACTTTTACTACTATTGCAAGTCAGGGAACCAATCCTCTTTCTTCTGAAATTGTGTTAAAAAACGTGCTACATATTCCTAAATTAGTCATGAATCTTTTATCCATAAAACAAACTACATGTAATTTGAATTGTCAAGTTATTTTTTACCCTACACATTGTGTTTTGTAGGACCGGTCTTGGGGAAGATGATTGGGCTTGCTAAGGAAAGGAATGAGCCCTATATCCTTGATACTAAGGAAGATAGCAGTTATTCCCTTTCAAAATCCTATCTATCAAGTTATTCCACCAATAAAGAGGACATTTGGCTCCATCATTATCGTCTTGGTCACCCACCATTTAGGTTACTTAATAATATGTTTCCATCATTATTCAAAGATATAGAAGTGAGTAGTTTACATTGTGATGTGTGTGAACTTGCTAAACATAAACGTGTTTCTTATCCTTTAAGTAATACTAGATCTACACTCCTTTTTCCTTAAACCATTCTGATATATGGGGTCCTTCTAAAATTTTAAACATTACCAGGGCAAGGTGGTTTGTTACATTTATAAGCGATTGCACAAGGGTCACTTGGGTCTATCTTATGAATGCTAAATCCGAAGTTAGTGAGATTTTTTCAAAGTTTTTCCAAATGATCAAAAACTAATTTGGGGTAAGGATAGAAAACCTATGGAGTAATAATGCAAGAGATTACTTTAATCAAAGTCTTTCATCTTTTCTTCAAAAAGAGGGAATTGTTCATTATTTATCTTGCGTTAATACACCACAACAAAATGGGGTAGCCGAGCGAAAAAATAAACACATCCTAAAAATCACACAAGCACTCTTGTTTCAAAATTATGTTCCTAAATCCTATTAGGGGGAATCAGTTCTTATTGCATCTTACTTAATAAATAGATTACCCTATAAAATTCTTGGTTTCAAGAGTCCTATGAGTGTATTTCAAGAGTATTATCCCAATTCACAAATAGCTTACAAGTTAGCCCCTAAAGTTTTTGGATGTGTGGTTTTTGTTCATATCCATGACACTAATAGAGGAAAACTTGATCCAAGAACATTAAAATGTATCTTTGTTGGTTACTTTTCCACTCAAAGCGGTATAAATGTTATCATCCAACCTCTCGTAAATTTTTTATGTCCATGAATGTTACCTTTGTTGAAAAACAGCCTTTTTATTTAGGTTCTCATCTTTAGAGGGAGAATGTGGGTGAAGATAAAGAACATAAGCTGTTTCTACTTGATTTACACCCTACGGGTACTGTTCATCCTACTATTCAGCCTTCTACACTTGAGCAGCCCAGTCCTTAAGACCAACATCGGCCTTCAATTGAATCTTCCTTTGATCAGCCTCCTGACTCAACAGAATCAAACCCAAATATGCCTCTAGTTGCTGAAAAACCTATCCTAGTTTACTCAAGGAGAAAATAGCCTACTTCTACCCAAATGCAAGTTCAAGATTCAACCCCGGAACAAGGTATGCAATCACAATTACCCTCTCCATTGATTGATTATTTAGATATTCTTAGAGCGCTTAGGAAAGGAGTTCGAAATAGTACTCAACATCCTATTTTTCACTTTGTGTCTTTGGATAGAATCTCACATAAACACCACTGCTTTCTCACTAAATTAGATATTATTCCTATTCCCCAAACCTTCAATGAGGCATTTAGGGATGAAAATTGGAAACTTTCCATGAATAAGGAAATGAGTGCACTAAATAAGAATCGTACGTAGGAGATTATTGATCATCCTAGAGACAAAAAACTTGTAGGATGTAAGTGAGTGTATACAATTAAGTTTAAAGCATATGGGTCTTTGGAGAGGTATAAGGCTAGGTTAGTAGCCAAGGGATACACTTAAACATATGGGGTTGATTGTCAAGAGACTTTTGCTCCGATAGCTAAAATGAGTACTATTCGCATTCTTTTATCTTTGGCTGCTATTTTTAATTGGAGTTTACAACAATTTGATGTCAAGAATGCATTTTTACATGGTGATCTTGAAGAAGAGGTGTATATGGAACCTCCACCAAGTTTTGAGAAATATTTCAAACATAATCAGGTGTGTAGGTTAAGAAAGACACTTTATGGGCTTAAACAATCACCCCGGGCTTGGTTTGGAAAGTTCACTAAAGTAATGATTGGTATTGGCTACAAACAAAGTCAAGGAGATCACATTCTTTTCTTTAAACACTCGGCAGCAGGGAAACTCGCAATTTTAATTGTATATGTCGATGATATTATTGTGATAGGTGATAATGGTGAAGAATTTCAGAGACTGAAAGGTAGACTTGCGACAGAATTTGAGATTAAATAGCTTGGGAAGCTCAAATATTTTTTAGGGATTGAAGTAGCTCGGTTTAAGAAGGTATCTTTGTTTCACAGTAAAAATACATTCTTGATACAAGAATGATAGGATGCAAGCCTTTTGATACACCAATCGAACAAAATCACTAGTTGGGTGAAGCAAAAAATGATGAGGTTGTTGATAGGGGAAGGTACCAGAAATTGGTGGGAAAGCTGATTTATTTGTCTCACATACGTCCAAATATCTCCTATGCAGTAAGTATGATAAATCAATTCATGCATGACGCTAAGAAAGTTCATCTACAAGCTGTATATAGGGTGATTTGATACTTGAAGGCTACTTGAGGGAGAGGAATCATATTTAAAAGGGGCAATGAGATGATAATAGAAGCCTACACGGATGTAGATTATGCTGGCTCACTTATAGATCGACGCTTAACCACTGGTTATTGTACTCTAATTGGAAGAAACTTGGTGACTTAGAGAAGCAAGAAACAAGTAGTAGTGTCAAGATCAAGTGTAAAATTTGAGCTTCATGAAATGGCTCAAGGAATTTACGAACTCTTATAGATAAAGAAAATCTTAAAAGATCTGCAGGTTAAATGGCAAGGACCTATGAAGCTATATTGCGACAACAAATTGCTATAAACATTACCCACAATCTGGTTCAACATGATAGAACAAAACATGTTGAGGTAGACCGACACTTCATCAAGGAAAAGATTGAAAGTGGATTAATTTGCACTTCTTATGTTCCCACAAATGATCAGATGGCAGACATACTCACAAAAGGATTGTGCAGTTCAACATTTCAAGATATTACTAGCAAGTTGGGAATGGAAAATATTTATTCTCCAGCTTGAGGGGGAGTGTTAGAGAATCTCAGATTCTTTGCCTTTTTTAAAAGATTGTATAAGGCTGTAAATAGTTAATTAGAAACTATGTACTAATTTAGGCTAGATGGAATATACTTGATTTATTTAGTTAATGACTAATTGGTAGGAATTAGTTTGTTTCTTAAAATATTCTTTGATCTTATACTATATTAGTGTATTATGTTTATGATCAAAGGTGAAGAATTTCAGTTTCTTGCTCATATAATTTTCATAATAATTATAAGACAAAACTATACAGAAATGACATGAAGAAAGAAAGATGCATGCAAACTTACTTACCTGTAGCAGAAACATGGGCACTAGCATTAGTGACCCAAGAAGTGAAGTAACACCAAGTTGCTAGTAAAGAAGAGCCATAGAAATTATAATATAGAGTGAGGCTGACCACATTAGATGAAGGCTTGGGCATACTTGCTGGAAAATGTAGAGGATGTATTAATAGCAATTTAATCCCCTTCCTAACAACAACCACTAATAGAAGGAAGTAAAAAGATACAGTTGTAGAGTTGAACAAAGATTAAATTTTAAGGAAAAAAAAACGTCATTGGCAGCTTCAAAATTCAAAGTATTTTTGTACAGATCATTGCATATCTGCATAATTCAACCTATCTTATAATTGTTTTGCTAAGTGAACCAGCTGTTCAGCTTTGCTTATGAAACAAATGTAGAAGTACACCTTCTAAATGATAATGGTACTTTAACAAAATGAGAATTCATTAATATAAAATCATCAAAGCACATTTGGAGTTTTTTGACCCAGTCATAGTTTCCAACAATAAGTAGTTTCTTTCTCTATTGATGCCAATTCTTACTTATCGACCATTGATTAAATTTTATTCATTTGTCCTTTTCAAAGTATTTTATATGTATAAAAAATAAATGAATATCTATTTTCTATTTTTTTTAATATTTCTTTTGTTACATAACATTTGTAATCAGATATCTAAGTCTGAAATTAATGGCAACAGTCAACATATGCAGCCACAAGGTTGTAAGCAAATAGCCTACCTCAATTGTATTCATATATGTTGTGATAAAATTAGTTATTTTCCCCGATGGAAAATTTTTGCAAGCCTCATGTGTTAGTCATAAAGATTTGCGAAATATAGCTGCCGCCTAAAATAAAAAACTAGTAGATCATGAGGCAATAATTTAAAAATAACCAACTCATTCAGGAACCTTAAAATAGGAATCTAAGTTCAATAGCTGAATTAAAACCAAAAGGACAGACTCATTATAGCTACATGCACACTCTAATAAAGAAAATGATTTTACCAAAGTTGACCTCAATCGAAAACCAACACGACATACATTCTGAACATAATGGGCATCACAGAGCATGCTAAGAGACTAAACCAAGTTAAATTAAAGCATCAGTGATCAAAATCAACAAGCTGCTCGTAGGTGCATTATATAATTTACTAGAAAGGTAAAAACAAAAGGTACTTAATTGGACAAACAGAGTATGTGCAACATCATTTCTAATATAAATAAAAATTAAAGAAAGAAAACTAAGATGTACCACCCCAAGAAAAATTGAGAAGGCATAGATGTAACCTTTCCAGTCAGAATTGCCTTGTTGCAATGACTGTAAACCATAAAAAGATATTATAATCTTTTTGGGTCCACATACCATGCATAGGTTTCATAACAAGGGGAAATTCCTATTTCGTTTAGAAATGAAAAGACTAAGAAGATACAAATTGAATTTAAACTGTGCTTTTCTTTTGATTAACATATTGTAGGATTAAATCAACAAACATATTTTCTTTCATTACAACAAATAGCATAAAGAAATAAACCTCTGTTGAACAACTAATGAAAAGTAAAATCATTTATCAATTATGTTATCAAGAGAAAGAAACTAACCTGTAGGAGGTGATTCAACAAGACAGGACTTACGAACTGAGAAAGATCAAGTGCAATCTACAACATGTTCAAAGAAAAATATAGCATGGCTAGATAGTAAGGATTAAATGAATATTTATTATGATGTGTAGCAATCTAGATATTCCTTTCCACAAATAGCTCTGTAATCAAACATATGGGAGAAAAATTGAATATATGTTTATTCACTAAAGGCATGCATATATATTTATACAAAGTATGAGACCTTATTATAGGAGGGAATCCTATTCTAAGAAGAAAACCTTATACACAACTAATTAGGCTCCTAATAATCCTAAACAAACAAAGTTTCCTATTTTATATAAGTTGTAACATTCCCCCTCAAGTTGAAGCATAGATGTTAACCATGCCCAATTTGTTACAAAGATAGTTAACTCGAACTCTGTTTAGAGCTTTTGTGAAAATATCTCCCACTTGTTCTTCAGTCTTTACATATCTTGTAAAAACCAAGCCTTGCTGTATTTTCTCGCGAACAAAATGACAATCAACTTCAATGTACTTAGTTCGTTCATGGAATATAGGATTAGAAGCAATATGAAGAGCAGCTTGATTATCACACCACAACTTGGCTAAAACTGAAATCTTAAGACCTAGTTCAGTCAGAAGCTGATGTACCTACACTATTTCACACACAGACTGTGCCACGCTCTGTATTTCGATTTCGCACTCGAACGTGAGACTACTTTCTGCTTCTTACTTTTCCATGAGACTAAGTTTCTTCTAACAAAGACATAATATCTTGAAATAGATCTTCGATCTTCCTTAGATTCTGCCCAATCAGCATCTGAAAAACGCTCAATCTTAGTATGATCATGATCTTTATAGAAAATTCCACGTCTTAGTACCCCTTTCAAATAACACAAAAATTTTTTTACGGTTGCCTAATGATCAATTGTTGGAGAAGACATGTATTGACTTATAACACTAACCGCATATGCAATGTCTGGCCAAGTCATTGTAAGATAATTCAACTTTCCAACCAAGCTTCTGTATCTATCAGGATCTTCAAATAATTCACCTTTTTTTGTAAGTTGCAAATTAGGTATCATTGGAGTATTACATGGTTTAGCTCCCAATTTTCCTGTCTTAGATAACAAGTCAAGCACATATTTTTTTTGAGATAAAGGGATCCTTGTTTTACTTCTTACTACCTCGACACCCAAGAAGTACGTTAATATCCCTAAATCGTTTGTATGAAATTGGTTGTGAAGAAAGGATTTAAAAGATGAAATACCTTAAGCATCACTCCTAATAATGTCGATATCATCCACATATACAACTAACCGAATAATGCCATTCTCATATTGTTTATAGAAGATAGAATGATCAAATTTGCTTTTCTTTATTCCAAACCTCTTAACTGTTTGGCTAAATTTGTCAAACCAAGCACGTGGGCTTTGTTTCAAGCCATACAGAGACTTGCGACGACGACAAACTTTCTCATACTCCCTTTGAGCAACAAAACCAGAAGGTTGCTCCATATAAACTTTTTCGTGAAGATCTTCGTGAAGAAAAACATTCTTAATGTCTAACTAATGCAAAGACCAATTATGAGTGGCTGCCATAGAAATAAATAGCCGGACAAATGTTAACTTAGCAACAAGAGAAAAGGTATCAGAATAATCAATTTTGTAAGTTTGAGCATATTCTTTAGCTACCAGACGGGCTTTTAATCGAGCAACTGATCCATCAGGATTCACTTTGACTGCAAAAATCCATTTACATCCAATAGCCTTCATCCCTACAGGTAAATTTACTAAATCCCAGGTACCATTATTATCGAGAGCAGTCATCTCCTCTATCATAGCATTATGCCATCTAGGATAGGATAGGGCTTCATGAACAGTCTTAGGAATAGAGAGAGAGTCAAGAGATGTAATAAAAGAACAAGAAGAAGATGACAAATGGTTATAAGAAACAAAAGAAGAAACAAGGTAAGTACACTGGCGTTTACCTTTGCGAAAGGCAATAGGAAGATCATCACTTGATACTGAATCTGATAGCGAAGGATCTGGTTTAGGACATGTATCAGAAGAATTATAACGTCTATAATAAACTTGAGTGATGGATGGCCAAGTAAGAGTAGACAGTGGAGGAGTAGAAACACAAGATGTAGAAATAGGAGATGTAACACTATATATTAACACATCAACATCCTCCCCCTGACTCATACGTGTGGAAGATTCATAAAAAAAGTGTATCTTCTAGAAATGTAACATCAACTGACACAAGGTACCTATTAAGACTAGGATAATAACATCTATAGCCCTTTTGAATATGAGAGTAGCGTAGAAAAATACACTTCAGAGATTTAGGATCTAGTTTCGTGATCTGAGAGCGAACATCTCATACAAAGTAAGTACAACCAAATATCCTAGGTTCAATGGGAAATAAGGGCTTAGTTGGGACAAGAGTGTGATAAGGAGTCTCACCATTAAAGACAGAGGAAGGCATGCGGTTAATTTAAAAATAAGCTGTTGAAACTGCATAAGCCCAAAAATTTTTTGGAACATGCATTTGAAATAGTAAGGCTCTTGCAGTTTCAAGAAGGTGTCTATTCTTTCTTTCTGTCACTCCATTTTGAGATGTTGTATCTACACAGGAAGTTTGATGAAGAGTTCCATGCTGAACCATGTAAGATTGAAAAGTCTCTAATAGGTACTCTTTAGCATTATCACTCCTTAGTATTTGAACAAGAACATTAAATTGAGTTTTAATTTCAGCACAAAAAGTGCAGAAATGAGAAAATAATTCAGAACGACTTTTCATTAAATATAGCCAAGTCATACAAGAATAATCATCAACAAAAGTAACAAAGTATTTAAATCCAATTTTAGACACAACTGGACAAAGACCCCAAACATCGGAATGAATTAACTCAAAAAGAGCACGAGCTTGTTTGTTAACTCTAGGACTTGAACTAAGACGATGATGTTTGGCAAACTGACAAGACTCACAATCTAAAGAAGATAAATGATGAAATTAAGTACAATTTTCTTCAACAAAGGAAGAGAAAGATGACCTAATCGACAGTGTATTTCACATGGGGTTGCTACTCTAGAATAAGCTATAGATTTTGGCACTTGTTTATCAAGAATACAGAGTCCTCCAGATTTATATCATTTACTAATAATCTTCTTCATTATATGGCCCTAAAACAAGTAATAATTAGGGAAGAATGAGACACAACAATTTAGAGTATGAGTAAGTTTGCTTACAGAAATTAGATTAAAAAAAAACTTAGGTAAACTCAAAACAGATGTCAAAGGAAGTGATGGAGTGGGGTTAATTATGCCGGACCCAATAACAGAAGATGTTGACCCATCTACTAAAGTGACAGTAGAACTAGATGCATATGACTGAAAAGTATAGAATAAACTAGAATTGCCTATTATATGATCTGTGGCACCAGAATCTATGACCTAGTTGGAAGATGAGAAAATAAGACATGTATTTGGTTTACCTGATTCGGCAATAGCAGTGACAGGAGTAGATGAAGATTTTAATGATTCTTGGTATTGCTGGAATTTGGTAAATTCATCTGCAGAGATTAGAATGAACTTCTCAGATGTATCATGTAACACCCCAAATTTTGTCTCACTAGAACAAAAATTAGAATGCAACTCATCCTTAAATTACCTCAACTTTAATATTACAAATAAAATAAAATAAAAACCTTCAAATACATTGTAAATCATCAAAGTTTAACAATTATTTATTAGACTTAAGCTAAAATATAACCTCAATGCAAAATGTTCTTTATTACAAATATCCAATATTAAATCTTCAAAACTGTCTAGCTCAAAATGTCTATCAACTCTTTATACCCACCTTAATCTGCAAAATATTAATGACGAGGGGTGAGCCGCCTACTCGGTAAGTAAATTTATACACAAAATTGTAAACAACTAGCTCAGAAAATATTTATTTGTACATAAACATTAATTAAAGAATAAAAGATATTATAATAAATCAAACACTTGTTTTAACATAAACATTTAACATATAAGCATGAATATCACATTTAGTAAACCAAAACAATATAGAATTTATAACATTTAACAAAATATGCAATAACACATTTAATAATAGATTTAGCTCATGTCTAATAGCTTCACCAGTACCTCGGTGTCTCATTTATAACAATACAGTACATTCGTACCCCGGAAATCCGGTCATTAACAGTCAATAAGTGCACATACAGTTAACCAGCTGGCCAGTCGGTAACAATAACAATAACAGATCTATAGACAATGAGCTAAATATTAATTATTAAATATGATTTTTCGTGTACAGTAAGTTCAATAACGTTTATTTTTTATATTCAATTTGTGCAATACATTTAATGCTTTATGTAAAACAGTACAACTAAATATCATTTGTTTTTCTTTTTAAAAACTAGTACTTGAATAAAACAGATTTTTATAGCTACTTAAGAAAGGAAGTTTTGATAGGAAAATAACGCACATTATAGTTTAATAAATAAACAACTTAAACAAAAATTAATTTTCTACAATGTACGCTATAATATATATTTAGAATAATAAACTTAAGAAGCAATAATTGAGGAGAAAGATAAAGTTTTTATTTGTAAACTTATTAACATAAACCAAGTTTATTTTGCTTTAAACCAAGAAAATAATATAAATTAAGAAAATTCAGATTTTATTTTTATAAAGACAACCAAACTTAACACAAATAATGCTTAAAATAGTTCCATTTCCTATAATCAAATTCATGCTTACAATTGTCATCAATAATTTTAAGCACTTGATTACAATAAATCATGTATAAATCTACTTACCTCAAATCAATGATAAGCCAATAAAATTTCTCTATGCTCAACAATAAATCACCCCCTTCCTATAACATCATCACAATAACAAGTAAACCTATATTAATATTTTTCCTAGAACAGAATATTAAAAGTCTTGACTTTTTAATAAATACTACTAACACAACCTATAAAACAATACATAGAAAACATACCCGGATTAGCTAAACTTCTAGGAATCTTCTTCTACCGAAACTTGAAAATATGAAGATCTTAGAAAGGAACTTCTTAAAGAATGTCTAGTGTATTTGTAAAGTGAACTTATGGTATGAAGTGAAATATTACCATCTATTTATAGCCAGGAATTGGCTTTCAAATTCAAAAATTGATAAACTTAAATCCAACTTTCAAATTCAAATGAAACCAATCTATCATAATCATAAATTCTAATCCAAATTTTAAATTCAAAAATTATTATCCATCTTATTCACTTCAACCAAAAATCTAAATTTCAAAATTTGAAAAGTAAACTAATCTATCATTTCCTTTTACTATATAAAGACATGGTATTACAAATTTATGTGACACCCTAGGCAAATCCCACATCGGCAAAGCACGGGAGAGATGCTGGGTATATAAGATAGAAAGCTCCAACCCCCAATAGACGCGTTTTGGGTTGAAAAGCCCGAAAACAAAACCGTGACGGGCTGTGTGCCCAAATCGGACAATATCTGTTGTGGGCTGGGCTGTTACAATTGGTATCAGAGCCACTCCGCGTGTCCTCTTGAACGATGGTGGGGCAAACCTCAGCGAGGACGCTGAGTCCCTAAGGGGGGGTGTATGTGACACCCTAGGCAAATCCCACATCGGCAAAGCACGGGAGAGATGCTGGGTATATAAGATAGAAAGCTCCAACCCCCAATAGACGCGTTTTGGGTTGAAAAGCCCGAAAACAAAACCGTGACGGGCTGTGTGCCCAAAGCGGACAATATTTGTTGTGGGCTGGGCTGTTACATATCATGAGTAGATGCAACTTGAGCAGATTGAGTTCTTTGGCCCTTATTTAGCAGTTTTTATAGTCACGTTTTAGATGACCTGACCTATGACAATAGCGATATACAATCCCTTTTGAGCCCTGTCTTCGAGTATTATAATTACTATTAGAGTTGTTTGATCCCATTCCCCTATTATTGTATTGTGATTTTCTAGGTTCATATCCATTGCTTCGACCAACCAAAGCACCATTAGGAAGAACAGGTGGTGGAATAGACTGGGAATTCTCTATTCGGAGTGCCCTACTGAATGTCTCTTGTAAAGAGGAGATTTTAGAACTAGAGAGGGTTTGAAATTTAGCAATCTCAAATTCAGATGGAAGACAGGCCAAAAAAACTCATGATTGCCATTTTTTCTCTCTGAGCTTGTTGAACTTTCACATCTGGGCTAAGCGATAACAACATATTAAGCTCCTCATAAGTTTTTTTGAAATCTATGAAATAACTTGTGAGAGACTTATCTTGCTTCTCTGCACGATAGAAGGATTTACACACCTCATACATATGGTTAATATTTCCTCTCTTGAAATATACGAAATCTAAATATTCCAGCAATTCCTTCACAAACTCACAATGATTAATTAAGCCAACTACCTCATTATGAATGGAGTTCTTTATCTGCAAGAACAACCAAACGTCTTCCCTTAACCAAGTCTGTTTTGAATCATCTTTGGGTGGATCATCAGTCGTATAGTGGTCCATATCAATACTTCGTAAATAAAGTCTAACTATTTTACTCCAATCATAATAATTAGAGCCATTACGCTTATGTTCCATAATTTTTTACATTACCGGAACAACATCTGATATCACTACAGACTTCTTTTCAGCCGTAACGAAAAATTGGCACACAAAGATGATGTACAGAGTCAGGCGAACCAAAAACAAGAAATCGAAATTTTTTTCGGCAACAGACGCGCCTCCACGTGTCGGTGTGCGAGGCTGTGGCAGAAACTTCGGGTGGCACGTGTCACTCACTCGCGGGGCTACTGACTACCAGACTTTGCAAAACCATTGATCGGCATGTGGTGCTTCTTTCTGGATAGACAGTGAGAACAGAATGTGGCTCTAAAAAATGATGACCCAAAAACTCTCACTACTATTTACTTAAGGCAGAAAACAAAAACAAACACAAACACTGACTAGTTTGAACCGTGTTCTGATACCATGTAATCAAACATATGGGAGAAAAACTGAATATATGTTCATTCACTAAAGGCATGCATATATATATATATATATATATATATATATATATAAAGTATGAGACATTATTCTAGGAAGGAAACCTTATACACAACTAATTAGGCTCCTAATTGTTTAGAAAGTTTCCTATTTTATATAGGTTGTAACAAGCTCCAATGCATTAAACAAATTTTACTCGTTTTTTAGACGTTACAAAAATTAGATATATGTGCAGTAATTACACTTCATGTTCTAAGCATTCACATGATTTACAGTTAATAAGATACAATCACCTATTTTTGTAGATTTCTTATCACAAAAGAATAAAACAAAAGGGTAACCTTGACAAATATTTTATTAAGGTTAAGGTCTTTAACAAATTGAAATCAAACCATATCAATTAAAGAACCAAATCCATTTTCCAAATTATGAGTGATTGGCCTTGAATAACAGCCTTACGCCCTTTTATATTATAATTCACACGCTTTTTAGCATAAGAGTCGCGTGAAAGGGAAAACACTGCACTTTCAGGTTTATAGAGTAATCTATCACTGCTACTTGTGCATCACGAATGGTGCAACTGTAACAAAAAATAAGACAACAAATCTAAAAAGTCACTTGTGCAATTAGTTGAGAAATGTGAGCAACAGATACACCAAAAAAATGAGGTCGCAAATAGCTTGCAGATTGCCTAACTCAAATTACCTAAAATACTGAGTGGGTTTAACAAACAACAAATGAACTTGTCACATGAAGTAACGCAAGAGTAAATTGTTCTCTTAAGGAACTAAACAAATTTGGAGAAACTTTACATCCATGAAGTTAGTGGAATGACTCAGTACCTTGAAAAGACCTCCCAACCAAAACCTAGAAAACAGTTGAAGGGAAAAAAATAAATAGACAGACTGATAAGAGCATCCTTACTTCAGAAATAATATTGCTGATTGAAAATGGAAGTAAGGGCAGGGAAAAAGCACGATCAATGCAGATCAATGCAGATCAACAAAATACCTTCTACCAAGGCTATTATTCAGCGCTCTTAAGAGCCATAGGTTGGATCTCTGAGATTCTTCAATCCAACATCTCTCGAACCTGTAAAAATTAAATAAGCCTTTTCAGTGCCCTTTGGCAGGAAAGCCCATGCCCATGCCTCAACGTACTAAATTCTTATAGCAGCAAATGCAATGGAAATAACGAATACAAACTTTTCAATCAGGGTTTCAGTCTCCTCCCATGTGTCTAGCTTCCAAGTATCTTTTTCAGTAATAGGTTTTCCATAGCCTAGTTGCATGAGTGGAGTCATCCATCCAAAATAGATCCTTAACAGAAGGAAACGCAACAAAATACCAGTAGTAGCTTTAGGCATCCGATGTCCAATAAGCATCATCTTACGTGATTATAAAACCAAATCAAATGCAGCAACAATACGATCGTCCACATCAGTCATTTTTTAAGAACATAATGCACAAGGAGCACTTCTTGTAGAACATGTAGGATTACTAATGGTATGCCATTAATCTAGTCATTTCAGCTCATTTTCTCCCATTTACTAAATAATTCATGAACTGTTCATGTTACTCTAGGCAAGAAAAGCATTCAATTAAGGAGCTGCTTACTGGAAAATATGTTGATGTGCCTCTCTGGACAGACCTGCTCTCCTCCAGGAAGTTGTTCATATTCAGCATTGTCAACAGACTCGACTTGCATGATGGTGTAACCGGGATAAGGATCCAATTTAGGCAGATAAACAAGAAGAAGAATCCCAAATAAAACCTACATCAGAGGAACAGTCACCAATCAAAATGATTAAAAAGCTTTCCAATGAAGTTTTAAGAAAAAAGCCTAAGTTCATTGATTCTGTTCCTATTAACCAGAATAGGGTCAGGATCCTGTGGTATTTTCTCAGGTTAAGGTGACTTTGAGCAGCCTGAAGCTGAGCCTAATTTAGCGCTGTACAGATCCATAGGGACATCAACTTTGTACAAAAACCACTTAGAATTATTACAAGGCAATGTAGCACAAACAAACCGAAGAAGGAGATTAAGGAGAGAAAAATAAACAATGCAAGCGACAAACCTGGCTAAAAACCAAGCTGATACATAGATACAGTGCGAATCTGCAGTGAAGACATAAAAAACATATAATTATATATTAGCCTTCCAACATGTATAAACAGATGTCCATGCATCCTTGTCTTCAATAGACATAAAGTCCATGCAATGGAACCAATCCATTCTCACTGAAGGAGTAACAAAACAACTAACGAGACTGAACAAGCTAGTCTAATAACAATTATACAACTGAAATATGAAAACAAAATAGAAAAACATACTTCTAAAGAATAACTTCATGAACTGGGGGAACTAACTACTGTAGTAATCCCTCATTGGAAGCATGAAATTTGGGATAACGGCATCCCCCACCAAAACATAAATGACTCCAAATCGTACATACCACCTAAAATCGCGAATGTAGATTTTAGTTTCCAAACCAGTCATTATAAGCGTGGAGCTCCAAGCAAGAGCCTCAATGACCAAAGAAGCCATCTACAAGAAAAGAGGAAGTTATTTTGCATGTTGTATATTAAGAAAGATAATGGTATCACCTAACCATGAACCTGTTAATGCAGAAAGGGAGGAATAATTCAGATGTAATTTAGCAAATTGATTGGTTTTTACAGCGCTTAGACACTTGAATATTCTCTATGCTCTGGAGTACATTAATCTATGATGCAAAAAATATTCAAACAAATAAAGAAGAGAAGAGAAGAGAATAGAGAGGGAAACAGCATAACATAGCAATGACAAGAAAACACCGACCTCAAAGGGAGAAAGACTAGTCTCTCCATCCAAGTTAAAGATAGAAACACCCATGATCAATCTTAATAGAGGCTCAGCTGTACAATAACTAGCTAGCAGTCCCAGCAAATAATTGTAGCAATTCGAAGTCAAACGATACCTCTCCGCTTTCAAATTTTTCTTCATAAGCCATGTTCAATAGATGCATAAACCCAAAAGAACCAAATTTGAGATGGAAATCACTAGACTGTCAACCACACTGGTTGTGTATGCCCCAAATGTACTATCCGCTGCTTTTCCCAAATCCCTTTTGCCACTGGTTGACAATACCAAACCAGCGGTTTGAAAGCCATCTTTTATCACCTATTAGAGAGTCAAAAATTAAATTTAGGCCCATTATACATTTCGTAATCTCTTTCATTGTTGTTTATTTCATGGTCTAAACAACAAAGACTGTGGCAGCCGGTTGCGACTATATTTACATTATTATAGCTCTTCAAGCATACAAAAGAACCCCAACCATTTTTATTTGAACATTTGTCAATCGAACTTAATGAAAGAAATCCAATCACTGTGCTATTGGTTGCTGAGGAAATAGAGTAAAGGAAGGAAAGAAAGAAAATACTAATTCACATGATCTCTACCCTCTAAAATAAAAACCCATCTCAGCCATTTAATTCTCTCTTTATTTTCATCAAAACAGTCTAAAACCAATATCCAAAATCCTTTCCAACATTTTCTCAGCAACCAAGCAGAGCAAAACCCACTAATAGCAAACAAACAACATCTACTACTAAATCAACACAATAAAAGAACTATACCTCTAAACTCAATCGTTGTTCTCTTACAATTGCTTCAATTTTAAGTAGAAACACAAGTGATAACAAACATAAAAAGGCCAGAGAAGAGAATTCACCAGTAATGTAGTCTGCATGAGTTAGTTTAATGTTTCAAAGACATTACGATGTCATGGTTAGTTTTTGCTACATAATATTACATACGAAAAATTCTATGATACTGGATACAGAATCTCAGTATCAATAGCTCATTTATATTAATCATTGAATTTTGAAATTAAAATTTGGTCTATTCATTTTAAATAATAATAATTAACCTGTTCAACAAGTAACATGTTAAATTAACCTATTATTCAGATCAAAAGCTATTTTTCTTATATTTTTTTAATATATTAAAATTATTTTGATATAATTTATTTTTTAAATGATATTTAAAGTACACATTTATATATCATAATAAAAAAATATAATGATAAAGAACATGTTATGCATATTTTGAATAATCTATTTAAAAAATATTAATTTAGATATTATCAAAATAAGCAACCTTTCTTTAGTTTTATAAAAGAATTATTAATAATAAAATAAATTATTAAAGATCAAAAATCAATATTAGAAAGCACGACACATCTCATATGTTATTTATGTTGTTTGTATTTAGAAGAATTAATGAAAAATTTATATTACTTTAAAGATGCAAACATTATTGTCATAATTGAGAATAAATAGTATAATGAAATAATCCTATAACTAATATCATATTAATAGATAAAAAAATGAGAATATCTTAAAACTGATAATTTGTTAGTGAAAAAAATATATATGTAATTGTACAAATATGAACAAGAAAATTTGAAAAAGATTATTAAAAAAAGTAAAATGTAAATTAATCTATAATAATAATAATAATAAACAACTATGTAAAATTTTTAACCATTTTTATAATTTTACAAATATTATGTTTTCTTTTATAAATTTTTTATTGTAATTCAATTTTCTATATCAAGATTACAAATAAAATTTTGATTTACAGTCCTTAGATTACATTTATATTCATTTTGTTCCATATACAATAATAATATTATTATTTATTAATTTGTATTAATTTGTATTTATTTCATCATAATTATATTTTTTTCTATTGTCTTTATCAAATTGATGTTTAATTTCTCTTTTATATTGGTTTATTACATATATGTTTTACGTTATAATTTAATTTTTTATGTAAATATTACAAATTTTATGTATATTAGATTTTACTTACAATCACATTTCTTTTGATTTTTTACGACTATATTGTTGTCATTTGACAATTTGTTATAATTTAGATTTATCTCAGTGTATTTACAATTTTTATACTGAATTTATGAAATTGATATTTATTTTTATTCTTTAATGTTATCTTTTATTTTATTTTTTATTTTTACAAGTATTTTATTTTACATGCATGTTGTGCATTATAATTTAACGTTTTTATGTGAATATTATAATTTTTATGTAGATTTATAAATTTTATGTCATAATTATAAATTTTTTTGTTTATGTCTATATTATTATCATTTCATAATTTTATGTTAATTTATATTTATCTCAATGCATTCAATTTTTTTTATGTTAAATTTATAAAATTGATATCCATTTTAACTCTTTTATGTTAGTTTGTACTTTTTTTTTATTTTAATGTTTTACAAGTATTATATTTTACGTACAAATTATATGTTGTAATTTCATATTTTATGTGAATTTATAATTTTTATGTTACAATGACAATTTTTTTGGTTTGTTTACGATTGTGCTGTTGTCATTCGATGTTAATTTATATTTATCTCATGTATTTAAATTGTTTATGTTAAATTTATAAAATTGATAGTTTATTTTAACTCTTTATGTTGGCTTGTATTTTTTTTTAATATTTTACAAATATTATATTTTACATACAAATTATATATTGTAATTTCATGTTTTATGTGAAGATGACAAATTTTATATAAATTTATAACTTTTACATTACAATTATAATATTTTTATTTTGTTTATAACTATATTGTTGTCATTTTATAATTTTATGTTAATTTATATTTATCTCAATGCATTTATTTTTTTAATGTTCATTTTAACTTTTTCATGTTGGCTTGTATTTTTTTATTTTTTATTTTAATGTTTTACAAGTATTATATTTTATATACAAGTTATACGTTGTAATTTCATGTTTTATGTGAAGATTATAAATTTTATGTGGATTTATAACTCTTACATTACAATTAAAAGTTTTTTAATTTGTTTATAATTATATTGTTGTCATTTGATAATTTGATATTAATTTACATTTTTCTCTGTGCCTTTATATTTTTTATGTTAAATTTTTTAAATTGATGTTTGTTTTTTCTCTTTTACGTACGCTTATATTTTTTAATTTAACTTTTAAAAGTATTTTATTTTAAATACATGTTATACAATATAATTAAATGCTTAATATAAAATTATAATTTTTATATAAATTTATAATTTTTACGTTATAATTATAATTTTTTTAGTTTGTTTAAATTGACAAAAAGTCAAAATAAAACAGTTAAAACTTAAATAATTAATAAATTAAAAAATATATATTTAAAAAATTAAATTTATATTTTAAAATAAAAAAATATGAGACAGTTGATTTTATATAATAATCCATATTTTTCTTATTATTGATATTAGAATTTTTTTGGGTACTGTAGAATGACCCATTACATACAACGCTGTGAAACTAGAAAACAAAATACAAGTAGGTAAGGTTGCTTGCATGACGACTTACGTTGGTCAACGATGTAAAGAAGCCGCCATTTATAACTCCATTTTTGGCAGCTTGTTGTATGTATGATAGTGGATTTACAGAGATTAGGTGATGGAATCATTGAGAATTTTTTATTATTATTTTGTTTGGCAATTCTCCGACGTTTGATGAACTTGGAGTAACGTGGGTCAAAAACAGAATTTAAAGAAAGACTCGAGCTGTAATCCGAGTCAATGACTCTGACGACCAGATTTCCCGTCACACGAGTCGTGTAACCTTTGACTCTGGATAGCTTGAGCGCCAAGTTTCTCCCACCTGAATATTTATTTTTATTCAATTATTTATATTCAAGGCAAGTCTATTGTACATTTCAATGTACGGTACCTTCCTCCTTTTGTTTTATTCAATTCTTGTAATGTTGGAAACTTTCATTTTTAGTCACTATTTAAATAATTTTTCAAAAACAAACAAATTAATTTTTTTTTTAATTTTCAGTCAAATGTCAAAGTATTTGGAACGAAAATATCATCATACATCTCTCTTATGAATGTTTTCTTAGAAAATTTTATCGAATAAATATAAGAAATTTAAGCTAAAAAAATTATAAAATTTATATGAGTATACGAATTTAATTAAAAACAAAATAGTATAGAAAAATTACATTTCTATTTTATCAGAATATTTTTGCTGTAGATTTTCTTTCACCAATAGTTTTTAAGCCAATCCTTCAGCAGTTACTGTAAAGAGAAGAGTAGGCTTCTTTTCTAATACAATAGTGGTTTAGAGAAAAACTGATTTTTCTCTGAATACACGTTAAAAGAAAAATATTTATTTTTCACCTATGCTCTCTTAGAGTTTATACCCTTTATGTTTCTTTTATATGACTTCTACTTTAATTAAAACAAAATTAATTAATTAATAACATTTATTAAATAATTAAATTTGCTAAACAACTTTTAGTAGAAGTGAAACTCTAATTAATTTAAAATTAATATTTAAAAGAAACGATAAAGAAGATAAATATCTCTATAAGAATTTATCCATTTAATTTCTTAAATTAAATTATTTAGATATTAATGAAAGATATTTATATTAAAATATCTTATTTATTAATTCTTAATTAATTAATTTAATATTCAAATTAAAACACGTATTCCAGAAATCTATTTTCTGGACATAAAAATAATTAGTGTAATAATATTATCCATTGTATTAGTTACGGCCCTGATCTTAAAGGTGGTATTGGAAACTATTGATGAAAGAAAACATGCAGCAAAAATATTCTGACAAAATAGAAAGGTAATTTTTCTATACTATCTTGTTTTTAATTAAATTTGTATACTCATATAAATTTTATAATTTTCTTAGCTTAAATTTCTACTATTTATTCGATAAAATTTTTCAACAATTGGTATCAGAGTAGGTGAGATTATATGAGTATATGGTTTTAATTTTGATGTATGCATGAGTGGGTATTGCATTTTTTTCTATTTATATGCATTCATAAATGGTATATTTTATCATAAAATGAGTTTTGTGTATAGATCCTTTGGTCGTTAATTGTATAGTTCCCTAGAATTTGATATTTGATTAATTTTATTTTAATTACATTAAAATTTTGTAAACCCATAAAAGGTATAGGTTCAATGTAATTTTTTTTTATGTAATTACTTAGCAAATCTTGGAATCAGAATTTGTGAAGAAACGAAAATAAAAAGAGAAGACGTCGGAACAGTGAGTAAAGTGCTCACAGCCATAGATTGTAAGATAATTACAAACAGTTAAAATCAGCCTATGGTGAAGCAAAATTCGGGAAGAAACGTTCTGCCCCCCCGAAATTTGCTTTACAATTTTTTTGGTTAAATATCAATTAATTGTTGGAAAATTTTATCGAATAAACAGTGGAAACTTAAGGCGGGAGAATTATAAAATTTATATAAATATACAGATTTAATTAAAAACAAGATAATATAGAAAAATTACCTTTTTATTTTGTCAAAATATTTTTGCTATAGGTTTTCTTTCACCAATGGGTTCCAAACTAATCCTTCAGCAGTTGCCATAAAGAGAAAAGTGAGCTTTTTTTCTAATACAATGGTGGTTTAGAGAAAAACTGAATTTTCTCTAAAATACACGTTAAAAGAAAAATATTTATTTTTCACCTCTGCTCTTTTAGGGTTTCCACTCTTTATGTTTCTTTTATACGACTTCTACTTTAATTAAAATAATTTTAATTAAAACAAAATTAATTAATTAATAACATTTATCAAGTAATTAAATTTGTTAAACAACTTTTAGTAGAAGTCTAATTAATTCAAAATTAATATTTAAAAGAAACGATAAAGAGGATAAATATCTCTATGAGAATTTATCTATTTAATTTATTAAATTAAATTATTTGGATATTAATGAAAGATATTTATCTTAAAATATCTTATTAATTAATTCTTAATTAATTAATTTAATATTCAAATTAAAACACGTATTCCAAAAAACTATTTTCTGAACATAAAAATAATTAGTGTAATAATATTATCCATTGCATTATTTACGGCACTGATCTTAAAGGTGGTATTGGGAACCTATGGACCTACAATTTCAAGCTCCAATAAATTTAGATAATTAATTAATCCAATTTATTAATTCCACTAAAATTCTAGAATTGAACTCTCGAAATTATAGATATATTTTTTACTCAGAAAACTTTGAGCAGTTCATTGATATAATCATTACATGCAGTTCAACTCTCTATAAACAGTTCATAATTGGAGCTAGGTTAATTTTCCGTTTTACCTCTCTAATTACATCTTTATCCTTAAATTCTATTAATTCACCATTGAACAGTTAATGTATAAACCAGTTATAAATTGAGCGCTCAAATTGTTCAATTCCAGAATTAACACTTAAGAGAACCATCTTTCTGACTTCCAATAGGAAGGAATGGATTCCATATCTGTATGTCATATTCCCAGCTATTTATCCATTGTTAGGGATAATGCCCTAAAAGAATGTAATTTGTACATTTTTGTTGAAATAAATAAAATTAGTATTTCTTTATATTTAATTATACTTAATTTTAATATCAGAAAAATTCTAGTTTATTTATGTAACCATAATCTTAGTATGTATAAATGTTATATATACAAAAGAATTAAAATTATGGATAATAAACTGAAATAGTCTGTAATAAATTAATTAAAGTTGAGTTCTTTAATTAAATATTACTAGTGCGGTTTACTAACATTAAGAATATGATAGTTTTATCCGGACTGTCAATGTAACGACATCAAGGTAAAAACGCTTTATATAATATGATTATATAGGACTGGACCAGACATAGTTAGAATTTTCATATAAATTCCTGTTACTAACTGAGAATTCAAACAATATCAATAGATAATCATATATAGATCAATCTTAATCCTGAGTAGTCATAAACTCCTGTTTATATTATTGAGTCTTTTGAGTTACTTGTTAATGTTTGTTTTAAGAATAAACTCAACACTTGTTTCTTGGAGATTTAATGGGATAAATAGCTGGGAATGTGACATACAGATATGGAATCCATTCCTTCCTATTAAAAGTCAGAAAAATGGTTCTCTTAAGTGTTAATTCTGGAATTAAACAGTTTGAGCGCTCAATTTATAATTGGTTTATAAATTAACTATTCAATGGTGAATTAATAGAACTTAAGGATAAAGATGTAATTAGAAAGGTAAAACGGAAAATTGACCTAGCTCTAATTATGAACCGTTTATAGAGGGTTGAACTGCATGTAATAATTATATCAATGGACTACTCAAAGTTTTCGAAGTAAAAAATATATCTATAATTTCAAAAGTTCAATTCTAGATTTTTAGTGGAATAATACTGGAATTAATAAGTTGGATTAATTAATTAAAGAGTTTAATTAATTATCTAAATTTATTGGAGCTTGAAATTGTAGGTCCATAGGTCCTGTAACACCCCAAATTTTGTCTCGCTAGGACAAAAATTAGAATGCAACCCATCCTTAAATTACCTCAACTTTAATATTACAAATAAAATAAAAAAAAAACTCCAAATACATTGTAAATCATCAAAGTTTAACAATTATTTATTAGACTTAAGCTAAAATATAACCTAAATGCAAAAATGTTCTTTATTACAAATATCCAATATTAAATCTTCAAAACTGTCTAGCTCAAAATGTCTATCAACTCTTTATACCCACTTTAATCTGCAAAATATTAATGACGAGGGGTGAGCCGCCTACTCGGTAAGTAAATTTATACACAAAATTGTAAACAAATAGTGCAGAAAATATTTATTTGTTCATAAACATTAATTAAAGAATAAAAGATATTATAATAAATCAAACACTTGTTTTAGCAGAAACATTTAACATGTAAGCATGAATATCACATTTAGTAAACCAAAACACCATAGAATTTATAACATTTAAAAAAATATGCAATAACACATTTAATAATAGATTTAACTCATGTCTAATAGCCTCACCAGTACCTTGGTGTCTCATTTATAACAATACAGTACATTCGTACCCCGGAAATCCGGTCATTAACAGTCAATAAGAGCACATACAGTTAACCAGCTAGTCAGTCGGTAACAATAACAATAATAGTTTCTATAGACAATAAGCTAAATATTAATTATTAAATATGATATTTTGTATACAGTTCAATAACGTTTATTTCTTATATTCAATTTGTGCAATACATTTAATGCTTTATGTAAAACAGTACAACTAAATATAATTTGTTTTTTTTTTAAAAACTAGTACTTGAATAAAATAGATTTTTATATCTACTTAAGAAAGGAAGATTTGATAGGAAAATAACGCACATTATAGTTTAATAAATAAACAACTTAAGTAAAAATAAATTTTCTACAATGTACGCTATAATATGTATTTAGAAAAATAAACTTAAGAAGCAATAATTGAGGAGAAAAGATAAAGTTTTTACACTTATTAATATAAACCAAGTTTATTTTGCTTTAAACCAAGAAAATAATATAAATTAAGAAAATTCAGATTTTATTTTTATAAAGACAACCAAACTTAACACAAATAATGCTTAAAACAATTCCATTTCCTATAATCAAATTCATGCTTACAATTGTCATCAATAATTTTAAGCACTTGATTACAATAAATCATGTATAAATTTACTTACCTCGAATCAATGATAAGTCAATAAAATTTCTCTATGCTCAACAATAAATCACCCCCTTCCTATAACATCATCACAATAACAAATAAACCTATATTAATATTTTTCCTAGAACAGAATATTAAAAGTCTTGATTTTTTAATAAATACTACTAATACAACCTATAAAACAATACATAGAAAATATACCCGGATTAGCTAAACTTCTAGGAATCTTCTTCTACCAAAGCTTGAAAATATGAAGATCTTAGAAAGGAACTTCTTAAAGAATGTATAGTGTATTTGTAAAGTGAACTTATGGTATGAAGTGAAATATTACCACCTATTTATAGCCAAGAATTAGCTTTCGAATTCAAAAATTGATAAACTTAAATCCAACTTTCAAATTCAAATGAAACCAATCTATCATAATCATAAATTCTAATCCAAATTTTAAATTCAAAAATTATTATCCATCTTATTCACTTCAACCAAAATCTAAATTTCAAAATTTGAAAAGTAAACGAATCTATCATTTCCTTTTACTATATAAAAACATGATATTACAGGTCCCCAATACCACCTTTAAGATCAGTGCCGTAACTAATACAATGAATAATATTATTACACTAATTATTTTTATGTCTAGAAAATAGTTTTCTAGAATACGTGTTTTAATTTGGATATTAAATTAATTAATTAAGAATTAATTAATAAAATATTTTAAGATAAATATCTTTCATTAATATCCAAATAATTTAATTTAAGAAATTAAATGGATAAATTCTCATAATATTTATCCTCTTTATCATTTCTTTTAAATATTAATTTTGAATTAATTAGAGTTTCACTTCTACTAAAAATTGTTTAACAAATTTAATTATTTAATAAATATTATTAATTAATTAATTTTGTTTTAATTAAAGTAGAAGTTGTATAAAAGAAACATAAAGGGTAGAAATCCTACGAGAACATAGGTGAAAAATAAATATTTTTCTTTTAACGTGTATTTAAAAAAAAATCAGTTTTTTTCTAAACCACCATTATATTAGAAAAGAAGCTCACTCTTTTCTTTACGGCAACTGCTGAAGGATTGGTTTGGAAACTATTGGACCTGCAGCAAAATTATTCTGACAAAATAGAAAGGTAATTTTTCTATACTATCTTGTTTTTAATTAAATCCGTATACTCATATAAATTTTATAATTTTCTTGACTTAAATTTTCACTGTTTATTCGATAAAATTTTTTAACATGTTTATATTTGGAGCAAGTCTACCATATATTCCAATCTATTATTATATATTATTTTCACGTTATCCAACTCTTTCATTAACAGAACGAAAAATAAGTTACAACAAAAATAATTTTGTAGTTACGAATTATTAATACAAATTAATCTGAGGTGGTATGACCGGTTGACAATTGTATCGAGTTATTACCATCGTTACATTTGAAAGCTACATTCCATTCCAAGATGGAAGACAGAGCTATAAGAATTGTGGATGTTTTATTTATTCAATAGCAGGCAAGCAATCTGTAATGTCAATTAACTTTCAAGATTGTCCAAATCCAACAAATTTTCTTCAAAATCAGACTCTGATTGTTGAAGGCTGCGCTGACCCAACCTGCCCATCACAGCAAGACCTGAAAAAGGGAAAAACCCAAAGTTATAACAGGAAAACCATTCAAAAAGAAACTTGTCATCTTGTGATTAAACAAGTTTACAAGCTACCTTCTCTTACAAGCAACAAATGCGTTTATGACCAACAGAAAACATGGTTATGAGTTTGCAAATATTTACATTGATTTAAGTGAGTATCGAAATCTCGTGGTTTCTGGGTGTTAGATGAGTACCTTCAACTATTCTATAGAGAGCTGACCACCACCGATCTCTCGGAACTTGATACTGATTTAGTGTTTCATCTATAACTTTATCATGCTTCCCCTCCAAAACTCCCTGCAGAGTTCTAACTGCATCTTTTGTTTTCCCCAATATATCGTTCTTGTTGTCGATATCCAACACTTGAAGGTCGTTCTGCTTAGAAGTGAGACCAACAGCTAAGGCAAATTGCGTAGCAGCAGCCCAGTGGGTAGAGGCCAGCCACCTCCTCTGGCTATCCCGCCTCTTGTTTTCTTTACCTTCAAAAACTAAGCCACGCAAGTACTGAGCATTCGCGGGCCCTGTACTTTGAACCATCCTTGCAAATGCACTTTCCTCTTTCATTAGCAGTGCTTCCGGGGTATCATATTCTAAAACCTAATGAGAAGGTTGAAGGTTCTTAAACAACAAATACCAAAGGTTGGTTTGAATACAGACAGATAAAACAAACTATTTGTTTCTCATCTTGGGTTGTCATTTAATGACTAAATTGGATTCAATACTGAACAAAGAAACCTTTAAACATACATACCTGACCAGCATCCAGTACAAGAATCCGATCAGAGTCAATTATGGTATTGAGTCTGTGTGCAATAATGAGCATTGTGCAGGACTTAAATTCTTCACGGATGGTTCTCTGAATAAGAGCATCTGTTCTGACATCCACAGCTGCTGTTGCTTCATCAAGAACAAGAATCTTTGATCTCCGCAGCAATGCTCGAGCAAGACTTAACAGTTGCCTCTGTCCGACACTAAAATTCTCCCCTCCCTCGGAGACCTTGACTCATGTAAAACTCCAGTTAGCACTTGCTATTTTTCCGTTCGTGCCATGGACTTGTAATATTTTTCAATAAAAGCCCATCTAATCATACATGACAATTAATATTTAGTTCTGAACCTTGATTTTGATTAAACTTCTCATTTTAATTGGATTACAAAAGCATGCCCATGCCCAAATTGCAGAATGAAACTGGAGTTAAGTGACTAATTCAAATATATCCAAATAAAATTTTCTTTCTGGTGTCGTTATTACTAACATAATGAAAATAGTTTCTCTTTATACCTCAGCATCCAGACCAAGGGAATTCTTCGTGATTACGTCTTTCAGATGTGCCCTTTCTAAACCCTCCCAAAGATCAGCATCATTGTGCTCACTAAATGGATCAAGATTGGACCGCACAGTTCCTTGTAAAATAAAGTGAAACTTAGATTGATCAAATTTATTGGAGAGGTTTTACTGCAAAATTATGTAGAAAGAAAAAAAAAAGGAATAGTTATGTTCATGGTATCAATCTCTCTTCACATTCTGAGATTGACTCAGGTTACCATATCTTGGTGTATATCTGTTGCTAAATATATTTGTAATAGGAAAAGTATTATTAATAATCAAAATATAAGGTTTTCTTGCAAGAAGCAGTATCGAAACCAAAAGAAACAATTAAGGATCATCACAAGTTGATAGCTTTGATGTTAGTTTCTCTGTATTCTAGTTTATGTACATATGATAGTCCAGATATTTTGTCAAATATATTTTCTATTATGCAATTTTGAAATAAGTACCTAAACAAAAGGATTCATGTATAATGATTACTTTGAAATCTAAGACTGAAGCGATATCAGTTTGACTAATAGATAAAAATTTTAGGTAATTTGGATGAATAATAACAAAAAGAATAAAATCATGATAGTGCAGGACAGTGAATACCTGAGAAAAGAACTGGTGATTGTGGAATGACACTAAGAACTTTTCGCAAATCAGTCAGTCCAAACTTAGCAACATCACACCTATCAATAGATATTTTTCCTCTTTCCAGTTCCACAATCCGAAATAAAGCATTAAGCATGCTAGATTTTCCTGCACCAGTTCTCCCAACTATTCCTACTTTCTCACTTGGGGAAACTATGAAGGATAACCCGTGCAAGACTGGAGGAAGTTCAGGCCTATAACGGAGGACAACATCTTCAAACTTTATTGACCCTGATGAAGGCCAAGCAGGAGCAGGGCGATAGCTCTCGACTATAGCTGGAGCTTCAGAAGGCAAATCTATATATGTGCCAACGCGCTCAACAGCATTTAAACTATTTTCAGCTCTACTTGCTTGTCTGAAAAGGCCACTCAACAGAGCGGTGGTATTTAAACTATAGCTAAGAAGTAAGCCCATCGTAGATGCAAATGTGGTCTGGTTTTGTGATTTTCCATTCTGCAAGACTGCAAAAGTCGCTGTCAACCAAATCATGATGCCTCCTAGTATTTCCAACCTGATGTTGAGCCAACGATTTGAACTAATGCTTGCAAGGGTGAATCTGGTGTTATTATCCATTGACTTTCCATTGATTTTGGCCATCCTATCATATGCTTTGAATGCACGAATCGTTGACAAGCCATTTAATGCTTCTCCAAATTGAGCATAAATAGGGGATCTGGTTATGGAGTCTAAGCGTTTCACTTCACGAGATGTACTCTGTAAATTGAAAATGAAGATGGTTATTAAAAGACAATTGAAGCTTCACAGTAGGATTAGATAACTAACTTAAAATCTTTTTGATATTTCCACAGTTTATAAAAATACATAGGAGCTGCTTTAAAGGAAACTATACGCATGAGGAAAGCAAAATGTTAGGAAGTAAACAATTGGAATCGATTATGTTCCCCTGGTGGGTACAAATATATATTCAAGTCTGAAAATGCTACATAAATACTCATTGGACAATGTTAGGACAAAACTAGAAACTATTGATAACTCTCGACTTTCAAAAACCATTCTCTTCCAGCTCCAAAATCTTGGAAGGGCAAAACTGCAGAAGCAGCATAACGGGTCTCTTGATTACCTATAGAGTCTTCAGCTTAGGATATATTCAGTTTGCTTGGTTATTTCGTTAGACATGCAGTTTACATTAATGTAAGACCGGGTCAGCATTTTAGATGGTCATGCGCAGTTGGAAACAAGATACAGAAACTATAGATGGTAAAGAATGTTTTTGATATTTGAAATAGCAGACATCAAAAAACAGGTGACATACTATTGAATTTACCTGGTAATATAGATAAACAGCATAAAACACTATAAGAAGTGGCATTATGGTCCATAGTGATATTGTGCTCACGATGCCTGTCAACACGAAAGTTGAGAGGAGCTGCCACAGTTGGCCCAGAAAATTATTGACGGAATTAGCAACATTGCCATCTATAGCACCTATGTCCCTGGAAAACCTATTGATTACACGTCCAATTGGATTGCTATGGAAGAATAGCATCGGAGCTGTTAATATAGAATCTAGCATGGAATCATGCAGTCTTTTGGCTGCACAAAGGCTTGAAATGATTATCCAATAAGAGTTCACCAGTGTCACAGTCACCTGTATCGAGCAAACAAAACTTAGGTTGTCAAATCGCTTACAATTACGTAAGTTTTGTCTTCAATACAAATTTTGGTTCATAACACCGAAAAACAGAAAGTTCAACTTGGACTGAATATTTTTTTGAATCGAACAGAAAAATGCAAAGTTCTGGAAAGTAGACAATAGGGTAAGTTAATGAAGGAGGATGAGTTGTCCTTTCAATTGAAGACTGATGCCAACCATTTAACAACAGCAGACCCACCTGGCCAAATGCAAGAAGCGTGTAAATGGTAATGTAGTATCCAGGGTTATAATTCTTTGAACTGCTTTGATCTGTCCAAATACTTAACCAAGTGCCACTTGAAACTCGGAGAATTTCCGTTGACAAATAGCATGCAAAAAGTATCATGATTACCGACAGGCCTCCTAATGCATTTTTGTACCTGCAAATAGAAATAATAACTTAATCCCAAACATACGATTAGTGTGCATCGGAAATGCTATTCAACGAGTCTTAAAATAACACCCTCATCATACCTTGTCAAAACTTCCCAACTGACAATTCCTGTTTCCCTTTCTTCTTGCTTGATAAGCACAAATTTCCCTATCTCTTTCTTCGTATAGGTTGCATTCACCTCAATCACATCATTGGCAGCAGGTTTGGAGAATTTCTGATTCAAGCTTTTGTTGTCATTCTGTTCTTCCTGTTCTTCTTGCATCTTCCCAGCATTTTCAATGAGTTCCTGGAATAACCTGCCATGTTTGCAGAGCTCCTCAAAGGTTCCCTCCTCTTTAATCGTACCTTCAGAAACCAGAATAATTCTATCCACCTGAGGAAGAAAATGTAGCTGGTTTGTAACAAGGATCCTTGTTTTTCCATGCAGCTCTTTTTTGATACAGCTGTTAAAAACCTGGAAATGACTTCAGATTAGACCAATATGATCCACACTTCAATAAACTGGTTAATAAACATTCAGCGATCAAACTTTACATCATCACGGCAAAGAAAATTACTGGGGCATTAGCCCTGCATAAGACACAGAAATTAAAAAACAATATAAATAATTGGCAGTGTTTCCTTTCTCCATAAAAAACATGGACCAATTGATCTTTTAAGGAAACTTCCCAGTATAAATTCCAAAAGAAAGAATTAGTTTCAAATTGCATTTCTCATCCCAAAGAATTTAATTACTCTCAGAATAGAATGTGAGGCAAATTAAAGAATGAAGAATTTTCTCATTTTTTAGAAATCTGTACAGCCACGTTAGTATACACACATACTGCCCTAGGTGTGAAAGGAAAAGTTGACTATCCTACAACAGATCCCTCAATCAAAGGGATTCCAAAAAAACTGCTCTCCTAATTTTAGAAATACAAATTTACAACTTCACTAAATTTACAGCTCTCCTATAATATACTAACAAACGCGTTTTCCAACAGAATGTAACACACTGCTCTAAAAGACGAGCGTTGAAATCCAAGTTGCTTAAGATTAAAAGTACCTGGCGACCAACATGAGCATCTAAAGCACTTAAAGGGTCATCAAATATGTATACGTCCGAATCGGAATAAACAGCTCTCGCCATAGAAACTCTTTGCTTTTGCCCACCACTGATATTCACCCCTCTTTCCCCAATCTCTGTGAGATCATGACCCTGGAGAAATAGAGTAAGATAGTTATGGAGACATTCCGGAATAAGCCAAAGTCAATGCAAGGATATAATTATGTATGTCCACTTACAGGAAGTAAGTCAAGGTCATGCTGTAATGCAGTTACATCAATAGTCCTCCAATATTTTGCGGGGTCAAATTCAGAGCCAAACAATATGTTTTCACGCAGCTGAGATAATGAAAATTGAAGGTCAGAAGTATGTAGAGTGCAAACAGATAAGTTGGAGGATTCACTAAAAAACTAGAGATGATCAAAAGTATAAGATAATTATTGAATATCAATAGAGTAAAAGCAAGCTGTAACTCACAGTAGCGTTGAAAATCCATGAAACTTGAGGAACATAGGCAACCGTCCCTCTGATAGAAACACTTGCATTTTCCAAGGGAGGCAACTCCCCAAGCATTGCTGATACAAGTGACGTCTTTCCTTCTCCAGTTCCACCAACAATTGCAACTAAGCTCCCAACTGGTATGCGCAAATTGATATTTGATAATGTAGGTTTCTGTCCCTGAAGAAAGACACGAGTTTCAAAATTTCTTTTTCGTATAGGAAAGCTATACATTTGGGTTAAATTCAACTAATAAAATCTTTATGTACATTTAAATTACCATATAACGAACTCAAACAGGATGTTGGGTGCTTGAGGGTCACTATGGTAGGAGTACCATATTAAAGTTCACCCGAAGCACCGATCAAATCAAATCCTCTTGATTCGTGCCTTACAGATGAAATCTTATAAATTTTGAATTTTTGTCATGTTATTTACATGTCTTGTAGAACATCAATATAAACTTGTTAGGAGTATCATATTAAAGTTCACCTGAAGCACCGACCAAATCATATCCTCTTGATTCGTGCCTTAGACGAAATCTCATAAATTGTGAATTTTTTTGATGTTGTTTACATATCTTGTAGAACATCAATATAAACTTCGTCCTCTTTAAATTTAATGAATCAGTGTTAAACGAGCAACAACTTTCGTTTAAGTATAGAAGAAACTGCTTTATCACTGGAGGAAAAAAAGGATGGAAATATTTACCTTTGCATCCCAAGAAAACTTTCCATTTTTAATTGAGACAGCTGGAAGCCCTGGTTCAAGAGGTAGGTTTGGTGCTAAAGTTATCTCTTCAGCCAAAAGTAGTTCCTCAAGACGTTGTAATGATACATTTGCATTTACAACCTGAGGACTATTATAGTGTTAGATTATATTCGGAAAAAAAATTATAGGTGGTCAGATTGGAACCTTGGAAACTGGTAATCTAGATTCTTGACCCAATTTGAGTGCTAGTACAATTAAAAGGTATTGACCATGTAAAACACCATACACTTTCAGCTTCCTAACAAAAGAAAGAAATGACCAAAATTGAGAGAACAAAATATAGTTGCATATGAAAAGAACAAGGTTGTACGTGAAAAATAATTTTGATAATAACTTCAAGGAGAGTTCATTCCTGAAAGGCATATTACAAGAAAAGGAAGCTGCCGCTCATATAGATCTTTCAAGTAGTTTCCTCTGTTTTAGTTAATTATGCGTCTATACATTTTGTATATACGGTTTTAGTTTGATTTCCATATACAGATCTTCGGTGTCTAGAGTGTGTCAAACTGCTGTTTGTTGTGCCAACCAATCTACACTAGCTGGTCGGTTACTCGAATGTTTATGGCATACAGGCTTCCATTATGCCATTCTTTTTTACAAGAAATAGAACCAGTTTCAATTAATGGTATCAAAATTGACATTTTATTAATAAATTTTGCTATGCTATTCTTCCGTGTACCATCTTGTGGATGTTTTACCATCATTGTAAACATTTGTGTACTAAACAAATGCTATACGATGCATGCTTCTGGACTAGATGGAGCAATAATATGCTGGGGCAATAAGTTAATAATGCCTAAATATAAGAGAGGGAAAAATGGACTGAACCTGACTGAAGAAGTTAGGCAGACAGGTTAGAGGAAATTGTAGCACTGAGAAGAGAGATAGTGATGTAAATGCCCTTGAAGGTGTCAAATCTCCACCCAGTAAAGTGAATGTTCCAAATGAAATGACTGTCACAACAACGGGAATGCTGTCCAGTGCAAAACTGTTGAACTGCAGCAGAAAGCATCTAATTAGAAGCATATAAAGCTGACAATGGGATAGTCAACAGTAAATGAAAATGCAAATTTTATATGATTTTAACAGTAGCAATATAAGAGAAAAGCGTAATTCTATAAATGCTGCCTACAATACTGCAAGAACAAAAATACGTAACTTTACTATAAGTGTATATTATAAAAAAGAAATGAGTTATTCTATGGCATATTCCAAAAGTTGTCCTATGTACTCTATATGGTGATAGCTCAAGAATTTCACTGTCATACATTATTTATTTTTTATTACCTTACCATATAAAGTTTATTAGCTTGCAGATAATGCTTGTGAGAATGATGATCCAGTGGCGAGTATTATAATTGATTTTACTGCTGGCCATTGTGTCAATAGATTTGGTAGTTAGACCACACTTCCCATAGCTTGCTAAATACATGTAATTGTGGAGTGAAAATTACGAAAACTAACTGGATAGCAGAAAGAATATATGTAGACTGAGTTTGGCGTCATACAGCAGAAAAGAATCGTGCTTTGCAAAAGCATGACAGCTCATCGTTCCGTATACTTTGAACTCTAGATTGGAAGCTTTTCTCCCATGCATAACATCTGAAACATTTTACATTATAGTGTTGGAACAATCACTATTAATGACATAAAACTGTATACAAATCTAAGGGAAATACTTATGTAATTCAACCATACTTCAGAGTGTCCATGGCAGCCAAAATTTCATTCATGAGACTGACTCTTTTGTCAGTCCACTGCAGTCCGTCCTTGGTCAGTTTTCGAGTTTTGCTAATTATGAATGTCTGTTGCCACATAACAATAAGAGGATTATACAGAATAATCAATTAAAGAACAGCAAATTAGAAAACAATGTCAATCTGGCTTCTGAAAAAGACTGAGCTTTATATGCAATTTCGACCCTAAACTAAGTAAAAAAAAGCACATAAAAGCATGCACAATAATGTAGCAGTAGTACAGTATTCTTGGCAGTGGTAGAAATAGGATGTTAACTGAGCTGGTCATAATCGGAAGGTTAATTATCACCAAAGACCTTGTGTGGGTAGGTTCTTGGATCATATAAAGGAGTGGCAGAAAAGTTTTTTATGCGGCGAACCCATAAAGTTGAGAAAAGTTATGGCTGAACTCTCTTGAGTCACAGAGTTAAAAACAATATATAATCTTCATAATACTTGTATGAAAAAACTATACAGAAAGGATGAATGAAAAAAGAAAGATGCATGCGAACTTGCTTACCTGTAGCGGAAACATGGGCACTAGCATTATTGACCCAAGAAGTGAAGCAACGCCAAGTTGCTGGTAAAGAAGAACCATACAAATTATAATACGGAGTGGGGCTGACCACATTAGATGAAGTTGTGAGCATACTTGCTGGAAAATAAAGGGCGTATTAATAATAATTCAATCCTCTTCTCCGCGACACTCCCATAAATTGAAGAGAATGAAAAGATTAAGCTTTGGAAAAAAAAAATGTGTCATTGGCAACTTCAAAATTCAAAATATTTTTATACAGATCATCGCATATCTGCAGAAGTCAACCTACCTTATAAATATTTCGCTAAGTGAACCAGCTGTTCAGCTTGGCTTATGATACAAATCTAAAAGTACACCTTTCAAATGATAATGGTACTTTAACAACATAAGAACTCATTAATCATCAAATCATCAAAGCCGATTATAGTTTTTTTACCTGGTCATAGTTTCCAACAATAAGTAGTCTCTATCTCTCTTTAGATGCTAATTCTTATGTTTTGTTCATTGATTAAATTTTATTCATTTATCTTTTTCAAAGTATGTTATATGTAAAATAATAAATGAAATCCACTTCGTATTTTTTGAAAATTTCTTCTGCTACATACATAACACCGGTAATCTGATATCTAAGTCCGAAATTCCGTCAACAAATACATTTATAAGGTTGTAAGCAAACAGCTTACCTCAAGTTTATTCACATCTTTTGAGATCAAATTAGTTATTTTCCCAGAAGGAAAATTCTTGCGAGCCTCAGGTGTTAGTCTTAAAGATTTGCGAAATATAGCCGCCACCTAAAATAAGAAAATAATAGATCATGAGGCAATAATTTCAGAATAACCAACTCATTCAGGAGCTTTAAAATAGGAATCTAAGTTCAGTAGCTGAATGAGAACCAAAAAGACAGATTCACTATGGCTACACGCTACACGCACACTAATAGAGAGAAGGATTTTACCAAAGTTGACCTCAGCCGGAAACCAACACGCCATACATTCTGAACAAAATGGGAATCGCATAGCACGCCAAAAGTCTAAACTAAGTTAAATTAAAGCATCAGTGATCAGAATCAACAAGCTGCACACAGGTGTGCACTCATACATTTATCGGGAAGGTAAAAAGAAAGGGTACTCAATTGGAATAACAAAGAGTATATGCGACTTCATTTCTAACATCAGTAAAAATCAATAGTAAGAAAAGCGAGACGTACCACCCCTAGAAAAATTGAGAAGGCATAGATGTAACCTGTCCAGTCAGGATCGCCTCGTTGCAATGACTGCAAACCATAAGGAAGAGATTATCATTTTTTTGAGTCCAGATACCTTGCATAGGTTTCATAACAAGAGCCAATTCCTATTCCATTTAAAAGTGAAAAAGACTATAAAGATACAAAATAAATTTAAACTGTGCTTCTCTATTGATTAACATGTTGTAGGACTAAATCAGCAAACACATTTTCTTTCATCACAACAAATAACATAAGGAACTAAACTTTGCTGGACAACCAATGGAGAGGAAAATCATTTATCAATTACGTCTTGAAAAGAAAGAAACTAACCTGTAGCAGTTGATTCAACAAAACAGGACCCACGAGCCGAGAAAAATCAAGTCCCATCTACAACATGTTCAAATAAAAATATAGCATGTCTGGATAGTTGTAAGGATGAAATGAAATTTTTACTCCGATGTGCAGTAATCTAGATAATCCTTACCTACATATAACTTCAATGCATTAAACAAGTTTTACTATTTTTTAACACGTTACAGAAACGAGATATACAGGCAGTAACAACACTTCATGTTCTTGAGCATTCACATGATTTACAGTAAAAACATACAGTTACCTATTTTTTTCGTTTTCTTATCAAAAAAGAATAAAACGAAAGGGAGAGGGGAACATCAACTGACAAATATTTTATTAAGGTCTTCAACAATTTGAAAGCAAACCGTATCAATTAAAGGACCAAATCCCATTGCAAGTGAGAGGCCTTGAATAGCATCCTTACACACTTATATATTGTGATTCACACGCATTTTAGTATAAGAGTTGCGTGAAAGGGAAAACACTGCACTTTCAGGTTTATGGAGTAATCAATCACTGCTACTCGTCCATCACTAATGCTGCAATTGTAATAGGAAATAAGATAACAAAACTGAAAAATCACTTGTGCAATTGGTTGAGATATGTGAGCAACAGACTCCGGATACGCCAAAAAATGGGTCGTAAATAATTTGCAGATTGCCAAACTCAAATTACCTAAAATACTAAGTGGGTTTAACAAACAACAAATTTGGAGAAACTTTACATCCATGAAGTTAGTGGAATGAGCTCAGTACCTTGAAAAGACCTCCCAACCAAAACCTAGAAAACAGTTGAAGGAAAAAAAAAAAATGAGACAGCCTGATAAGAGCATCTTTACTTTGAGAAATAATATCGCTGATTGAAAATGGGAGTAAGGGGAGGGAAAAAGCATGATCAATGGAGGTCAATGCAATACCTTCCACCAAGGCTATTATTCAGTGCTCTTAAGAGCCAAGGGTTGGATCTCTGAGATTCTTCAATCCAACATCTCTGGAACCTGTAAAAATTAAATCAGCCTTCTCAGTGCCCTTTGGTAGGAATGCACATGCCCATGCCTCAATGTACTAAATCCTTGTAGCAGCAAATGCAATGGAAACAATGGATACAGACTTTTCAATCAGGGTTTCAGTCTCGTCCCATGTGTCTAACTTCCAAATATCTTTTTCAGTAATAGGTTTTCGATAGCCTAGTTGCAGGAGTGGAGTCATCCATCCAAAATAGATCCCTAACACAAGGAAACGGAACAAAAAATCAGTAGTAGCTTTAGGCATTCAATGTCCAATAAGCATCATCTTACATGATTATAAAACAAAGTCAAATGAAGTAACAATACGAATGTTCACATTAGTCATTTTTGCAGAACATAATGCACATGGAGCACTTCTTGCAGAACATATAGGATTACCAGTGGTATGCCATTAATCTAGTCATCTCAGCTTCTTTTCTCCCATTTATGAATAATTTATGAACTGTTCATGCTAGTCTAGGCAATGAAAACATTCAATTAAGGAGCTGCTTACTGGAAATTATGCTGACGTGCCTTTCAGGACAGACCTGCTCTCCTCCAGGAAGTTGTTCATATTCAGCATCGTCAATAGACTCAGCTTGCATGATAGTGTAACCAGGATAAGGATCCAATTTAGGAACATAAACAAGAAGAAGAATCCCAAATAAAACCTACACCAGAGGAGCAGCCACAAACCAAAATGACTAAAAAGCTTTCCAATGAATTTTTAAGAAAAAATGTCTAAGTTAATTGATTCCGTTCCTATGAACCAGAATAGGGTCAGGACCCTTTGGTTTTTCTCAAGTTAGCTGAGCCCAATCTAGTGCTGTGCAGATCTATAGGGCCATCAACTTAGTACCAAAACCACTTAGAATTATTACAACGCAATGTAGAGCAAACAAACACAAGAAAGATATTAAGGAGAGAAAAATAAACAATGCAAGTGGCGAACCTGGCAAGAAACCACGCTGATACATAGATACAGTGCAAATCTGCAATGAGTACATAAAAAACATATAATTATATATTATCCCTCCGACATGTATAAACAGAGATGTTCATGCATCCTTGTCTTCAATGAATACATAAAGACCATGTAATGGAACCAATCCATTCTCACTGAAGCAGCAACAAAATAACTAACGAGACTGAACAGTCTAGTCTAATAACAAATATACAACTGAAATATGAAAACAAAATAGAAAACATACTTCTAAACAATAACTTCATGAAATAGAGGAAACTAACCTACTGTAGTAATCCCTCATTGGAAGAATGAGATTTAGGATAACAGCATCCCCCACCAAAGCATAAATGACTCCAAATCGTACATACCATCTAAACTCGCAGATGTAAATTTTAGTTTCCAAACCAATCATTATAAGCATGGAGCTCCAAGCAAGAGCCTCAATGACCAAAGAAACCATCTGCAAGAAAAGAGGCAGTTATTTTGCATGTTGTATATAAGAAAGATATGGTATCACCTAACCATGAACCAGTTAACAAAGAAAGGGAGGCATAATTCAGATGTAATTTAACAAATTGATTGGCTTTTACAGCGCTTAGACATTAGAATATTCTCTATGCTCTGGAAGACATTAATCTCTGATGCAACAAATATTCAAACATAAAGAAAGAAGAGAAAAGAAGAGAAAAGAAGAGAAAGGAAAGCAGCAGAACGTAGCAATGACTAGAAAACACCCACCTCATAGGGAGCAAGACTAGTCTCTCCATTCAAGTTAAAGATAGAAATACCCATGACCAATCTTAATAGAGGCTCAGCTGTACAATAACCAGCCAGCAGTCCCAGCAAAAAGTTGTAGCAATTCGAAGTCAAATGATACCTCTGCGCTTTCAAATTTTTATTCATAAGCCATATCCGATAGATGCATAAGCCCAAAAGAACCAAATTTGAAATGGAAATCACTAGACTGTCAACTGCGCAGGTTGTGTATGCCCCAAATGTACCATCCGCTGCTTTTTCCCAAATCCCGTTTGGCACTGGTCGACAATACCAAACCAGCGGCTTGAAAGCCATCTTTTATCACCTACAAAAGAGTCAAAAACTAAATTTAGAACCATTATACATTTCGTAATCTCTTTCATGGTCTAAACAACAAAGACCGTGGCAGCCAGTTGCGACTATACTCATGTTATTTTAGCTCTTCAAGCGTACAAAAGAACCCCAACCAATTTTATTGTTTGAACATTTGTCAATCCAACTTAATGAAAGAAATTCAATCACTGTGCATTTGGTTGCTGAGGAACAGAGTACACAAATGAAAGAAAGAAAATACTAATTCACATGATCTCTAACCTCTAAAAAGGGGAATTTCCCAAATAAAACCCATCTCAGCCATTTAAAAAGTTTTGTCTTTATCTTCATCAAATCAGTGTAAAACCAACACCCAGAATCTTTTCCAACATTCTTTCAGCAACCAAGCAGAGCAAAACCCAGTAATAGCAAACCAACAACAACTAAATCAACACACTAAAGAAATATACCTCTAAGCTCAATCGTTCTTCTCTTACAATTGCTTCAGTTTTAAGTAGAACTACAAGTGAAAGAAACATGCAAAGGCAAAAGAAGAGAATTCACCAGTAATGTGGTCTGCGTATATTATTTATTTGTTAGTCTGTTACATAATATTATATACAACTCTGTGAAACAAGAAAACAAAATCCAAGTAGGTAGGGTTGCTCGCATTACGTCTTACGTCGGTCAACGATGATAATTCCAATTTCGACAGCTTGTTAGATGTATGCTAGTAGATTTTTACAGAGATTAGGTGATGGAATCATGGGGAATTGTTTATTATTGTTTTGTTTGATTATTCTCTGACCTTTGATTAACTTGGAGTAAAGTGGGTCACAAACAGAATTTAAAGAAAGACTTGGAGTAGTGCTAGTCAATGACTCCGACGATTCGTGAATTTTGATCTATGGATGGATAGCTTGAGCGCCAAGTTTCTTTCACCTGAATATATATATATATTTATACTTGAGGACATTTCAATGTAACCAATCGTTCATGTTGGTTGGAATTGCTTTTTATTCTTATTTTATCTGATTATTCTTGATTAACTCGGAGTAGCGTAGGTCTTAAAGAAAGACTTGGAGTAGTCCAAGATTTCCCGTCCCGTGCGTCGTGGAATCTGATCTTTCAATTATCAGCTTTCGCGCCAACATTCTCTCATGTGAATGTTTATATTTGGAGTAAGGGCATACAGAAAATTCTACAATACTGAGTGTCGGGGGAATTTTACCCAATCTGATCTGATAACAAAGGCACCTAACCTGGAATTCGAATCAGCTCATCTAAAAATGAGCTTATCTCATATAAGTTCTGTTCTGATAATCTAAGAATGAGCTCCTCCAAATTCTGTGTTATTCATATAAGAGTAAGCTCATCCAAATTTTGTTCAGATCATCTTAAATAAACTCATACAAGTTACGCTCTATTCATCCAAGTTCTATTCTGATTATCTAAAAAGAGCTCATTTGAGTTTTGTTCAGATCATCTTAAACAAGTTCATACAAATTATGCTTTGATCATCCAAGTTTTGTTCTGATCATTTAAGAATGAGTTCATCTAAGCTCTGTTCAGATCATTCAAAACGAGCTCATCCGACTTCTGTTCATATCATCCGACATGAGGAAAAATGGACAAAAAGACAATTAATGATAGAATCGTACAAATAAATTGTCCATTATCACTTCATAAAAACTCATAAAAATAATTTCGGATACAGATAATTAATTGGACCATTACCTTAAGAAATTAATTATAAAAAGGGATGAGAAACAATGAGAAAAAAATGCAAAAGTTTTTACCACCAAAAATATAAACTCTCTAAATTTTCTTTTATCCTTTCCATATCATTTTTTATAAGAAAAACTTAAATATGACAGAAATTTTGCTGGAAAATTGACACCTTTTATTTATCTTTCTTTTTGCAAATATATCGAACGAGAAAAAAATTACGTATTGGATAATGATGGACACAAATAGATATCGACAACTGGCCTGTGGGAAGCAATACAAAAGTCATCAAATTTAGCAATGAACAACACCTATGGTGAAAAAAACTAGAGGCAAATAAAAACTTAGAAACCGTGGGAGAGAAGGAGGCATGGTGGATACTTAAGAAAAATCAGGTGTGGAGAAATACAAATTCAGTATGGATGAGAAGCTACATAGGAGGAGATTACGCAAGGGTAAAAAACTGTTAAACAAACAAAATAAATAGAAGGAACTTGGAAGTTACCAGAAAAAGAAGCATGACAAATTGATAATGATAGAATTTTTGTCGGTGGTGTTAGAAAAAAGAGAGTGGGAGACAATGTGGGAACGTAAAAAGTAGTAAAAAAAAAAAACTAGTGGAGTGATTGAACATGATTTAAAAAATAAAAAAATTTGGCAAAGATAGGCGTGTGAAGAAGTTACGGCGAATAAAACAAAAAAAAAAAATGGAGAAAATTGCCTTATAGTCGATATACCAAATTATCGTTGCAAACCTGGAGATGATGACCAAAAATCTAGAGCTCTAGTTCAAAATTATCTTGATTCATCCCACTATGAGAAATTGCCAAAACATTTGACTCTTCACGCTTTTCAATATAAAGGATTAATCAATCAAATAATAGATAGTAAATGGGTAGGTTTGAAAATAAATGAATTGCTTGTAAATGGGTAGGTTTGAGAATAAATGAATTGCTTGCATCGCCGAAATTTGCCAAAACACTGACCAACCCTATGCAGCGCCATCGTTTTTCTTGCACCATCTCTTTTTTATCAATCATTGCTGGTGTTTTTTCGCACTAAATCTATGAACCAAGATCAGTATCCAGATAATTGGTGTTCTTTTCTTGGTCCTGAATTGAAGAAGATCGTTCCAATTGTGAGCTACCGTCAGTGACCATGCTTGGCCTAACCTGACCTGACTTGAAGACGGCTTTACAATGTATCGACAGCCCATCCAGACTAGTTGGAAGCATAACCGAACATGTACCAGACCACTGGGGCTCAGAAAAGTTGATTTGTTTGGGACACAATAAGGGCTGGACAAAGACGTCAGACAACGAATTGAAAAGAGAAATCTGAGCTTGGCTGCTTGTTTTGCCTGAAACACGACGGTAGCTGGGAAGAATTTATCGGCGTCTTTCTCACCACTGCCAACTTAGGTTAGATCATTATAATCGTTTGGTGCACCTTCAAATGAAAATCAGGTTAACTCAGTGTAGTCGTTTGGTGCCCCCGCCTTCAGATGAAAATCAAGTCAGATTAGATCAGCTCAGCTCAGTGTCGTTTGGCGCCCTCGCGTTCAGATGAAAATACCATTGCCACCATTGTTGATATGGGCTCTTCAAAGGTAAGAGCAGAGGAGACTTTGAGACGGGTGAAGACAAATAGTGTTGAAATAGCCATGAAGTGGTTGTTAACACACGCTGAGATCTTATGCAAGAGGATGAGGAACAGGCTCAAGTGCTCTATCTCTACGAAGATATTAAGAAACCAACAAAAGTTGGCTGAAGAGAATTTCTAAAAGTGACGCTAACCTGAAGTTAAGAGCATCAAATAGCAAGAACATATCGTGAAGTCGTTACAGATGCGTTGAGTATATGCGCTGGAGAAAACGTCACCAAGGGGTCGAGTACAGTTGCTGCTGATCTGTTAGTTGTATCCTAACTAGTCAGAAGGAGGTGGTGATCATGGAAAAGTTTTGTGCATTTCAGTTCTGGAAACAGGTCTTCAAGGATAAAGCGAAAACAATGGAAAATGAAATAGCACAGTAAATCGACAGCTGACCTGACCTGGCGTACTTAGTTGCTTGATCCAACTGAGTGTACTCAATAGTCGCTGATCCGACCTCGTGCTAACTCTGCTCAGTTGGTGCTGACCTATCATTTGTATATTATGTGTCAAGTTGAAGCATTCAGATCCAGATTCAATCACCTCAGTTGCCGTTGAGCTCACATGGGAACAATGCTATGACTACATTGTGTAGGATTGAGAGTTTGAAGTGGCTTGAAGGCCTTGACATTTCCTACAATATTATTTCCAATTTCTCAAAACTCGAATTCCTTGCTGGCATTACATCTTTGTGGAACTTGTGGTTGAAAGGAAATCCATTATGTGGTTCCCGGTGGTATCAAGCTCAAGTATTCAATTATTTTGTTCTTCCAGAAAAATTAGTGCGAGAGGGCCGGCTCCAGAATAACTTGTTAGGAAAATATTTGCTAGACGAAGCTTTCAAATCCAGATTCAGATTTAATTACAAGAAAAATTATTTCTTGCTGAGCACAAACTGGGGAAGTTCAATTATTAATATTTGAATAATTTATATATTTTCTTTTGAATTTATTCAATTCAAAATTTTATGAGATTTATTAGTATAGCTAAATGCTCGCTTTATTTTTGAAATAGTTGAATGCTCATTTTGTTTCTTTTTTTCCTAAGGAATAAAAACCTTGTAGCAAGCTACGCAGACCAAAATGCAAAAGAACGACAACAACATCATTCTAATTCCTTCAATCACATAATGATGAAAAATCTTGCAAAAATGGAGTTGGCATTTCCTATATATTCTTTGTTGAAAGTGCAGAAACTACATTACAACTCAAATGATTTTCTAGAAGGAATACTGAATTCTATGTGATTGTACTGCAAATTTCTCTAAAAAAATCATGAAAAAAGACCTGATCAGGCCATACAATGATCATTTATACTTCGAATTTATCTACAAAAAATCGTGAAAAGAATACCTGATCAGGTCATACGACAATCGTTTCTACTTTGAATGTATTTATAAGATGTCATGAAAAGAAGACTTGATTTCAAGTCATATGACAATCATTTCTATTTCAAATTTCCCCCAAATAAAGTTGTGAAAAGAAGACATGATCTCAGGCAACGACACTCTACTACTCAAGAAAAATAATTAAGCTGATATTCTGTTATTCAGGACAAATAGATGGGCTGAGCACTATTCTTGTTCCAAAAATATGAGCTCATATGCTTAATAACAAACAAGAAGCTGGAATTTTTAGAATTTGAAAGTTTCAAGTAACAATTAATGACTCATTGTTACTAGAAACTGGGGGCTATATATGTTCGGGGATTTTTTACCCAATCTAATCGGATTTGATAACAAAGACACCTCACCTGGAATTCAAATCAGCTTATCCAAAAATGAGCTCATATCATATAAGTTCTGTTTTGGTCATCTAAGAAGGAGCTCATCCAAGTTTTATGTTGTTCATATAAGAATAAGCTTATCTAAGCTCTGTTCAAATTTCCTAAACAAACTCATACAAGTTATGCTCTACTCATCCAAGTTCTATTCTGATCATTTAAAAAGAGCTCATTTGAGTTTTGTTCATATCATCTTAAAGAAGCTCATACAAATTATGCTTTGATCATCTAAGTTTTGTTCTGATCATTTAGGAATGAGTTCATCCAAGCTTTGTTCAAATCATCCAAAACGAACTCATCCAACTTCTGTTCATATCATCCGACATAAAAAAAATAGACAAAAAGGCAATTAATGATAGAATTTTACAAATAAATTGCCCATTATCACTCCATAACAGCTCATAAAAATTATTTCAGTTAAAAAATAATTAATTGGGCCGTTACCTTAAGAAATCAATCGTAAAAAGGGATAATAAACAATAAGAAAAAAATGCAAAATTCTTACCGCCAAAAATATAAACTCTCTAAACTTTCTTTTATCCTTCTCATATCATTTTCGACAAGAAAACCCTACTGACTTAAGCATTAGAGGGTTTTTTCGCTGGGAAACTAGCACATTTTATTTTTCTTTTATTTTGCTAATATATCGAACGAGAAGAAAATTGCGTTTGGATAACGATGGACAAAAATCAGTATCAACACTGAGATTAAAAATTCTAGTATTAATATATAACTCATATTGACCTTTAGATTTGAAATTAAGATTTAGATTGTTCATTTCATATAATAGTAATTAACATGCTCAGCGAATAATATGTAAAATTAATCAATTATTCAAGTTAAACATTATTTTTTTTATTTTTTAATATATTAAAGTTGTTTTATTACAATTATTTTTTAAATATATTTGAAATACAAATTCATATATTATAATTGAAATTTAATGTTAAACAATGTGTTATGCATACTAAGAATAATCTATTTAAAAAATATTAATTTAAATATTATCAAAATACATATTCTTTCATTTAAAAAATTATTTATAATTAAACAAATTATTGTAGCTCGAAAATCAAGATTACAAATAAGACAATCTCATCTATTACTTATGATAATTGTATTTATATGAATTAATGAAAAATATACATTAAATTAAAGATATAAACATTATTATAATAGCTGAAAATAAATAGTATAATAAAATAATCTTATATCTAAGATCACACTAATTAAAAAAATTAGAATATCTTAAAATTGATAAATTGTAAGTGAAAAAAGTATACATATAATATACAAATATAAACAAGAAATTTTGAAATAAATAATTAAGAAAAGTAAAATATAAATTAATCTAATTTTATAAAATTGATATTAATTATGACCAATTCAAAATTTAAGAAATCTTAATACAAATTCAATTTGGCATAATAAAAATGCTATTATTAAATTACTGATATTTACCATTTATAAAATGATATTTTATATAACATCATGTAGCTAAGAAAAAAAGAAAAGAACAAGTAAAAATTGATTAGTATACGATGTAAAATAAAATTATTAAATAATTTTAATAAATTAAAAATATCATAATCATTTTTTGTCCCTATGGTAAAGCATATCCATATATTTAGAAAAAATATATACTTATGTGTTACATAAACCTTATTTATATAATAATAATAACAACAACAACAACAATAATAATAATAGTAATTTAAAACTATATAAAATTTTTGAAATAATTTTTATAATTTTACAAATATTATATTTTTTATACAACATTTTCATCGTAATTCAATTTTCTATATTAAAATTATAAGTAAAATATTAATTCACAATCCTTACATTACATTTATGTTCTTTTTGTTCCATAAACAACAACAACAACAACAATATTATTATTATTCATTAATTCGTGTTTATTTACATTTAACTCATTATAATTACATTTGCTATGTTGTATTTATGAAATTGATGTCTATTTTTTTTACTCTTTTATGTTGGCTTATTATTTTTTATTTTTGACTTTACAAATATTTTATTTTACATACATATTATATGTTATAATTTAATCTTTTATGTAGAAATTATAAATTTTATATGGATTTATAACTTCTATGTTATAATTATAATTATTTTATTTTGTTTACAACTATACTGTTGTAATTCGACAATTTGATATTAATTTATATTTAACTCGGTGCATTTATATTTTTTATGTTGAAATTATGAAATTTTGTTCATTTTTACTATTTTATATTAGCTTATATTTTATTTTTAACTTTTACAAGTGTTTTAGTTTACATACACATTATACATTATAATTTAATATTTTATGTGAAGTTTACAAATTTTAAGTGGATCTATAACTTTTACGTCATAATTATATTTTTTTATTTTGCTTACAAAAATCCCATTGTCATCTAACAATTTGATGTTAATTTATATGTACTTCAACACATTTATATTTTTTATGTTAAATTTATAAAATAGGGTATTATCACCTTCCTCCCTTAAGGTATTGCATATTATCATTTAGATGGCTAAGATCGAAAAATAGACAAATACCTCCCCTAAACTTTTAACACCATTAGTTGACTTAATAAAAGAAAGGGTATTTTGGTAATTTAATAAAAATATATATTAAAAATAAAGGCTACAATTTAAATGGATATTGTTTTTAATTAAAATTTATAAAATAAAAACAAAAAACAAGAGTATACACCTAGTTTATGTTTGGGTTTGAACCAAAAATAACTTTGTTTGTCCGAGAAGATTAAAAGATGCCCTGCCCCAAAAATTCCATTCAAAAACACCCTATTTCCCCCCATTCGGACCCAAAAATCTATCTTATAAAAAAGTTTCCAATTTACAATACTCACATTCATCACCTTTGAGCAGCGTCTAGGTTCGATTTAAATTCATGTTTGAGCAATATCAACACACGACACGACAACTGTTTCACGGGAAATCATTATCATTCAGTCAGAGACGGTCGTCGAATGAGTTTTGGAAGGTAATTGGAAGACCAAGTTATATTTTTTCGCAGGAAAACTTTGATTTCAGACTAAACATTGTAGAAACTTAATTTTGGAATGATTAGGTGTTAGAATTGATGCTTGGTTGTTGATTTTGCATGAAATTGGGAAGAAAACCTTAATGTCACGATGATATGCAAAACCTTTAAGCATGAATCTGTTATCATGCCCGAAGGTACCCTTCGAGTAAGATAGAATTGCCACCTTACTTGACGGTATTGTTTGAGTACAGTAGACCTTCTCCTTACTCAAACCTTTATGTCGAGTAAGGTAGAATTACTACCTTACTCGACGGTATGGTTCAAAAAAAGGAGAATTACTACCTTACTCGAACTATACCGTTGAGGAAGGTATAATTCTACCTTACTCGATAGAAAGGTTCGAGTAAGGTAAACCTTCTACCTTACTCGAAGGTAATTTCGAGTACCTTGCTCGACAATTACTGTCAAACAAGTAGAATTTGACGTACTTGAGGGTCTACCTTCGAGCTTTCTAGTGACCATATGTATGTTGAGTTAATTTAAAATATTTTCTGCATATAATGAAATGACACAAAAACATATGAAGTACATAACAAAATTTCACCATATAATAATCTTTCATTGACAAATTTATAAAATGACAAATTTTGTATTGATAAAATGGCTCCATAGAAAATGCATAGTTGATGACAACATTAACAATATGTATGTCTACAAAGTTATCACAAGTTTGATAGTACAAATCAATGAATATAAACTATCATCACCAGTTTATATGCAAATGGATCGGATTCCTGCATGTTGCGTGATTGTGACATATTTCTAGATAACAGCTATACCTCTTCATCATTGTGTCTTATCCTGCAGAGGGTATACGCTATTTCTTTGGGCGACCGGCTAGTGAATGTTGTATAGGGGGCTTACAATATGTTTCTTGACAAGAAGAAGAATCACCCAGTCAACATCATTACCTGAGGGGTTAATAGGATCTGTGTATGCAAACGCGTGCACGTCAGTTCGGTAGTAGTGGAAGCACAAGGAATTGTGTGATAATTACATGTGTCTACAGTCCGCTAGAGCGTTTGTACAAGGCAATTGTTGAATTTCAAAGTATCTGCAACTATATTTCTTTTTTCGTATATCAATAATATCGACGATGTCTCACTCCTTCACCTTGAACTCAAACCGAGAAACAGGATGCACCGTCATGGTGTGTGACAGCTCTGTTTGTTCATCCACTTTTGCCTATGCTGCCTTAGTCAGGTAGCCGTCTCTCGTAGTGGCTAACTCTCTACGTTCGTAAAATCATTTTTACACTAATGATCGAATGAATTCGGTCAGGACAATGATTAGATTGAGTATGTCTCAGTACAGTGTTCATACTTTCAGCAATATTGTAGTTTGTAAGTCATATCGTCTGGAAGGAAAACGTGACCTCGACCACATGTATACCTCTACCTCATCCTCTAAGTACTTTGTTGTCGATGGAATGCATTATATGTAAACTATCTATGTATTTGGTGAATTCATTCAGTTGATACTCATCGGCAACCTTGAAATATGTGACCATGAACGCGTCATTTTTCTGCTGCCTCATCTTGTACTTCGTCTTCAAATTTTCAGATATGTGATAAGTACAAAAGCCGTAAGTTGTTTTAGGGAAAATGGTATTGATTCCCTTTTGTATGCTAGTGTGTCGATCTGAAATGAAAACTAAATTTTCTATCAGCCCAATAGGCTCTTGTAGCTTTAGAAAAAATGACTCTCACGATGCATCATTATCAGAGTTAACAACCCCGAATGTAACTAAAAATGTTTGACTATTTCCATCTTATGCCACGGCCACAATCAACATACCTCAGAATTTGCCCTTCAGAAATGTTCCGTCAATAGCAATAACAGGACGAATGACAATGCGAAATCCTCGAATACATGGCTCAAGTGCTAGAAAGAAGTATAAGAAGTTGTCATCTCTATCTGTCTCAATTGCCGTTGTTGACTCCAGATTTTTCTCTATTAACACATGACAATACTAGGGGAGCTCCTTAAACGACAAAGTTAGATCTCCACACACAATTCTCAATGCCTCTTCCTTATCACCCCATGTCTTAGAGTATAGTAGGCGAACACCGTATTCATTTTAGATATTGCCTTGAATATTGTTCGGAGTATAATCTGATTGGCATTTTTGAACTTGTCTTTTATAAGCTTCTCAATCAACCGATTGCTTACTTATTGGTGTCCGTACTGCAACTGCCCATTTAAACAAGTATGCATTGTTTATATACACGTAACTTTAAAGAAGGAATCTTCTTTATTCTTAATGGCACGAACTCACCATTTACAACTATCCACAACACACTTTGCCTTGAAACGTGTTTTATCTGACTTGAAGACTTTAAATTGGAAATGGTTCTTCAGTGCCATCAACCTCAATCTGTCTTGCAATTCCCACTTCGTTCTATACATTTACCCAACACACACATCTCTTGCTTCGGAACTCGAGCATGCATTGCTTGCCATGGTCGTACACGGTGGAATAAGAGGCAATGACATGATATATTGATTCGCCGATGATGGACAAGACATTGAGCTACTTCTGCTACACGTTCCCTGACGTTTATCTTCTACCCCTACGTATACTGCCGCATTATGGGAAGCTCCTTTTTTTAAGTCCTGTTTTCAACGTTTTAGCATTAACATAGATAAAACAAAATAAAAAGAATTTGGACTCTTACATAACATAAAAGTAAAATTAATCAAATTGAGTATTCACAAACACAAATTACTCCAATTAAATGACTTTTTAAACTCAAAAGCATCCTAAATAACTATATAATTTAGATTTATCATACCTCAAACTTAAACCATTGCTCGTCCTCGAGTGATGACTTTAAAAGTAAAAACTAACAATCATCTAAGTTAACAAAACACAACGATAGAACATAACCACAAGCCAAAACACGACAACATAAATACGTAACAAACATGAGAAGATAAGCCTTACTTGGTATCATGCTTAATGATAAGCGCGTAGAATACTCATTTATTGGGTATTTCGAGACTTGAATTGTTTTGTAAATCCTCAAGTTCAAATAATATTTGATGAATTTTAATGTTTTGCATAGAAAAGATAGCAAACGGGCATTGAAGATGAAATCGACTAGAGAAAGCAATGTTGAAAAAAAAAAACAGGGTATAAAATACAAAGTTGAAGGGACCAAATTGCAAGGAAATCAAAGCTGAAGGGATGGAGTAGCCGCGCCATGGCATGGCACTCCAGCGCCATGCCCATGCTCCAATCTTATTTTGGCCGTGAGGATGGCACGGTCGCGCCACCAATTCTATCCCATGGCGCTCCAGCGCAAATTTTGGGTACTCCGGCACCCTCTGAACGTGTTTGGACGAATTTTAGCCATGAGATCATCACCCAATGGCCTGATTTGGGTATCTTTTAGGTTTATATGTTTTTAGGATGATAGCCACCAAGGGAGAGGCAACCTAGAATAAAAATTGAGAGGTTTTTGAGTGAGAAAGAGAAAGAACAAGTGAAGATCCTAGAGAGAGAAGCGAAGTGATTCAAGTTGGAGCCTTTGGAAGAGGACTTGAAGGAGGATCATTGAAGCTTGGATCTCTAGTCTAGTCTTCCTAAACTCTTTAACTCTCATTTTGTATTTCATTTGAATTTTAATTGTTGAACCTTATGATTATGGAATACATGTTGATTTTTATGTTGTTATTTGTGATGGTTGGCTAGTTTTCCTAATCTAGGGTCTTGATAGATCTTGTCTAAACTATATTTTAATTAATTGGCATATTATTAATGTTGTTATGGTTTGATTCACTTATATTTATCTTGCTTAATGTTCTGATTTGTTAATTAATTAATGAATTGGTGAAATTGGAGATGGATGAATTAAGCCTTGGGAAAGATTAATTTGTTCGACGGACTAAGTAAACACGATTTAGATAGTTGTGAGACCGAGAGGTAATCGACATTTAAATAATCAAGTTAACAATTACGATTTTCATAAACCGAGAGGTGAATTGGGTTCTAAACGTTAAATAACAAGTAATGCATAATGAGCGTATAATTATTCGAGTTAGATAGGGATATCAACTTGAATCATTGTGCGTAAAACCTTAATAATGGTCAATTAGGAGAAATAAGTTATTGATAAGTAAAATCAAGACCCTAGATAACTCAGCCTTGCATCTTTAACCTTTTATAAATTTTTAAACTTAATTTCTATTTGATATTTATTAATATTTGTGTTTTAGTTTATTTCTCATTACAATTAATCGATTTAGTTTGTTTAGATAAAATTGGTCTTTAAAACTATAGTACTTAGTAATTAATTTGAATATCAATCCTTGTGGGACGATATTTTTTTTTTCACTTTGTTACTTGATACGACCCGTACACTTGCAGTTAGCATAGTCGTGATCACTTAAATTGGGGAATTACTCTTAAAAATATTTTGTACTTAAAGCATGTTGATTTTACCTCTTGCATGAGCTTTGAACTAGTATTTTCCAAATGCTAATAATGCTAAGGAAGCATGACTCAAGTGCTTCTTTCTTGGTTAAGTACACAGTTTTTTCCAATCATTCTCAATTCCCTAAATCAAGCTAGAGCTAATCTTTAACCCTAATTAGTGTCCCCAAAGGTTGACTTATCAAATCCCTCTCTACTAATGTAGGTTAGCTTAACGCTCTAGATCTTTTGGTCTTTATCCGATTGTAATGTAGGCTAGGTTAGGGATATGGCAAATAAGAAAAATTTTCTAGTTTAACCAACCCTAAAACTTAGCTTGCTCTAAAAATCTCAACTGAAACTTTCTTGATACCCAAAAACAAACCAATACTTCTGTTTTCATTCTCCTTGTTTATTTTTTAACTGAACAGCAATCTTTCCTTTTTTTCTTGCTTTTCATTTTTTTTTTCAACAATACAAATAAGAGATACTCAGCAAAAAAGAAGTAACTAATGAGGATCTTCTCTCTCTTTTTTTTTTCTTTTTTCTGTTGTTTTTTATTTTTATTTTTTATAATAGAACAGCAAACTTTCCTTTCTCTCTTGCCTTTTTTTCTTTTTTAACAAATTATAAGGTTGAACTCTAATTTCTCCCCCCAAACTTGAATCATACTGTATTAGGGCAGAACTAAGTCTAAGGTTAGGTGGGATACAAAAGAAGAGTAAGATAAACAAGATATTGGCTAAAATTTATTTCATTGGGTTTTCAACAAAAATAGGCCAACAAGCTCAAAATGGGTAACAATGGATATAATGCTATAGGTAGGCTTGAAAAGGCTTAAATGATCCAACAAACGTGCCTAAGTCCTTTCCAGCTCGCTAAGCTTCCTAGGATTTCGCCTTAAGGGAATTTTTAAATCAATTCTAGGAACTTAGACTTTCACAAGCATCCAACTCTTTCTAGGGTCTCAAGAGTTCTCAGTTAAGCTATGTACAATGATAATTAGGACTGGCACTCTAGTCAAAAATTTGCTAACATCATTCTCATTCGAGTACAACCAGTATGCTGCCCATGCAAGAGTCGCTTATTGTCAAAATAATTTTTTTTTTCATCATTGAACCTCAAGTTTAAGGACTAATTAAAGCATAACGAATCCTCTCAAAACATGCACCACTAGAACACAAAGATCTAAACAAAACAATACACAGTCCAATAACATAAAGAACTAACAAAACATACACACCCCCAAACTTAAAGAGGTGTTATGTCCTCACTATACAAAAAGTATCCAAGCCAACAATACACACCACTAGACAATTAACACTCAGAAGATATAGAATTACACTTAAAGAAAACAAAACAAACTAAATAACAAACAACTAAATAACCACATGAAACAAAACATGCAACAAGAACTCACATAATCAACAAAACAGAACAAAAAGAAATTACTAAATAACAAAAAGAAATTACTAAATAACAAAGAAATGGGCTGAGAGAACTCCCTCGCTAATTGTCGGATTGCTCCTTAGAAGGCATGTTGTCAGGGTTAGCAGCGGCAGTCCATGGGCCAAGGATGTCCTTGGGAAAATCAGGAAATTGAGGGATGGGCTTGGTAAAATTCCTCTGCAATGCTCTTTTTATAGCTTGATCACGCTGATGACTATACTCCCAAAACTTGTGCAAACGACCACAAAGTAAAGCATGTTGTGTATTTTGCTTATCCACCCTTTCAAAAATGCTTGAAAAATCACCCGAATGACTGGATTCCGTAGCCTGGGGTGTGGTGGGAGGTGGATCACGAATTGTTAGGTATTTTATCCCATTGTCTCGAAGCAAACAGTTGATAATGTGAATGCTGATTGAGATTTGTTGGATAACAACTTTTCAATAGGCCCAACTCCAAAAATGACACCTGTCTGCGCACATAACATGGTGATGGTAGATGGAAAGTAAAGCTGGCTTGCGGCTTTGGAGATACATTTCCTTATTTTAGCCAAAATAATATTTCCAATGTTGATGGAGAGACCAATGAGTAGGGCATAAATAAGTAGGATTCTGCTCAGGGGTATGTATCATCGTGAGTTATGGGTCGCAGACAAAATTTGACGAAGTGATACCAAACTCTTACAGCAGGTGTTAGCGCAGTCCGCATAATAGTTCGTTTTTCGGTGGTAGATACTATCCACTAATTACCCTCTTTGGTCGTTAGCTGCAAAGCCTCATTAATTTGCTCTTCAGTCACTATTTCTATAAATTTAGAATATTCATCCTCAATGTCAAGTAGCCCATAGATTTGGTTTATAGCGCCAACAGAACAATCAACCTCGATGCCCCTCACCGTAACCACCTCTTCCTTAGGGTCCAACCAATTTGCATATAACTCTTTCATAACTGCAATTAGAAGAGGGTCAGGATTTTGAACAAATTTATGCCAACCTCGTTGAACAATTGCCTCTAAGACGTAGGAAGGCAACCCAAAGGACGGTGAAGCTTGTATGTGGAACCCTTTTTCAAGCAACAACTTCTTGTTTTTCAAATGCTCCTCAAAATGTTCTTTCGCCTCATCGGAAATGAATCGTGGGCAGTCTTTGATTTTTCTAGCATTTTGCTTTGCTTTTAGCATGATGGACAATAATCACAAAAATACTTTTTGAAACTGGAATCGTGGAGATTAAAGGCCAAAAATTTAAATCGAAAAATAAACGGAGCAACGCCTATATAGTGAGATAGGACGACGATCGGCGAGTAAATGCGGGGGCTAGTGGTTTTAAATAGCGGATGTCTAAGCTATTTCCAAGGCGGCCAGAAAGAGAACAGGGGCAAGCTGGCAATCTGCGGTGGTGACTTGGTGTTGCGGATGGGAAGCGGCGACTGAAAGAGATAAAGAAAAGACAAAAAGTTAGATCTAGGGTAGGAAAATAGAAGAAAGCAATTTATTTACTTATAAATATATATATATATTTTTAATAATTTTTTATTATTATTAATATATATATATATATATATATATAATAAAGAGCTGTGAGGGGCGGGGTATGTCTCCCAAAAAAAAAAAAAATCAATCAGCCCAAGAAAATGCTATAGGAAGTTTTGTTACAGCATTTTCTTGTCTCGAGTTTTCCAACTGTGCGATCACGTAACAATTTTTGTAATAACTCTCCAAGCCAATATTTGAATATCAGACCATCATTATCTTACACCCCAAACATCTGCAACGTAAAAAGCACACAAAAAAAAAAAAACACCAAGTGAAAGCATAAAATAAATAAAAAATAATAATATTTAAACATGTATTTATAATGATTCTGGGTTGCTTTACAAAGATATTCATTTCATCCTAACAACCCAGAAGTTTATTTTCTTTCAAGGATCCTCGAAGGAGGTTGAGGTCTTGCGTCGCTCAATCTCATCACCCCAATAATGCTTCAATCTATGTCCATTCACCTTGAACTCTCTCCCGGATTGTTCATCCCGCAAATCTACTGCCCTGTAAGGATACACCTTAATTACCATGAAAGGGCCTGACCATCTTAACTTGAGCTTGCTTGGAAATATCTTTATTCGCGAGTTAAATAGCAACACTCGCTGGCTTTCTTCAAACACTCGTTGTTGGATGTGCTTGTCATGCCAACATTTTGTTTCCTCCTTGTAAAGTTTGGCATTCTCATAAGAAAACAAGCGCATTTCCTCCAGCTCATTCAGCTGTAGCATTCGTTTCTCACCAGCAAGTTATAAGTCCATGTTAAGTGTTCGAATTGCCTAATAAGCACGATACTCTAGCTCTACCAATAAATGATAGGCCTTACCAAATACCAATCGGTATGGTGACATCCCTAATGGTGTTTTGAATGCAGTTCTATATGCCCACAGAGCATCATCCAGCCTCTTCGATCAATTCTTGCGATTAGGGCTGACAACTTTCTCTAAAATTCCTTTAATCTCTCGATTAAACAACTCAGCTTGTCCATTGGTTTGGGGATGGTAGGCTGTAGCTATTTTATGCTTCACACTATATTTCAACAATAATCTGGCCAACAACATATTTATGAAATGCGTACCTTCATCGCTTATGATCACCCTTGGAGTACCAAAGCGAGTAAACACATGTTTTTGCAAAATTTTCATCACCACCTTATCATTGTTAGTGGGAGATGCAATTGCTTCGACCCATTTAGACACATAATCAACAACTACTAAGATGTATGAGTTCCCAAAAGATAGAGGAAAAGGTCTCATAAAGTCAATCCCCCAAACATCAAATAATTCCACTTCCAAAATATTGTTTAAAGGCATCTCATTTCTCCGAGAGATATTCCCCACTCTTTGACATCGATCACATTTCTTTACAAAAGGTTGGACATCTTTAAATAGCGAGGGAAAAAAAAAACATGGTTGGAGTACTTTTGCAGCAATATGGGTTCCACTGAAATGACCCCCACAAGGTGAAGAATGCCAATGATATAAAATGCCTTCCATCTCTTGCTCCGGAATGCACCTTCGAATCATTTGGTCTATACCTTGTTTGAACAAATCAGGTTCTTCCTAAAAGTACAATCTTACATCATGCAGGAACTTCTTCCTCTATTGGCTTGTTATCTCTGAAGGCATCAACCCACTTGCTAAATAATTAGCAAAATTTGCGAACCAAGGTATTTCTTGAGATTGTTGAACCGCAAACAATTGTTCATCCGAAAATGTCTCTTTGATTGACAATTGAGCACTTAATTCCTTGTTCCACTCTATTCTTGACAAGTGATCTGCTACTTGGTTCTTCACACCTTTTCTATCTTGAATCTCTACATCAAACTCTTGTAAGAGAAGTACCCATCTAATCAAGCAAGGTTTTGCATCTTTCTTTTCTATTAAATAGTTAATAGCATAATGGTCCATATAGACAGTCACTTTAGTGTTTATTAGATAAGATTAAAACTTATCGAAAGCAAAGACGACAGCTAAAAGCTCTTTCTCCGTCACTACGTAATTCAGTTGGACACTTGTCAAAGTATGGCTAGCATAGTAAATAGAATGAAAGATCTTGTTTTTTTGCTGCCCTAATACCACTCCCATTGTTTAGTCACTTGCATCGCACATCAACTCAAAAGGAAAATTCCAATCTAGTGCGACAATTATTGGTGCAACAATCAATCTATTCTTTAACTCTTCGAAAGCCTTCAAACATGCTTCATTAAAGTGAAATGAGGTATCTTTCTCCAATAAGTTGCAAAAAGGCTTAGAGATCTTGAAAAAATCTTTTATGAACCGTCGATAAAACCCTGTATGCCCAAGAAAACTTCTTATGTTCTTTACTAAGATTGGTGGTTGTAGCTTCTCAATGACTTTTATCTTGGCTCGGTCAACTTCAATCCCTTGTCTTGATACTTTATGTCCCAAAACAATACTCTCTTTAACCATAAAATGATATTTCTCCCAATTAAGGACGAAATTTTTGTTTTCACATCTTTGTAGTACCTTAGCCTAATTTCTCAAACATTCATCATATGAATCACCAAACACCGAAAAGTCATCCATAAACACCTCCAAGAATTGTTCTACTATATTAGTAAAGATGGCTATTATACATCTCCGAAATGTCGCTAGAGCGTTGCATAAACCAAAAGGCATCCTTCCAAAAGCAAAGGTTTCAAAAGGACAAGTGAAAGTAGTTTTGTGTTGATCTTCCGGTGCAATGGCAATCTGATTATACCCAGAGTATCCATCAAGGAAACAATAATACTCTCTTCCTATAAGTCTGTCTAACATTTGATCAATGAAAGAAAGAGGGAAATGATCTTTCCGAGTGGCTTTATTCAACTTTTTGTATTCCATGCATATTCTTCATCTTGTTACAGTCTTTATAGGAATCAACTCATTATTCTCATTCTTTATCACAGTGATCCCACCTTTCTTTGGCACACACTAAACATGACTCACCCAAGAGCTATCTGAAATAAGATAAATAATACCTACATCTAACCACTTGATGATTTCCCCTTTTCACCATCCTCCAACAAAATCTTGTGCATACACAAAGAAGGACTAATGCCCTTGATATCCGCAAGGGTCCACCTAATAGCCTTTTCGAATCTTCTCAACATATCAATAACTTACTTTCTTGCTCATCAGACAACTCTACTGAAATGATAACACGCAAAGCAGAAGATTCACCCAGATAAACATATCTCAAAAGAGATGCTAAAGTCTTTAGTTCTAACTCTAGAGGCTCCTCTACTGATGGGCTTGGTGCTTTGAACACTCTGGATGAGAGCTCTAAAGATTCAAAGTTCTTCCTAGTTCGTAGTCCTTGTGAATTAGGTTCTAACCAAACTATGTGATCATCTTTATCCTCATATTCTTGTGAATCAAACAACAAAATCCGCTCTAAAGGATCATCAAAACACTTGCTTTCTAATCCCTCTTGTGCTCAAGAATCCACTACTGATACGTATGAGCACTCTTCAACATAATCTGGAAATTTCATTGCCTTAAACACATTGAACGTCACCTGTTCATCCTGCACTCTCATAGTTAATTCACTTTTTTACACATTAATTAGTGTTCTGCCTGTAGCAAGGAAAGGTCTCCCAAAAATAATAGGTACCTCTTTGTCTGCCTTATAATCCATCTCAATAAAATCAACAGGAAAAATGAATTTATCAACCCTCACCAGCACATCTTCAATTTTCCCATCTGGATGAGCAAGGGATCTGTCTGTAAGTTAAAGTGTGACTGTAGTGGGTCTGACCTCTCCAACTCCCAATTGCCTGAAAACTGACACTGGCATCAAGTTGATACTAGCTCCTAAATCACATAATGCTTTCCCGCAATAAGAGTTGCCAATAGAACATGGAATAGTGAAGCTCCTTGCATCTGTCATCTTCAGAGGAAGCTTATTTTCTAGAAAAGAGATGCATTCTTTTGTGAGAGCAACTATTTCAAATTTTTCCAAGTGTCTCTTCTTTGTAAGGATGTCTTTCATGAATTTCACATAATTGGGCATTTGCTCTAATGCCTCCACTAGAGGAATATTTACATGTAACTGCTTCAACACATCAAGGAACTTTTGAAATTGCTTATCTAGCTGTTTCTTTAGTAAACGTTGAGGAAATGGTGGCTGTTCTCTTAAGTTCTGTATTTTTGGGCTCTTTTGCTGTGGCAAAAATGATGTAGCATTCTAGGCAAAGATAGGTTTTGGCAAACTTGAAATTTCTGTATCTTCTTTCTTTTCTCTACTGCTTTGGATTGAAGAAGGCTCAACCACTTGCTTAGGCTTGCTCACATGCATCTCTAACTCTTTTCCACTCCTCAACACAATTGCCTTACAATGCTCTTTGCCATCTCTCTTCGGATTTTTTGTGTCATTAGGCAAAGCTCCATGGGGTCTAGTTCTCAATTCATTAGCTAATTGCCCAACTTGATTCTCTAAGTTCCTCAACGAAGCTGCTTGACTCTGAATCAGTGCATCATTTTTAGCCATATATTCTCTAATCAAGGTTTCTAGAGAATTAGGTTGAATCGTTTATGGAGGTCTCGGTTAAGTATTTTGTTGGGAATATCTTGGTATATAAGTGGGCCTATTGGGCATGAGAGAATTGCTTGGGCCAGCCCCTGGACCAATCCAAGAAAGATTAAGATGTTGTCTTCAACCTAGATTATAACTATTAAAGTAGAAATTGTTCCTATTTTGATTTCCAACGAAACAAACAGAAGTAGGATTAGAAGGCCAATTTTCATATGCGTGACCATCACTACAATAAATACAAGATACTTCTACTAACTACCCCATTTGTGGCCCCATTCCCATACTTACAGTTTTAAGCATATTAGACATCAAAGATACTTGGGCTGCCAAAGAAGTCAATGCATCTACCTTATGAATACCAGCCACTTTTCTCCCTGTAGAAGCTCTAGTAGTGGGGCACCGATAGCTGTTGTTGGAAATTCTCTCCAAAATCTCATAAGCCTCATTATAAGACTTTGCAAGTATAGCCCCATTAGCCGAAGCATCAACCATCATCCTTGTGTGAGCATTGAGACCATTATAAAAGGTCTCTATCTGAATATAATAAGGAATGCCATGGTGCGGACACTTTCATAACAACTCTTTGAAACGCTCCTATGCTTCATATAACAACTCTTCATCTACTTGTTAGAAGGCTGTGATTTCGTTTCTAAGCTTGGCATTCTTTACAGGGGGGAAATACTTCATCAAAAACTTTTTTGCTAGTTCTTGCCAAGTAGTCACTAAATCTGAAGGTAATGAATTCAACCATGCCTTGGCTTTATCTCTCAATGAATAAGGGGATAACTTTAACCTCAATGCATTTTCAGTAACCCTAGATAACTTGAAAGAATCACTCACCTCTATAAATAAGCGAAGATGAAGGTGAGGATCTTCCGTAAGCATCCCACTAAATTAACCCACAGTTTGAAGCATTTGGAACATGACAGGCTTTAATTCAAACTGAGGTGCTTGAATTTCAGGTCTCACAATACCAGGCTTCAACTCATTGAAAATGGGAACTGCATATTCCCTTATAGCTTTGTCCCTGTCATCAGCAATAACCACTGCATTCTGACTATTAACAACACCTGCATCATCAGCCATCTCAATAGATTCGGCTTGAGCCCGCTATTCTCTTTTTCTTCGTCGGAATGTACGTTCAATTTCAGGGTCAATGTGATATAAATCAGGTTTTGGCTGCTTGCTCATATACTAGATTCACCAACCTTGCAAAACAGAAAGCAACAATTAAAAACAAAATAAAATTAAACCAATTGTAAAGAAATTGATTTTTCTTTCGATTAATCTACTTCTTTAACAATCTCGGGCAATGACGCCAAAAACTTGTTTGTGAAATTTTGTATAATGTGCAAGTGTACACAATCACACAAGTAATATAATGGCAAATAATTTATCGTCTCCTCAGGGGTTGTTCAAGTAATAAATTGTTAAAATCAACTCTAAACAATTCGGAAGCAATTAATGAGTCAATTAAAATCTACTGGAAATTAAATTAACTTATGAATAAAAATAATATAAAATAAAGAACTCAAATTATAACTACTCAAATATCAGTAAAGGATATGAGAACAATGAGCTAGAATTGTTGAATTCCCCTAAAATGCAAGGTTGGTAAAAATGCTGCAAAGAAATGCTATAGCAATTTGGGCCTTGTTAACTAGGATTCTAAATATGTTCATAGTCTTTTTCCAAAATGTTTATGATTTTAATTCCTTTGTTAAATTAACATATTCCTATGCCAATTTAATTTCAAGAATACAATTATAAGCACCAACTCTTTTAAGTCATGCAAGGTAATAATATATTCCTATATTATCACAAATCAAATTCAAATAGAAAAATAAACTTCCATCAATCAAGTTTTAGTTCATTAAAATTAACCCTTCCAGTATTAATTTTAATTTAGCAACTCACTAATGATGGTCAAACAAAAGCAAGTATTAATCAATATTTTCACAAAATTGAACAAAGATGAACTACTTTAACATTCTTTGTAGCAAAATGTTCCAATTTATATTAAAGGGTTCATCAACAATTCTAGCTACCAAGAAATTAGTTCATATTCAAAAGCTTAAAAATATCCATATACATCTTAACCATTATTCCACAAGAGTTTAAAAGAAAAGAGGATTAAAATAGTAAAAAGGAAAATAAGAAAAATCAAGCCCAAGGTTGATGTCTCAAGTTGGCTCTTCTTCTCCTTCTTCCTTTCTTCCAAAACAGTAGCCTTGTTCCCCCAAAACTCTCCTCTCTAAAACCTTGCTAGAAATGTGTGTATATTGCCTTTGACGGCTAGGCTCATTTTATCTTGAGTTAGGACAGTGCCCTAAAAAAGAAAATTTTCTTTTTTCCCCCTCCACGTTATTCTATTTTGTCCAACTCATTGAGTGGTTCAATTGCTCTCTACGTCATCCAATTCATTCCACTTGCTGATTTCTTTGCTGCGACAAAAATACTGCAGTATTATGGGAAGTTCCTTTTTTCAAGTCCTGTTTTCAACGTTTCAGCATTAACACAGATAAAACAAAATAAAAAGAATTTGGACTCCTACATAACATAAAAGTAAAATTAATCAAATTGAGTATTCACAAACACAAATCACTATAATTAAATGACTTTTTAAACTCAAAAGCATCCTAAATAACTATATAATTTAGAGTTATCATTAATCCCATGTGCAGCGTATAAAATTTCCATAAATTATTCATACATCAACATAAAATCACATTACTTCTCCCCCAACGTAAACATCACAACCATTTGAAGACCGTTCCCATAAATCTCCAAATTGATAGCAATTATAACTTATTCGACCATCACTGTAAAATTTTGAATATAATAGTGTTATTTTGTTATATCATAAAAACTAAAAAAAAAAACTGTCGAAATCAAGCCTTACTTGACAATAACATTCGAGTAAGGTGGTAAATATTACCTTATTCGACCGTATCGTTCAAGTAAAGTGGTAAATATCACCTTACTTGAACCTACAGTTGAGTGAGGCAAAATTACGTTATTGTCAAGTAAGGTCTAATTTCACCCTACTTGACCAGACTCATCCTTTACTCGACCATACTCATCCTTTACTCGACACTAAATAGAAAGTATGTTCGACCACGTCAGAACAAGTCGAGTTTCACTTTGTCAAATCTTATTTCTTGGTGAGATCAACTTCAAAATATACTTACCTTCGAACTCGGTATGTAAATTGAATTGAAACTAGTTTACTATCAATAATTAATTGAAATTAAAACGTTATGTGCAATTGGAAATCTCGATTGAAGAAGAATAATAGAAGAGGAAGAGAAATGCAATGTAATCTGTTTTAGTTATGAGCATGAGGGCACTTTGGTCTGAATAATGGAAAATAAGGCATATTTGAATAAAATTTTGGGGGCAGGTAATTTTTAAATTTTCTCAGACAAACTGAGGTATTTTTGCTTATTTCCCTTTGTGTCTTAGGCTTTATGGGTCTCATGTCTCAAACCAAAATTGTTGATGTTGTGAGGGGAGAAGAAGTGGTGATGGTGATGGTGATGATGGGTACGGTTAGAGTAGTGGTGGGTGGTACATAAGGTGTAAGAGAAATGTATGATTGGTGTACAGGTAGTAGTGGTAGTGATGTAGTGAGATGTGAGAGAAAATAGTGGTGGGTATAGATGGAGTGGTGGGGAGGATTGGTTGGTGGTGGTGGTGGTGGGTATGGTTGGAGGAGTAGTGGGTATAGATGCGGTGGTGGTGGTGGTGGTAGAAATGGGTGGTAAAAGATAGTGGTGGTGATGGGTATCACGAAGGAAGAGTGGTGGGTGGTGGTGATGGGTATGACGAAGGAAGGATTAGGCATAGAGAAAGAAAGATGAGTTTTTATTTTAAAAATAAGGGTAATCTTCAATTTACCCCCAACCATTATTGACAAATATCAATTCACCTCCAAATTTATCAAAAGTTCTCATTCCATCCTCAAACGTTAAGTTTAACATAACCATTAAATATTACTATTGACCATAACTTATTTATAAAAATATAATTATATTCCTATCAAATTCAAAAATATTTTTTCTCATTTAAAAATACCATTATTGAATTTGATACTTATATTAAAAATATTTTTAAATGAGAAAAAATATTTTTGAATTTGATAGGAATATAATCATATTTTTATAAATAAGTTATGGTCAATAATAATATTTAATGGTTATGTTAAACTTAACGTTTGGGGGTGGAATGAGAACTTTTGATAAATTTGGAGGTGAATTGATGTTTGTCAATAATGATTGGGGGTAAATTGAAAATTACCCTAAAAATAATTAATATGCTTATTTTTTAAAATTAAAATTAGACAAATATAAATATTTATGTGATAAAGAAAAGATAAGTAGTTTATGCTAGACAATAAAGATAATTGCATTAAATGTGTGAAAAGAATGTAAATGTAATTGCATTAAATCTGTTAAAATCAACTAACAGTCTCAAGAGTCTAGGAGAGTTATGTGCCTATTTTTTTATTTTTCTCTAAGTGATAATATGTGATACTTCAAAGGAAGAAAGTGATAATACTCCTTTATAAAATTAATGTTTATTCTACACTTTTACATTAGCTTATATTTTATTTTTAACTTTTACAAGTATTATATTTTACATACAGGTTATACATTATAATTTAATTTTGTATGCGAAGATTATAAATTTTATGTATATTCATAACTTTTATGTCACAATTACAATTTTTTTGTTTTATTTACAACTATTTTGTTGTTATTTGATAATTTGATATTAATTTACATATATTTTAGTGCATTTATATTTTTTTATGTTGAATTTATGAAATTGATGTTTATTTTTATTTTTTTATGTTGACTTTATTTTTTTAATTTCAATGTTTACAAGTGTTATGCTTTACGTAGAAATTTTATATTGTAGTTTAATTTTTTATATCACGATAATAAGTTTGATGTTGATTTATATGTTTTATGTTATATTTATAATTTTTTTGTTTTATTATTCCATATACAAATATAACATTATCATTTATTATTTTATATTAATTTATATTTGTTTCGTCACATTTACATATTTCATATTAAATTTATTAAATCGAGATTTAGTTTTACTCTTTAATGTTAATTTATTATTTTTAATCTTTAATTTTAACCTTTACAAAACGGTTATATTTTACATACAAAGTTTATATTAAAATTTCATTTTTTAATAAGTTTAATGTCGATTTGCACGTTTTATGTTATGTTTATAATTTTTTTATTCTGCATACAAATATAATATTGTTATTTATTATTTTGATGTTAATTTATACAACAATATTTGCAATATAAAATATAATTAATTAAAATTTAAACAAGTAAAATATAACTACTTTATATGTTTGTATTTCCATAAAACTAGAATTAACTACAGATAACATTTTTATAATTTGAATAAAATTAGAATTATTTAGAGGAGTTTTAAAATCTAAATAAAATTAGAATTAATTACAGGCAGATAATTAGGTAAAAATATAATAAAATAATTTATTTACTTAATTATAGGAAAAAAATTTATATAAACACAAAATTTATATTTTTTATCTATTGTACTTGACAAATAAAATTATATTCAATCAGTAAATTATAATAATTTAGTTAATTTAAGTTAATTATTACAAACCGTAAATTTAATCTAACGGTTAGAATGATGTCTATTATCAATACCGAGAATTTTATCCCAGTATCATAAGTCTACTATATATTCCTTTCAAGTTATCCAACTATTATTTCGTTATAATTTTCGACTTGAAAAAAAAAAACAAAACAAGAAAATAAATGTTATAACAAAACTATAATTATATTTACAAATTATTAATACAAATTTCAGTATACAAATGAATGTGACGTGTTACAATAACGGTTATTGCCATTGTAACTAAAGTTATTACCATTGTTACATTGGGAAGCTACATTCCATTCCAAGATGGAAAACGGAGCTATAACAATTGTGGATATTGTATTCAATGGCAGACAAGCAATCTGTGAAGACAACTAACTTTCAAGATTGTCCTAATCCAACAAACTTTATTCAAAATCATACTCTGATCGTTGAAGCCTGTGCTGACCCAACCTGCCCATCACAGCAAGACCTGGAAAGGGGGGGAAAACCCAATGTTATAACAGGAAAACCAATCAAAAAGAAACTTGTCATTTTCTCATTAAACAAGTTTACGACAAATGCATATATGAACAAGAGAAAACATGCTTATGAGTTTGCAAATATTTAGAAATCTTGTGGTTGCTGGGAGCTAGATTTGTACCTTCAACTATTCTACAGAGAGCTGACCATCATCAATCTTTGGGAACTTGGTACTGGTCTAGTGTTTCATCTATAACTTTATCATGCTTCCTCTCCAAAACTCCCTGCAGAGTTCTAACTGCATCTTTTGTTTTCCCCAATATATTGTTCTTGTTGTCAATATCCAACCCTTGAATGTCGTTCTGTGTAGAAGTGGGACTAACAGCAGCAGCCCAGTGCGAAGAAGCCAGCCATCTCCTCTGGCTACCCTGCCTCTCGTTTTCTTTACCTTCAAAAACTAAGCTACGCAAGTACTGAGCATTTGCAGGCCCTGTACTTTCAACTATCCTTCCAAATGCACTTTCCTCTTTCATTAGCAGTGCTTCTGGGGTATCATATTCTAAAACCTAATGGAAAAGTTGAGAAATTTTTTAAACAACAAATTAACAAAAATTGATTTAAATGAAAACTATTTGCTTCATCTCAAATGTCATTCAATTGCTAAGTTGGATTTAATACTGAACAAGAAAGCCTCCAAACATACCTGACCAGCATCAAGGACCAGAATTCTGTCACAGCAAATTATGGTATTGAGTCTGTGTGCAATAATGAGCATTGTGCAGTAGTTGAATTCTTCACGGATGGTTCTCTGGATTAGAGCATCTGTTTTGACATCAACTGCTGCAGTTGCTTCATCAAGAACAAGAATCTTTGATCTCCGCAGCAATGCTCGAGCAAGACTTAGCAGTTGCCTCTGTCCAACACTAAAATTCTCCCCTCCCTCGGAGACCTTGACTCATGCAAAATTACATCTTAGTTAGCACTTGTTATTTTTCCTTTCCATCGCATGAACTTATAATACTTCTTTCAAATAAAGCCATCTGTTTCAGACATGACAGTTAACATGTAGTTCATTTTAACTAAGCTTCTTAATTTAATTGGATTAGTACATACACATGTCCAATATTTTGCAGAATGAAACTGGAATTGACTAAATCTAATATATCCAAATAAGATGCAAATAAAATTTTCTCTCCATCGACATTAGAAAAATAACACGAAAATGTTTTCTGTTTATACCTCAGCATCCAGACCAAAGGAATTCCTCCTTATGACATCTTTCAGATGTGCCCTCTCTAAAGCCTCCCAAAGATCAGCATCATTGTGCTCACTAAATGGATCAAGATTGAACCGCACAGTTCCTTGTCAAACAAAGTGAACATTAGAATGACAATTTATTGGAGAAGGTTTTATTGCAAAAATGATGTAAAGAAAAAAAAGAAAAAAGAAAGGCACGTTTATTAGTTCATGAGACAGTTTTCTCTTTCCATTTTAAGAAAGACTCATCTCCATGTAATATGTCTAGGTATTTCCAAATACATGTATTTATATATATAATAACATAAGTATTATTAAAAAATCAATATAAAAAATTTTCCTTGTAAGAAGCAGCATAAAATACAAAGCAAATAATTAAGGATGTCTACATAGCCACCTGATGCTCACAGAGACCAAAGTTTACTATACCAAAACATTTCAAGTATGCATCATCGCAAGTTTATAGCTCTGATGTTATTTTCCTCGTGTTCTAATTTATATACTGGATTATATGATATAGAAAAGGAATTTGTCAAATATCCCGATTATGCAATCTTACCAAATAGGATTAGTGTATAATGATTACTACTTTGAAATCCAAGACTGAGGCAATATCATATTTGACCAATCGATAAAAATTATAAGTAATTTGGATGAAATAACATAAAGTATAAACTCACCATAATGCAGGACTGATTAAAAAAACTGGGGATTTATACCAGTGAATACCTGAGAAAAGAACTGGTGATTGTGGTATGACACTAAGAACTTTTCGCAAATCGGTCAGTCCAAACTTAGCAACATCATAGCCATCAATAGATATTTTTCCCCTTTCCAGTTCCACAATCCTAAATAAAGCGTTAAGCATGCTAGATTTTCCAGCCCCAGTTCTTCCGACAATTCCTACTTTCTCACTTGGAGAAACCGTAAAGGATAAGCCATGCAGGACAGGAGGAAGTTCAGGCCTATAACGTAGGACAACATCTTCAAACTTTATTGATCCTGATGAAGGCCAAGCAGGAGTTGGGCGATTGCTCTCTATTATAGCTGGAGCTTCAGAAGGTAAATCTATATATGTGCCAACACGCTCCACGGCATTTAAACTATTTTCAGCACTACTTGCTTGTCTCAAAGCACCGCTCAACAGGGTGGTGATAAATAAACAATAGCTGAGAAGTAAACCCATCATTGATGCAAAAGCAACCTGCTTCTCTGCTTTTGCATTCTGCAAGATTGCAAAAGTTGCTGTCAGCCAAATCATGACGCCTCCTAGTGTTTCCAACCTGATGGTGAGCCAACGATTTGAACTAGTGTTTGCGAGGGAGAATCTGATGTTATTGTCCATTGAATTTCCATTGATTTTAGCCATCCTATCATATGCTTTGAATGCACGAATGGTCGACAAACCATTTAATGCTTCTCCAAATTGAGCATAAATGGGGGATCTGCTTATGGAGTCTAAGCGTTTCACTTCACGAGATGTATTCTGTACATTGAAAATGGAGATGGTTATTAGAAGTTGTATACAACAGAAGCTTCATTGTGTGGTGGATTAGATAACTAACTTAAAAACATTTATGATATTTCCTCATTTTATGAAAATCCATAAGAGCTGCTTAAAGGAATGAGAAAGCAAACTAAGGAAGTAAACAATTGGGCTACATTATGATCTCCTGACAGGTACAAATATGCTTATATTCCCTCATCACATACAAATATGCATTCAAGATGGATAATGCCACATAAATACTCATTGAACACAATTAAGATAAAACTAAAAAGTGCTGACCATTCTGACTTTTGAACACGATCCTCTTCCAGTTCCAAAATCTTGGAAGGGCATAACTGCAGACCAGAAAGATGGGTCTTTTAATTACCTTTAGAGTCATCAGCTTAGGATATAATTCAGTTTCCTTGGTTTTTCTAAATTTCGTTTGACATGCAGTTTACCTTTATCTAAGACCAGGCCAGCTTTTTAAATAGTTATGCACAATTGGAAACAAGATACATAAACTATTAGACAGTAAAGTATGTTTTCTGATATTTTAAACAGCAGACAACAAAAAGTAGATGGCATAATATTGAATTTACCTTACCTGGTAATATAAATAAACAGCATAGAATATGATAAGTAGGGGCATTATGGCCCATAGCGATATTGTGCTCGTGATGCTGATCAGCACAAAAGTTGAAAGGAGCTGCCACAGTCGCCCCACAAAATTATGGATGAAATTAGCAACATTGCGATCTATATCACCTAGATCCCTTGAAAACCTATTGATTACACGTCCAGTTGGATTGGTGTGGAAGAATAGCATTGGCGCTCTTAAAATAGAATCTAGCATGGAATCATGCAGCCTTTTGGCCGCACGAAGACTTGAAATTATCAACCAATAAGAGTTCACTAGCATCATAGTCACCTGAATCAAGCAAACAAGGATTATGATGTCAACAAATTGTTACAATTATGTAAGCTTCTCTTCAATGCCATTTTTTATTCTTAACATTGAAAAAAAAATGTAGATTTTTATTGTTTTCCCCTTTGTTCTCTTTTAATCCTTTTTCATTCTTCAATAAAAAAAAAATTAAGTGGAGTATCTAGGGTTGCATAGAACAATTTTTATGCCCTTCTTCTCTAAACAATTTAGTTTTGACCATATTTACTATTAACTAACAGGACTGAATATTCTGCTAAATTGAATAGAAAAAACACAAATTCTGGGGATAACTTGTGAAGAAGGCTGGAAAGTAGACATAGGAGGATAAGTTAATGCAAAAGGATTAGTTGCCATGTCAAATGAATACTGCAGCGGACCCACCTGACCAAATGAAAGAAGTGCGTGAATGGTAATGTAGTATCCAAGGTTATAATTCTTTGAAGTGCTTTGACCTGCCCAAACACCTAACCAAGTACTACTTGAAACTCTGAAAACTTCTGTTGACAAATAGCATGCAAAAAGTATCATAATTACCCATAGGCCTCCTGATGCATTTGTGTACCTACAAATAGAAACAACATAAATGCATCAATACAGAAGATATTGATTTATTTGAGAGTAATTTTCAGATAAATAGGACCTGAAACTGGGTATTCTCAACTTGGGGGAATCATGGCGCCACCATAGGTTTAATTGCAAATACATTTTGCATAATTCATGAACATAAGAAACTAAGAAGCACGAAAGAATAAATTAAAAACAGATTCCTGAAATTGCGATGGGTGTAGGGTTCGAGAATATTGTAAATGAATCTAGAGGGTTTAAAGAGAGGACAGTACATGTTACTGAGTGCTTCACTAAGATAACTAAAGAAACTTTGGACACAGCTAAAATAATCTGAACAACCTTCAAGTAGAGTTAGGTTTTATGGTGCCTATATGTGCTGAACACAAAGACAACTCTTTTTCAGAAAGTTCAGTGCTTCCCAGGATGTGATGACATCTTTTCAATTTTAAATTCCATTAAAGGTCCACATTGAACAAACTAGGTCTTATTGACAATTTAATTTTTATGTTGGAGTGCTAATAATGTCACATACAAATTCTATTACGGGACCTGGAAAGGATTAATCCTCTTGCAAGCAAAATTTAGGGTTGTTTGGTATAGCTAGCTTCTATCTAATTTTGTAACAAAGACAACTTTTAGTGGGGATCACTCACTCTTTCATTAACATTTGACATTTTGAGATTCTATCACAACACCTTAATCCAAAAATACCTAGTACGTGCTGCAAAAGCTATTTAAATTTGAAGCAATTGGATATATAAGTTTTTGTTCATGAATCATGAGTCTAAAAATAACACCCTCACCATACCTTGTCAAAACTTGCCAACTGACAATTCCTGTTTCCCTTTCTTCTTGCTTGATAAGTACAGATTTCCCTCTCCCTGTCTTTGTATGTGAATCTTCTGGCAACTCATTCACCTCCACCCACCCATCACCAGCCGGTTTGGAGACTTTCTTCTTCAAGTTTTTGCTGTCATCCTTTTCTTCCTGTTCTTCCATCTCTTCCACCTTCCCAGCATTTTCCATGAGTATCCGGAATAACCCGCCACGTTTGGAGAGCTCCTCAAAGGTTCCCTCCTCTTTAATCATACCATCAGAAATCAGAACAATTCTATCCACCCAAGGAAGAAAATGTAGCTGGTTTGTAACAAGTATCCTTGTTTTTGCATGCAGTTCTTCCTTGATACAGCTGTTAAAAACCTGGAAATGACTTCAGATTAGACCACTATGATGCACCCTTCAATAAACTTGTTAATAAATATTCAGAGTGTTGAACTTTTGATAATCATAGCTTACAAAATTATTAGAGCATTAGCCCTACATAAGAAACAGAAATTAAAAAGCTATATAAATAATTGGCAAAGAATTAGGTTCAAAATACATTTCTCATCCAACTAATTTAATTAACCTCAGAATAGAGAGTAACACACTGCTCTTAAAGACGAGCCTTGAAATTCCATGTTGCATAACATTAAAAGTACCTGGCGACCAACACGAGCATCTAGAGCACTTAAAGGGTCATCAAATATGTATATGTCAGAATTGGAATAGACAGCTCTAGCCATAGAGACTCTCTGCTTTTGCCCACCACTGATATTCACCCCTCTTTCCCCAATCTCTGTGAGATCACGACTCTGGAGATATAAAAATAAGATAGTTATGGAGATGTTCCAAATAAGCAGAAGTCATGGCAAAGATATAAGTTTGTATGTCTACTTACAGGAAGAAAGTCAAGATCGTGTTGTAATGCAGTTACATCAATAGTCCTCCAATATTTTGCAGGGTCAAATTCAGAGTCAAACAATATGTTTCCACGCAACTGAGATAATGAATATTGAAGTTTAGAAATGTGCAGGGTGAAAACAGATAAGTACGAGGATTCAATAAGAAACTAGAGAATATCAAAAATATTAGATTATAAGGAAGCTGTAACTCACAGTAGCATTAAAGATCCAAGAAACTTGAGGAACATAGGCAACTGTCCCTCTGATAACAACACATGCATTTTCCAAAGGAGGCAACTCCCCAAGCATTGCTGATAAGAGCGATGTCTTTCCTTCTCCAGTTCCACCGACAATTGCAACTAAGCTGCCAACTGGTATGTCCAAATTGATATTTGATAATGTAGGTTTCTGTGCCTGAAGAAAGACATGAATTTAAAACTCCTTTTTCATATAGGAAAGCTGCATCTGAGTATGAATTCAGCTAATAAAATCACTATGTATAAACTACCATGTAACCAACCTAAGGGAAATGCAGGGTGCTTTTGGGTCAATTTATTAGCAGTATAAAAAAGATGGAGATATTTACCTTTGCATCCCAAGAAAAGTTTCCATTTTTAATTGAGATAGCTGGGAGCCCCTGTTCAAGAGATGGATTTGGTGCTACAATTCTCTCTTCAGCCAAAAGCAGTTCCTCTAGACGTTGTAATGCTACATGCACTTTTACAACCTAAGAACTCTTATAATGTTAGATTATATTTGAAAATAAAAAAATCGTAAGTAATCAGATTGGAACCTCAGACACCCGTAATCTAGACCCAGTTTGGGTGCAAATGCAACAAAAAGTATGGACCACGTAAAACCGCCATAAATTTCAACTTCCTAACAAAGCAAAGAAATAACCAAATCGAGAAAACAAAATATACTTGCATTAGAAAAGAACAAGATTATACATGAAAAAAAAAATTCATAATAACTTCAAGGAGAATTCATTCACCGAAAGGCATATTACAAGAAAAGGAAGCTGGAGCTCATATAGATCTTTAAGTAGTTTCCTATGTTTTTGTCAATTATGCTTATATACATCTTATATTTTTAAGTTTTAGTTTGGTTTCGATATGCGTATCTTAGAATGTCCAGATTTTGTCAAACTGCTGTTTGTTGTGGCAATCAATCAACACTAGCTGGTTGCCAACTTGGATGTTTATGCCATACAAATTCATTTTCTGGCATCCTTTTTTACAAGAAATAGAATTAGTTTTTATTAATGGTATCAAAATTGACTTTAATAATAAATTTTGCTACGCTATTCTTCTGTGCACTATCTTGTGGATGTTTTAGCCTCATTGTAAACATGTCTGTATACTAAACAAATGCTATATAATGTAAGCTTCTGGACTAGATGGAGCAATATTGTGTGGAGAAATAAGTATATAATACATAAATATAAAAGAGGAAAAATAGACTGAACCTGACTTAGTAAATTAGGAAGCAATATTAGAGGAAGTCGCAGTACTCCAAAGAGAGTGAGTGACGTAAATGCCCTTGAAGGTGTCAAATCTCCACCCAATAAAGTGAATGTTCCAAATGAAGTGACCGTCACAATTATGGGAATGCTGCTTAGTGAAAAACTGTTAAACTGCATCAGAAAACATCTAATTAGAAGAATATAAAGCTAAGAATGAGATAGTCAACAGTAAATTTAAACGCAAATTTTATATGTTGCATTTAATTATGTTAGTGTAAAGTTTAGATCAAGATAATGCATTCAAGAAGGATGATTATAACTACAATGACAAAAAACAATTTTATTGGTGGCCATCATGCCCGCACACTTGCCTTCCTATAGCATACTCAATACATGCAATTGTGGAGTGAAAATCATGAATAGTAACCAGATAGCACAAAGAATATATTAGACTGAGTCCCATGTCATACAGCAGACAAGAATTGTGCTTTGCGAAAGCATAACAGCTCATTGTTCCGTATACTTTGGACTCTAGATTGGACGCTTTTCTCCCATGCATAACATCTGAAACATTTTACATTATAGTGTTGGAACAATCACTATTGACGATATAAAACTGTATAGAAATCTAAGAAATACTTATGTAATTCAACCATACTTCACAGTGTCCATGGCAGCCAAAATTTCATTCGTGAAACCAACTCTTTTGTCAGTCCATTGCAATCCTTCCTTGGTTAGATTTTGCATTTTTGTAATCATAAATGTCTGTTGTCACAAAACAATAAGAGGATTATATAGAATAAGCAATTAGAGATGAACTGACTTATAGCATCACGGATATTGCTCTAGAGAACCATGTCATTACGGCTTCTAAAAGATACTAATCTTTATATGCATTGTCAACTTAAAACTAAGGTCAAAAGTGACATCAAAACATGCACAGGATGTTAAATTAGTGGGTAAAATGGGAGGATTAATTTACAAAAGAGACCTAGTGTGGATAGGATCTTGGATATGCTTTGCATATAAAGCGATAGTAGAAAAGTGTTTATATGGCTAACCAATAAAGAAGAGAAAAGTATGGCTGGACTCTCTAAGTTACAGATTTTTTTCAAAAAAGAAAATTGAAAATAATCATACGATAAAAATGTACAAAAAGGATGAATGGAAAAACAAAAGATGCATGCAAGCTTGCTTACCTGCAGTGGAACCATGAGCACCAGTACTAGTGACCCAAGAAGTGAAGCAACACCGAGTTGCTGGTAAAGAAGAACCACAGATATTATAACACGGAATGGGGCTGACCACAGATTATGAAGGTCTTGGCATATTAGCTGAAAGATGTAAAAGGCTTATTAATAATAATAATTCAATCCCCTTCCCACAAAAAACGCCACAAATAAAAGTAAAAGATACCATTGCAGAGTTGAAAAATAAGATTATATTTAAAAAAAAAATAGAGTATCATTGGCAACTTGCAAATGCAAAGCATAATTAATACAGATCATTGCGTATCTGCAGAAGTCAACCTACTTTATAATTGTTTCACTAAGTGAACCAGCTTATCAGCTTGACTTATGATACAAATGTAAAAGTACACCTTTCGACTGATAATGTTACTTTAACAACATAAGAATTCATACACATCAAATCACCAATCAGCAACTTCTGTAACAGCTTTCAGTCACATTTAGAGTTTTTTGACTTAGTTGTTGTTTCCAACAATAAGTAATTATTCTCTCCTTAGATGATCCTTTTAGGTATTGATCATTGATTAAATTGTATTCCTTTGTGTTTTCCAAAGTATGCTTCAGAGGCATACATGGAAGATATAAATGAACATCCGCTCTAAATTTTTGCAGATTTCTATTGCTACATACATAACATCTGTAGTCAGATATCGAGGTCTGAAATTAGTGGCATCAGTCAATGTATGCATGTACAAGGTTGTCAACAAACAGCCTACCTGAAGTGCTTTCACATCTGTTGTCACCATGTTAATTATTTTCCCAGAAGGGAAATTCTTCTGAGCATTGTGAGTCAGTCTTAAAGATTTACGAAATATCGCTGCCACCTAAAATAGGAAAATAGTGGAGCGTGAGGCAATAATTTCATAATAACCAACTCTTCAGGAGTGAGGAAACTTAAATCAGGAATCTAACTTCAACAGTTGAATCAGAACCAAAGAATTGATCCATGCACACTCTAATAGAGAGAGGATTTTACCAAAGTTGACTTCAGATGGAAACCAACACGACATACATTCTGAAGATAGTGGGCATTGCATAGCACGCCAAAACACTAAATCAAGTTAAATTAAAGTATCAGTGATCAGAATCAACAAGCTATATGCTGGTGCAACAACTCGTATGTTTGTCAAGAATGCAAAAAGAAAGGTACTGAATTGGAATAACAATGAGTGTGTGCAATCTCATTTCTATGAAAATAAAAATCAATAGTAAGAAACAGTGAGACATACCACCCCGAGAAAAATTGAGAAGGCATAGATGTAACAGATCCAGGCAGAATTGCCTTGTTGCATTGACTGCAAACGATAAGAAGAGATTATAATTTTTGGGTCTCGACACCATGCACAGGTTTCATAAAGAGGTCCAAGTCCTACTTTGTAAAAAGGAAAAGAATACAAAGACAGAAAATGAATTTAAAATGTGTTTTTCTATTGAGTAACATATCGTAGAACCAAATCAGCTAAACATTTTCTTTCACCGCAGCAAATAACATAAAAGAAATAAAAACCTGCCAGACAGCCAATGAAGAAGAAAGTCATTTATCAATGATGTCTTGGCAAGAAAGAAACTAACCTGCAGGAGGTGATTCAACAAAACAGGACCCACGAACTGAGAAATATCACTTCCAATCTACAACATATTCAAATAAAAATTTAGCACGGTCAATAGTTGTAAGGATGAAATGAACATTATTTCTGATGTGCAACAATCTAGATAATCCTTTCCATAGATAATTCCAATGCATTAGACAAGCTTTATTGATTTGTGAGACATGTTACAGAAACGAGATATCCATGTGGCAATAACGCTTCATGTTCTCGAGCATTCACATTATTTATCATAAAAAAATACAGTTACTTATTTTGTAGATATCTTATCAAAAAAGATAAAAGCAAAAGGGAAAGAAAACCTCAGCTGACGAATATTGTCTAAAGATCAAGGATTAACAATTTGAAATCATACCAATGTCATTTAAAGAATCAAATCCATTTTTCAGATTACAAGTGAGAGGCCTTGAACAACTTCCTTACACCCTTTTATATTCTGATTCACACACTTTACAAGAGTCACACAATAGGAAAAAAACTGCACATTCAGGTTTAAAGAGTAATATACGACTCAATCTCACCACTAGTTGTGCGGCACTTATGAATGCTGCAATTGTTAAGTTCCATAATAGAAAATAAGTCAAGAAATCTCAAAATGCACTTATGCAATTAGTTGAGAAATGTGAGCAACAGAAGCCAGCTACGGCTACACAAAAAAAGGGGTCATAAAAAACTCCCAAGTTTTCCAAACTCAAATTACCTAAAACATTTGAGGAGGTTCAATCAACAAAGGAACTTGCCACATGAAAGAATGCAAGGTAATTTGTTCTCTTAAGGAACTAAACAAGTTTGGAGAAACTTTACATCCATACAGGTAGGGGAATGAGTTCAGTACCTTCATAAAACCTCCCAACCAAAACCTAAAGCACAGTTCAAGTAAAAAATTAAATGAGACAGACTGATAAGAGTATCTTTACATTAGAAATAACATTCTGTCTGATTGAAAAAGGAAGTAAAGGGAGGGGAAAAGCATGATCAATGTAATCCAATACCTTCCACCAAGGCTATTATTCAGTGCTCTTAAGAGCCATGGGTTGGATCTATGAGATTCCTCAATCCAACATCTCTGGAACCTGTAAAAATTTAAATCGGCTTTTTCAGTGCCCTCTGGTAAGAATACACATGGCGCCTTAATGTACTGAATTCTTATAGCAGAAAATACAATGGAAACAACGGATACAGACTTTTCAACAACAGTCTCAGTCTTGTCCCAGGTGTCTAACTTCCAAACATCTTCTTCAGTAATAGGCCTTTTATAGCCTAGCTGCATGAGTGGAGTTATCCATCCAAAATAGATCCCTAACAGAAGGAAACACAACAAATCATCAGTAGTAGCTTTAATCATCAGATGTCCAATAACCATCATCTTACATGATTGTAAAACAAAATCAAATGCAGCAAAAATGCTAGTGTCAACATTAGTTATCTTTGCAAAAATTAAAACACTTAAAGCAATTGTTGCAGAACATGTAGAATTACCAATGGTGAGCCGTTAATTTACCCAATTCAACTTATTTTTCCCCATTTACAAAATAATTCATGAACTGTGCATGCTCCTTTAAGCAAACACTCAATTGGGGAACTACTTACTGGAAAATATGCTGACGTGCCTCTCAGGACAGACCTGCTCTCCTCCAGGAAGTTGTTCATATTCAGCATAGTTAACAGACTCAGCTTGCAGTACAGTGTAACCGGGATAAGGATCCAATTTAGGAACATAAAAAAGAAGAAGAATCCCAAATAAAACCTACAACAGAGGAACAGCCACAAACCAAAATGACTAACAAGCTTTCCAATGAAGTGCAAGGAAAAGGCCTAAGTTCATTGATTCTGTTCCTATTGACAAGAATAGGCTTAGGACCGCATTGTTTTTTCCACATTAAGATGACATACAGGAGCTCCAACTTAGTACAGAGATCACTTAGAATTACATAAAGGCGATGGTGCACAAACAAACACGAGGAAAAGAAAATAAATAAATAAAAGTAAGCAACAAACCTGGCAAAATACCATGTTGATACATAGATGCAGTGTGAATCTGCAATAATTAATACAAAGACAATTAAATATATCCCTCCAACACGTATAAACAAATGTTCATGCATCCTTGCCTTTAATAAACATGAAGACCATGTAATGGAACCAATCCATTCTCAATGACGCAGAAACCAGTCCAGTCTAATGATAACCATGCAACTGAAATATTTTTATCAATGTAACTTGTCTTAAATTAATTGAGTAAAGTACTTCACCAAATATTTTTTTCAATTTAGATGATATTGGAGCTTTGGCTGGAAAATAAAACAAATCACAAGGATATGTATCATTTATTGATTATATAAACTTGTATTACAGTATTAAAATGGAAATATGAAAACAAAAGAGAAAACATACTTCTAATGGATAACTTCATGAACAGGAGAAAAACTAACCTACTGTAGTAGTTCATCATTGGAAGAATGAGATTTAGAATAACAGCATTCCCCACCAAAACATAAATAACTCCGAATCGTACATACCACCTAAACTCACAAATGTAAAGTTTAGTTTCCAGACCAATCATTATAAGCATGGAGCACCAAGCAAGAGCCTCAATGATCAAAGAGACCATCTGCAAGAAAAGAGGCAGTTATTTTGCAAGTCATATGGTAAGAAAGATGATGGCCTCGCCTAACCATCATAACAAAGGGAGGAACAGTTCAGATGTAATTTAACAATTTGGTTGGTTTTTACAGTGCTTAGACAATTCCATATTCTGTATGCTTCGGAACTCTGAATATGTGATGCAACAAAGATTTGAACAAATTTTCATTTAAGATTAAAAACCAAGTGATATCTATCAGTATCTAGCAACAGAAAACAAAACTAACGATTCAGTTTGCCAGTTGATTATGCAATAGCTATAACCCTCAAAAACAACAATCCCAGAAAATTTATTTCCACGATCTTTAACATTCCAAATGATTTCAGGAGAAGCTTGAAGCTAAAATTTATTAATTTTAAGCACATTTTATTTTGTGGGACACATGCTAAATTTGAGAAACAAATGCCAAGTCTAGAAAGAATAGGAGAGAGAGAAGAAAACAGCATATCATAGCAATGACAAGAAAACACCCACCTCAAAGGGAGCAAGACTAGTCTCTCCATCCAAGTTAAAGATAGAAATACCCATGACCAATCTTAATAGAGGTTCAGTTGTACAATAGCCAGCCAGCAGTCCCAACAAATAGTTATAGCAATTCGAACTCAAACGATACCTCCGCACTTTCAAATTTTTCTTCATAAGCCATATGCGATAGATGCATAAGCCCAAAAGAACCAAATTTGAAAATAAAAAGACTAGACTGTCAATTGCACAGGTTGTGTATGCCCCAAAAGTGCTAGCCGCTGCTTTTGCCCAAATCCCATTTGCCACTGGTTGACAATACCAAACCAATGGAGCAAAGGCCATCTTTATCACCTACAACAATTGACAACTAAATTTAGACACATTACATGGCCGTAATCACTTTCAGATTACCAGAATGAGCAAGAGCGTAAAAACTTCTGTCCTCACCTAGTGAATTACTCCAAAACCTACCTTGGCAGTAAACTAACTGCAAGATTAATTCATAGTCTAAATAACAAGAACATGGAAACCGATTGCAACAGTATTTATATTATTATAACGCTTTAAGCACACAAAAGAAGAAAAACCCATTTTTATTTAAACATTTGTCAATCCAACCAAATAAAAGAAAGCACTGATATAAACACAATGAAAGAACCCCTCATTTCTTTGCTGAAGAAACACGGTAGACAGAGGAAAAGAAAGAAAATGCTGATTCACATGATCTCTACTCTCTAAAGCAAAAATCCATGTCAGTCATTTAAGAAACAGTTCTAGCTTTATGATCATCAAAACAATTAAACACTAACTTTATAATCATCAAAACAATTAGTGTAAAATCCAATACCCAGAATCATTTCCAACAATTTCTCAGCAACCATGCAGAGCAAAACCCAATAGTAGTAAACCACTAACAACCATAAGAACTATTACTATATCAACGGAGAAAAGAACTATACCTCTAAATTCAGTCGCTCTTCTCTTACAATTGCCTGAGTTTTAAGTAGAAATACAAGTGAAACAATCATAAAAAGGCAAGAGAAGTGAATTCACCGGTACGTAGTCTGCATGAGTAAGTTCTTCTTTTAGTTTCAAAATACATAACAACGTTACCGTTAGTCTGTTACATAATAATACGCTGTGAAACAAGAAAACATAATACAAATAACTACGGAGGCGGCCATGAACCCCAATAATTCAACGATGTAAATAAAAAGCAGCCATCGTTAACTCTATCTTTGGCAACTTCTTGTCTGTATGATAGTAGATTTACAGAGATTAGGTGATGGAATCATGCAGAATTGATTTTGTTATTATGTTCGATTATTATTCTTATTCTCATTCTCATTCTCATTATTACATTCGATAATAATTATTCTTATTCTTCATTAACTGAGTAGTGCGTCTTCAAAAGAATTTATAAAGACTGCATTCTGATTTTTAGATGGATAGCATTAGCGCCAAGATTCTATAACGTGAATATTTAATTAAAAATAAATACCAATTAAATTACTTTCTTCGTTAATTTTAAAAATGTTCTATACCACATACATAATTTTTTTTACTATGCACCTTAAATATTTTTTAAATTAAAATTTATTTCTTTATACATAACGCAAATATTTGAGAAATAAAGTTTATATTATTTTTATAATTTATTATTAAAGAAAATAAAAAAGTATTGATAGAATAATGTCACAACTCAGGTTAAAATCAAGAATGCAGTCATTGGCTGTTGAGTATAAGGAATGTTTACCAATCACTTTAATATGTTCCTTTCCCTCAAAATTAAGTAAAAGCATTCAGCTTTCTTATAAATGAAGCAAATCATTATGTAAGTGTGTTTTTTCTCAAACAGTAGTATAATTTTCATATTACATCATTCTCTTATTAGAAACTATGCGTTTGAATAATCTGTCACATTGAATTTTTTGTCAGTCATCTTTACATTTGGAAGCTACATTTCATTGGAAGATGGAAGGCAAAGATGTATACAATTAGGCATGTTTTATTCAATAGGAGGCAAGCTATCTGTTATGAAACCTAACTTTCAACATTGTCCCAATCTAACAGACTTTCTTCAAAATCATACTCTGGTTGTCGAAGCCTGTGCTGCTGGCCCAACCTGCCCATCAAAGCAAGACCTAAAGAGAAAAAATGGAAAAAACTAATGTTATATCAGGAAGACCAACTAAAAATGAAACTTATCAAGTAAATTAACGAAATTGTTTTAAAAAGAATCAGTCAGGCTGTGATATTGTGATTCAACGAATTCACAAGTTAGCTTCTTTTACAAGCACATGCGAAAAAGAGTAGACATGCTTGTGAGTTTGCAAATATTTACATTCATTTAAGTGATGTATAGAAATCTTATATTTGCAAGGTGTTAGATGTGTACCTTCAACCATTCTATAGAGAGCTGACCACCATCGATCTCTTGGAACTTGGTTTTGATCTAGTGTTTCATCTATAACTTTATCATGCTTCCCCTCTAAAACTCCCTGCAATGTTACCACTGCATCTTTTGTTTTCCCAAGGATATCATTCTCGTCATTAAGGTCAAAAGTTTGAAGGTCGTTTTGCGAAGAAGTGAGACTAAGAGCCAGGGCAAATTGCGCAGCAGCAGCCCAGTGGGAAGAGACTAGGCATCTCCTCTGGCTATTCTGCCTCTTGTTTTCTTTACCTTCGAAAACTAAGCTACGTAAGTACTGAGCATTAGCAGGCCCTGTACTTTGAACCATCCTTGCGAATGCACTTTCCTCTTTCTTTAGCAGTGTTTCTGGGGTATCATGTTCTAAAACCTAATAAGAAAGGTTGAAAGTTCTTAAACAACAAATTAACAAAAATTGATTTAAATACAAACTATTTGTTTCTCATATGAAATGCCATTCAATTTCCAAGTTGGACTCAATACTGAATGAGGAAAGCTCCAAACATACCTGACCAGCATCAAGGACAAGAATTTGGTCACAGTCAATTATGGTATTGAGTCTGTGTGCAATAATGAGCATTGTGCAGGATTTGAATTCTTCACGGATGGTTCTCTGGATAAGAGCATCTGTTCTGACATCAACAGCAGCAGTTGCTTCATCAAGAACAAGAATCTTTGATCTCCGCAGCAATGCTCGAGCAAGACTTAACAGTTGTCTCTGTCCAACACTGAAATTCTCCCCTCCCTCGGACACCTTGGCTCATGTAAAATTACAACTAAGTTGGCACTTGATAATAATTTTTCAAAAAGCCATCTGTTTCATACATAACATAACATGCAGTTCGGAACCTTGATTTTAGTTAAACTTATAATTTTAATTGGATTAGTACCTAGACATGCCCAAAATTTTGCAAAATCAAAGTGGAATTAAGTGACTAATTTGAATATATCCAAACAATCTCTTTTATACCTCAGCATCCAGACCAAGGGAATTTTTCCTGATTACATCTTTCAGATGTGCTCTCTCTAAAGCCTCCCAAAGATCAGCATCGTTGTGCTCACTAAATGGATCAAGATTGAACCGCACAGTTCCTTGTAAAACAAAGTGAATTAGAATGACAATTTATTGGAGAAGTTTTTATCGCAAAACAAAATAAAGGAAGAAACTAAGACTATTAGTTCACTGTACCATTGTCTCTTTCCTTTCCGAAAGTCAGGTTATAATATCTTTGTTTAATATGTCTATAGGTATTTCAAAATATATATATATATATAACAAGTAAAGTACTATTGATAATAAAAATACAAGATTTTCGTTGTATGAAGTAGTATAAAAAAAATATTAATAATTAAGGATGTTTACATAGCCTCCTCATTCCTAATAGAACAAAGCTTACTATGTCAAAACATTTCAAGTATGGATCATCACAAGTTCATAGTTTCAAGTTTGTTTCATTATATTCTCATTTACATACAGTAGGCTATGATATAGACCAGGACTTTTGTCAAATATCCCTATGCATTTAAATAAATAACCAAACAAATTGGATTAGTGTCTAATGCAGCAATATCAATTTGAACAAGATATAAAAAATTTTAAAGTAATTCAGATGAAAAATAACAGAAGGAATAAAATCATGATAATGTAGGACTGGCTAAATAAACTGGAAATTTATTAAAACAGGGAATACCTGAGAAAAGAACTGGTGATTGTGGTATGATACTAAGAACTTTTCGCAGATCAGTCAGTCCAAACTTAGCAACATCACAGCCATCAATAGATATTTTTCCCTTTTCCAGTTCAACGATCCGAAATAAAGCATTAAGCATGCTAGATTTTCCTGCACCAGTTCTTCCAACTATTCCTACTTTCTCACTTGGGGAAACTGTAAAGGATAATGCATGCAAGACTGGAGGAAGTTCAGGCCTATAACGTAGGACAACATCTTCAAACTTTATTGATCCTGATGAAGGCCAAGCAGGAGGGGGGCGATTGCTCTCTACTATAGATGGAGCTTCAGAAGGCAAGTCTATATATGTGCCAACACGCTCCACGGCATTTAAACTATTTTCAGCCCTACTTGCTTGTCTCAAAACGCCGCTCAACAGAGTGGTGATATTTAAACTATAGCTGAGAAGTAAACCCATCGCAGATGCAAATGCGGCCTGGTTTTCTGCTTTTCCATTCTGCAAGACTGCAAAAGTTGCTGTCAACCAAATCATGATGCCTCCTAGTGTTTCCAGCCTGATGGTGAGCCAACGATTTGAACTAGTGTTTGCAAGGGTGAATCTGATGTTATTGTCCATTGACTTTCCGTTGATTTTGGCCATCCTATCATATGCTTTAAATGCACGAATGGTTGACAAACCATTTAATGCTTCTCCAAATTGAGCATAAACAGGGGATCTGGTTATGGAGTCTAAACGTTTCACTTCACGAGATGTACTCTGCAAATTGAAAATGAAGATGGTTAATAAAACATACAAAATCAAAAGCTTTGTTGTATGCTGGATTACATGACTAACTTAAAAACTTCTTGATATTTCCATATTTTATGACAAAATATAAGAGCTACTTAAAGGAACTGCATGTATGAGGAAAGCAGAGTGTTAGGAAGTAAGCAATTGGAATTATATTATGTTCCCCTGATAGAAACTACATAATTTAGCTGATATTCCCTCATCATGTACAAATACGCATTCAAGTTGGGTAATGATACATAATAACTAAAAAAGTTTTACAAATCTGATTTTCAAACACCATCCTCTTCCAGCTCCAAAATCCTGGAAGGGTATGACTGCAGATCCAGTAAGACGGGTCTCTTGATTACCTTTAAAGTTGTCAGGTTAGGATACAATTCAGTTTGCTTGGTTTTTCTAAACTTCAGGAGACTTGCAGATTACCTTTATATAAGATCAGGACAGCTTTGAAAACAGTTTATTCGTAATTGGAAAAAGATACAATAACTATTACATAGTAAAGAACTTTTCTGAAATTTGAAACAGCATACAACACAAAGTAGGTGACATAAAATTGAATTTACCTGGTAATATAGATAAGCGGCATAAAACACGATAAGAAGTGGCATTATGGCCCATAGTGATATTGTACTCACAATGCCTATCAGCACGAAGGTTGAAAGGAGCTGCCACAGTTGGCCCATAAAACTATTGACAAAATTAGCAACATTGCGATCTATATCACCTATATCTCTTGAAAACCTATTGATTACACGTCCAATTGGATTGGTGTGGAAGAATAGCATTGGAGCTCTTAAAATAGAATCTAGCATGGAATCATGCAGCCTTTTGGCTGCACGAAGACTTGAAACTATCAACCAATAAGAGTTCACCAACGTCACAGTTACCTGAATCAAGCAAAAGAGGATTATGTTGTCAAAAATACATTACAATTACAAAAGTTTTCTCTTCAACCCAGTTTCTGATTCTCATGAAAAGAATAAATGGTGAATTTTTTGTAGTTTTCCTTGATATTCTCTGTTAATCCTTTTTCATCTATAGGGTTGCAAAGAACAGTATTTAAGCAAGTCCTTCTTTAAACAATCTAGTTTTGACTATATCTACTATTGCCTAATAAGGACTAATTATTCTGCTAAATCGAACGGAAAAAAACCAGCTCTGGGAATAACTGGTGAAGGAGATTGGAAAATAGACAATACCGTAAGTTAATGCAAAAGGATGAGTTGCCATATTAAATGAATACTGATGCCAGCCATCTAATAATAGAAGACCCACCTGACCAAATGCAAGAAGTGTGTAAATGGCAATGTAGTATCCAGGGTTATAATTCTTTGAAGTGCTTTGATCTGTCCAAACACTTAGCCAAGTGCTACTTGAAATTCGGAGAACTTCAGTTGACAAATAGCATGCAAAAAGTATCACGATTACCCATAGGCCTCCTAATGCATTTTTGTACCTGCAGATAAAAAGAATATATGTGCATGAATACAGAAGATATCACTTGGTTTGGGAGTAATGTTTAGATAAATAGTCCATACTTGGTTTTTTGGAATTTAGGGGAACTATGATGCCACAATAGGTTTTATTGCAAATAGATTTTGGATAATTCATGAACATAAGAAACTAAGAAGCATGAAGTAATAATTTAAAAAAAAAAGAGAGATACCTGAAATTGCAGTGGGTTATAGGGTCAGAGAATACCGTGAATACAGCTCCATCCCATACAGTACAAGGAATTTAGATGGTGTACAGATTAGACAGTACATGTTATTAAGTGCCCCACTAAAATAACTTAACAAAACTTTGGACACATCTAAAATAATCTGAATAAAGTTCAAGTAGAGTTAGATTTTATGGTGTCTATATGTGCTGTGAACACAAAGACTACTTCTTTGCAGAAAGCTTAGTGCTTCCCAGTATAGATGACATCTTTTCAACTTTAAATTTCATTTAAGGTCCACATTGAACCAAATAGATCTAACTGACGATTTAAATTTCATGTTGGAGTGCTAAGAATGTCACACAGATTCTGTAAGGAGACCTGTAAAGGATAAATCTTCTTGACACCTAAATTTTGGGTTTGGTCCATACAACTGGCTTCTACTTAACTTTGAAATCACAGCTGAAAAAGTGTTCGTTAAACACCAACTTTAAGTGGGGATGACATTATGAGATTGTATCCTATACCAACAATGACTTTAAAAACCCTAAGACCTCAATCTCAAACAAATCTTAGTACGTGCTGAAAAAGCTATTTCGAGTTCAAGAAATTGGAGATATATTCTTTTGTTATTCATTGATCATGAATCTTAAAACAACACCCTCGCCATACCTCGTCAAAACGTTCCAACTGACAATTCCTGTTTCCCTTTCTTCTCGCTTGATAAGCACAGATTTCCCTCTCCCTTTCTTCGTATACCTGGCATCTTCTGGCAACTCATTCACCTCAACCACCCCATCAGTAGCAGGTTTGGGAACTTTCTCATTCAAGTTTTTGCTGTCATCCTTTTCTTCCTGTTCTTCCATTTCTTCCATTTTCCCAGCATTTTTCATGAGTTTCTGGAATAGCCTGCCATGTTTGGAGAGCTCCTCAAAGCTTCCCTCCTCTTTAATCATTCCTTCAGAAACCAGGATAATTCTATCCACCTGAGGAAGAAAATGTAGCTGGTTTGTAACAAGTATCCTTGTTTTTCCATGCAACTCTTCCCTGATACAGCTGTTAAAAACCTGGAAATGACTTCAGATTAGACCAATATGACGCATGCTTAATAAACTTGTTAATAGATATTCAGAGGTCAAACTTTTGGTAATCATAGCTCAGAAAATTATTAGAGCATTACCCCCTGCATAGGAAACAGAAACTAAAAAACTATATAAATAATTGGCAGTCTCCTTTCTCTAGTAACAAATAAGGAACAATTGCTTTATTAAGGAAATTTCTCTGTAAAAAATCCAGAGGAAAGAATTAGGATCAAAAGGCATTGCTCCAGTGAATTTCATTAACCTCGAAATAGAATGTAACACACTGCTCTTAAAGAAAACCCTTGGGAAATCCCATGTTGCTTAACATTAAACGTACCTGGCGACCAACATGGGCATCTAGAGCACTTAAAGGGTCATCAAATATGTATACATCCGAATTGGAATAGACAGCTCTAGCCATAGAAACTCTCTGCTTTTGTCCACCACTGATATTCACCCCTCTTTCCCCAATCTCTGTGAGATCACGACCCTGGAGAAATAGGAATAAGATAGTTATGGAGACGTTCTAGAATAAGCAGAAGTCTTTGCAAAGATATAATTCTGTATGTCCACTTACAGGAAGTAAGTCAAGATCATGCTGTAATGCAGTTACATCAATAGTCCTCCAATATTTTGCAGGGTCAAATTCGGAGCCAAACAATATGTTTCCACGCAGCTGAGAGAATAAATATTGAAGGTCAGAAGTGTGCAGGATGCAAACAGATAAGTTCAAGGATTCACTAAAAAAACTAGAGAAGATCAAAGCATAAGATGATTATTGAATATATAAGCAAGTGATAACTCACAGTGGCATTGAAAATCCACGAAATTTGAGGAACATAGGCTACTGTCCCTCTGGTGACAACACTTGCATTTTCCAAAGGAGGCAACTCTCCAAGCATTGCTGATACAAGCGACGTTTTTCCTTCTCCAGTTCCGCCAACAATTGCGACTAAGCTGCCAACTGGTATGTCCAAATTGATATTCGATAATGTAGGTTTCTGCGCCTGAAAAAAGAAAAGTTTCACACTGCTATTACATATAGGAAAGCCATCCATTTCAGTATCAATTCAACTAATCAAATCTCTAAGTACATCTGAGCTACCATACAACCAACCCAAACCAAAGCAGGGTGCTTTGGGGTCACTTTATTAGCAGTATCATAGTAAATTAGTAAGTTCGTCCAAAGCACCAACCAAATCATATGCTCTTGATTCATGCCTCAAGGATGAACGCTCATAAATTTTCAATTTTTATGATGTTTTTGGATATCTTGTAAAGCATAAATATAAACTTTGTACTCCTTTTTTTCTTTTTTTGAGACGCAACTTTGTGCTCTTTAAATGCAATGAATCCTGGTATCATCTAAGAAAATCCCAGGAAGCAACATCATACAGTAAGAATAAGCGTTACCAAAGCTGCAATTTTTGTTTATTAGAGATGATACTGCCTTATCATTGGAGGAAAAGAATATGTAAATATTTACCTTTGCATCCCAAGAAAAGTTTCCATTTTTAATTGAGACAGCTGGGAGCCCTTGTTCAAGTGGTGGATTTGGCGCTAAAATTCTCTCTTCAGCCAAAAGTAATTCCTCAATACGTTGTAATGATACATTCGCATTTACAACCTGAGGACTATGATAGTGTTAGATTCTTATTTAGAAAGGAAAATTATAAGTGGTCAGATTGGAACCTTGGGAACCAGTAATGTAGACCAAATTGAGTGCTAGTGCAATAAAAAGTATTGACCACATACAAAACACCATAGATTTTCAACTTCTTAACAAAGGAAAGAGCAGACCGAAATTGAGAAAACAATATACACTAGCATTAAAGAACAAGGTTGTCCATGGAAAATAATTTTGACAATAAGTTCAAGGAGAATTTATTCCCAAAAGATATTACAACAAAAGGAAGCTGGTGCTTATAAAGAAATTTTAAGTTTTATTTTGGCTTCTATTTACAGATCTTAGGTGTCAAAGAGCTGTTTCATGTAACAACCAATCTACACTAGCCGTTGCTTATTTGGATATTTATGACGTACAAATTTGTATTCCTCTATGCTTATTTTTAAGAAATAGAACCAGTTTTTATTAATGGTATCAAAATTGAGATTTTATCAATAATTTTTCTATGCTGTTCTTCTGTGTATCATCCTATTGATGTTTTAGCATCATTATAAACATGTCTGTGTATAAGCAAATGCTACATTATGTATACATCTGGACTAGATGGAGCAATAATGGGGTGGTTTCAACAAAATTAACCTAATACATAAATAAAAGAGAGGAAAAATAGACTGAACCTGACTTAATAAATTGGGAAGCATATTTAAAGGAAATCGTAGCACTGCAAAGAGAGAGAGTGATGTAAATGCCCTTGAAGGTGTCAAATCTCCACCCAACAAAGTGAATGTTCCAAATGAAACAACCGTCACAACAGCGGGAATGCTGTTCAGTACAAAACTGTTAAACTGCACAAGGAAGCATCTAATTAGAAGAATAAAAAGCTAAGAATGTGATAGTCAACAGTCAATGAAAATGCGCATTTTATATGATTTGGATGCTAACAATATAATAGAAAATGTAATTTATATATGTGGCCTATAATAATGCAAGATCATAAATAAACAACTCTAGTATAAGTATGTAGTATAAAAAAGAAAATGATGTTATCCTATAGGATATTCCAAAACCTATGCATGTACTCTATATGGTGATAGGCCAAGAATTTTGGTGTCATACATTATTTGTATTTAATTACTTTACAATATAAAGTTTAGATCAGTAAGCATGCAGATAATGCATGCGAAAAGGATGATAAAGTAGCAAGGATTATAAATGCAATTTTAAAGTTGGCCATTGTGCTAGCAGACTCAGTAGTTAGACCATACTTGCATTCCTGTAGCATGCTCAATACATGTAATTGTGAAGTGAAAATTATGAATAGTAACTAGATAGGAGAAAGAATATATTTAGACTGAGTTCTGTTTCATACAGCAGATAAGAATTGCGCTTTGCGAAACCATAACAGCTCATCATTCCGTATACTTTGAACTCTTGATTGGAAGCTCTTCTCCCATGCATAACATCTGAAATATTTTCCAGTGTAGTGTTGGAACCATCACTATCGATGACACAAAAATGAATAGAAATCTAAGGGAAATGATTATGTAATTCAACCATACTTCACAGTATCCATGGCAGCTAAAATTTCATTGGTGAGACTGACTCTTTTGTCAGTCCATTGAAGTCCTTCCTTGGTCAGTTTTCGCATTTTGCTAATTATGAATGTCTGTTGTCACATAACAATAAGAGGATTATACAAAATAATCAACTAGAGATGAGCTAACTTATAACATCAAAGAAATATTTGAGCAAATTGGAGAACAATGACATTGTGGCTTTTGAAAAATACTGATCTTTATATGCAATCTCCAACTTAAAACTAAGGTAAAAAAGGGACATAAAAGCATGCACAATAATGCAGCAGTAGTACGATCTTCTTTTCCGTGGTAGAAACAGGATGTCATCCGAGGGGGGAAAAATGCTAAGGTTAATTCACAACAAAAGACTGTGTGGATAGGTTCTTGGATATGCTTTGTATATAGAGGGCGGCAGAAAAGTGTTTATGCGGCTAACCCATTTAGTTGAGAAAAGCATGGCCAAACTCTGTAAGTTACAGATTTAAAAAAATAAGGTGTTCATAATAAACATACAATGAAAAATGAACAAAAAGTATGGGCAGAAAAAATAAAATAAAGATGCATGCAATCTTCTTACCTGTAGCGGAACCATAAGCACTAGTATTAGAGACCCAAGAAGAGAAGCAACACCAAGTTGCTCGTAAAGTAGAACCATAGCAATTGTGATACGGAATGGAGCTGACCACAGCGTATGAAGTTGTTGGCATATTTGCTGAAAGATGTAAAGGACATATTAATAATACTTCAATCCCTTTAACAGAAAACCCCACAAATGAAAGAAAGTAAAATGATGCAATTGTAGAGTTGAAAAACAAGGTTACATTTTAAAAATGTAAAACTAAATATCACTGGGAAATACACATCATTGCACATCTGCAGAAGTCAACCGACCATATAATTTATTTTGCTGGGTTAACCAGCTGTTCAGCTGGCTTATGATTCAAACCTAAAAATACACCAAATTATGTAAGAATTCATTAACATCAAATCACCAATCAGCAACTTTCGTATCAGCTTTGGGACACATTTAGAGATTTTGGCCTAGTTGTTATTAGTAGTTTCTCTCTCTCTTTAGATGCTAAATTTCTTCTGTATTGATAATTGATTAAATGTTATTCATTTGTCTTTTCAAATTATGTTAGAGATGCATATATGTAAAATAATAAATGAACATCCACTTTGTATCTTTTGAAGATTTCTTTTGCTATATACATAACATCTGTAATAAGATATCTAAGTCCAAAATTAGTGGCATCAGTCAATAGATGCAAGTACAAGGTTTGTAAACAAGCGGCCTACCTGAAGTGCATTTGCATCTGTCGTGATCATATTAGTTATCTTCCCCGACGGGAAATTCTTGCGAGCCTCATGTGTTAGTCTTAAAGATTTGCAAAATATAGCTGCCACCTAAAATACAAAAATAGTATATCATGAGGCAATAATTTCAGAATGACCAACTCATTCAGGAACCATAAAGTAGGAATCTAACTTCAACAGCTGAATTAGAACCAAAAGGACAGACTCAAAATAGCTCCATGCACATATATACTCTTAATAGAGAGAAAGATTTTACCAAAGTTGACCGCAGCCGGAAACCAACACGCCATACATTCTGAAAATATTGGCCTTCGCAGAGCACGCCAAAAGACTAAATCATGTTAAATCAAATCATCAGTCAGAATCAACAAGCTGCACACAGGTGCAACAACTCCTATATTTGTCAGGGAGGTAAACAGAAAGGTACTGAATTGGAACAAACAAAGAGGATATGCAACATCATTTCTATCAAAAACAAAAAGCAATTGTAAGAAACAGCGAGTCATACCACCCCAAGAAAAATTGAAAAGGCATAGATGTAACCAATCCAGGCAGGGTCGCCCTGCTGCATTGACTGCAAGCAATAAGGAAAGATTATAAATTTTTTGGTCCGAAAATCATGCATAGATTTTCATAAGGAGGTCAAATTTGAACTTCGTTTAAAAAGGTAAACAATAAAACTAGATAATGAATCTTTTCTATTGCTTAACATACTGTAGGACTTAATCTGCAAAAACATTTTCTTTCATCACAACAAATAACATAAAGAAATAAACCCGTGCTGGACAACCAACAAAGAGGTAAATCATTTATCAATTATGTCGGCAGCAAGAAAGAAACTAACCTGTAGGAGGTGATTCAACAAAACAGGACCCACAAACTGAGAAAGATCACTTCCAATCTGCAACATGTTAAAAGAAAATTTTAGTATGGCCGGATAGTTGTAAGGATGAAATGAACATTATCTCTGATATGCAGCAATCTAGATAATTCTTTCCACAAACAATTCAAATCCATGCAGTAATAATGCTTCATGTTCTCAACAATTCACATGATTTGCAATAAAAATGCCTCTACTTATTTTGTAGATATCTTATGGAAAAAAGAAAAAACATTAGGAGGCAGAGGGAGAGGGGAACCTCAACTGACAAATATTTTCTTAAGATTAAGAATTAACAATTTGAAACCAAAGTATATCAATTAAAGAACCGAATCCATTTTTTCAAATTACAAATGCGAGATGCCTAGAACAACATCCTTACAGCCTTTTATATTCTTAGTCACACACTTCATAGTATAAACTCTGCACTTCAGGCTTATAGTGTAATATACGAGTCAATTTCACCACTACTTGTGTTATGATGGAATTGTAAAATGCACCAAAGTAAGGTAACAAAATTGAAAATTCATTTATGCAATTAGTTGAGAAATGTGAGCAACAGACTCCTGATCAGTAAAAAATGGGGTCATAAATAACTTGAGTTCACAAACTCAAATAACTAAAATTCTGAGGAGGTTTTACAATCAACGCAGGGACTAGCCACATGAAAGATGCAAGTATTATTTGTGCCCTTAAGGAACTAAAAAGTTCTGAGAAACTTTGCATCCATAAAGCTAAGGGAATGACGTCAGTACCTTGAAAAAACCTCCCAACCAAAACCTACAGAAAACAGTCGAAGGAAAAAAAATAGTAAATGAGATAGACAGATAAGAGCATCTTTGCTTTGAATAACATTCTGTCTGATTGAAAATGGATGTAAAGGGAGAGAAAAACCATGATCAATGCAGGTCAACCCAATACCTTCCACCGAGACTATTATTCAGTGCCCTTAAAAGCCATGGGTTAGATCTCTGAGATTCTTCAATCCAAGATCTCTGGAACCTGTAAAAGTTAAATCAGCCTTTTCAGTGCCCTCTGGGAGGAATACAAATGCTATGCCTTAATGTACTAAATTCTTGTAGCAGCAAATGAAAGGGAAACAACAGCTACAGACTTTTCAATCAGAGTCTCAGTCACGTCCCACATGTCCAACTTCCAAACATCCTTTTCAGTTATAGGTTTTCTATAGCCTAGCTGCATGAGTGGAGTCATCCATCCAAAACAGATCCCTAACAGAAGGAAACACAGCAAGACATCAGTAGTAGCTTTAATCATCAGATGTCCAACAACCATCATCTTATATTATTATAAAACAAAATCAAATGCAGCAAAAATACTACTGTCGACAGTCATTTTGCAAAACATAAAGAACTTAAATCACTTGTGAAACATGTAGGATTACCAATGGTATGCCATTAATCTACCCATTTCAGTTTATGTTCTCATTAACAAAATAATTCAAGAACTGTGCATGCTCCTCTGGGGAATAAAAACACTCAATTGGGGAACTACTTACTGGAAAATATGCTGACATGCCTCTCAGGACAGACATGCTCTCCTCCAGGAAGTTGTTCATATTCAGCATTGTCAATAGACTCAGCTTGCAATATAGTGTGACCGGGATAAGGATCCAATTTAGGGACATAAACAAGAAGAAGAATCCCGAATAAAACCTACAACAGAGGAACAGCCAGAAACCAAAATGATTAACAAACCAAAATGAAATGTAAGAAAAAAGCCTAAGTTCACTGATTCTCTTCCTATTGACCAGAATAGGCTCAGGCCCCCATAGTTTCTCCCAGGTTAAGATGACTTCTAATAGCCTGAAGCTGAGCCCAACTTAGTGCTGCACAGACCTAGAGGGCTCCCACTTAGTAAAAGACCACTTCGAATTATTACAAGGCAATGGAGCTCCAACAAACACAAGAAAAAGATAAAGGGAAAAACTAATTATAACAAAATCAAGCAACAAACCTGACAAAAAACCATGCTGATACATAGATACAGTGTGAATCTGCAATAAGCACAAAAAAACATATATAATTATACATGGCTACCCAACATGTATAAACAGATGTTCGCACATCCTTGTCTTCAGTAAACATAAAGACCATATAATGAACCAATTCGTCTGACTGAAGCAGCTACAAAACAACTAACCACACTTAAAGATCTAGTAATAACCATCCAACTGAAATATCACTTGTCTATACTCCAATGTAACATTTTGCCTTCTATTAATTGAGAAAATTACTTCACCAAGTACTTTTATCAAGTTTGATGAAAATGGAAATATAATAAAAAAAAGGAACATACTTCTAATGAATAACCTCATAAACAGGAGGAAAACTAACCTACTGTAGTAGTCCCTCATTGGAAGAATGAGATTTAGAATAACAGCATTTCCCACCAAAACATAAATAACTCCGAATCGTACATACCACCTAAACTCACGGATGTAAAGTTTAGTTTCCAAACCAATCATTATAAGTAGGGAGCACCAAGCAAAAGCCTCAATAATCAAAGACACCGTCTGCAAGAAAAGAGGCAGTTATTTTGCATGTTGTATACTAAGAAAGATCATATTCTCTATGCTTTGGAATCCTGAATCCGTGAAGCAACAAATATTCAAACAAATTTTCAATTAGGATTAAAAATCAAGTGATATCTATCAGAATCTAGCAAAAGAAAAAAAAAATTGTTTTTCAGCTTACCAGTTGATTATGCAAGAGCTATAATCCTCCAAAACAACAATCACAGAAGCTTTACTCCATGATCTCTAAATGATTTCAGAAGTAGATTTAAGGTAAAAAATACTAATTTCAAGCACATTTTATTTTGTAGACATATGCTAAATTCGAAAGACAAATTGCCACATCAAGAAAGAAGAAAAGAGACATAGAAGAAAACAGCATATCATAACAATGACAAGAAAACACCCACCTCAAAGGGAGCAAGACTAGTTTCTTCGTCCAAGTTGAAGATAGAAATCTCCATGACCAATCTTAACAGAGGCTCCGCTGTACAACAGCCAGCCAGCAGTCCCAACAAATAGTTGTAGCAATTCGAACTCAAACGATACCTCCGCGCTTTCAAATTTTTCTTCATAAGCCATATCCTATGGATGCATAAGCACAAAAGAACGAAATATGAAACGGAAATCACTAGACTGCCAACGGCACAGGTTGTGTATGCCCCAAAAGTACTATCCGCTGCTTTTGCCCAAATCCCGTTTGCCACTGGTCGACAATACCAAACTAATGGATTGAAAGCCATCTTTATCACCTACAAGGATTCACAACTAAATTTTACACACATTATACATTCATAATCTGTTTCAACTTACTAGAATCAGCTAGGGAATACAAACTTCTGTCCTCATCTAGTAAATTACTCCAAAAAACCTTAACACAATTAGCTAACTGCAAGAAGCTTAAATCGTATTCATAGTCTAAACAACAAAGAACGTGGTAGCCTTTGATAAGAACGCAACTATATTCACATTATTATAACTCTCCATGCACACAAAAGAACGCAAACCCACAAACCCATTTTTACTCAAACCTAATAAAAGAAAGTAGTGATACAAGCAAAATGAAAGAAATCCTCATTTGGTTGCTAAGAAGACAGAGGAAATACTGATTCACATGATCTTACTCTCTGAAACAAAAAACACATCTTATCCATTTAAAAGTTCTGACTTTATCATCATCAAAACAGTGTAAAATTAAACTGAATCCTTTCCAACATTTCTCAGCCACCAAGCAAAGCAAAACCCAGTAGTAGCAAACCAACACCAACGAGAAAAACTACTACTATATCTACACAAAAAAAAAAAAACTGTACCTCTAAGCTCAATCGTTCTTCCCTTACAATTGCCTCAGTTTTAAGTAGAAATACAAGTTAACCAAACTTACAAAGGCAAGTGAAGAGAATTCACAAGTAACGTAATTTGCATGAGTTAGTTATTTATAGTTTCAAAGACAAAACAATGTCCCTGTTAATCCGTTACAATACTATACAACACTATCAAACAAGAAAACATAATTGTTTGTACAAGTAAGCAGGGTATCTTACGTCACGGCTTACGTTGGACGGCATATATATATATATGTAAAAAGAACTGGCCACAAAAACCAATAATTCAGTGATGTGAATAAGAAGGGGATATTGATAACTCCATTTTTGGCAGGTTTCTCTATGATATTAAATTTACAGAGATTAGGTGATGGAATCATGGAGATTTGTTTATTACTATTAGCTTTGCTGATTTCCCATTATTCTTTGACTTTCGATTAAACTTGGAGCAGCGCGGGTCCAAAAAGGAAATGAAAAGGAGACAAAAAAAATGACTTGGAGTAGTTCGATCTCCGATTCTTAGCTGAGGTCGAGATTTCCCGTCGCGTGCGTCGTGAATCCTGATCTTTGGGATAGCATTCGCGCCAAGGTTCTCTCACGTGAGTATTTATACTCAGGGACGACTACGGTACATCCAAATGTACCATATATTCTTTGAGCTTAATATTTTAAATTTTTTATTTTTTCATTATTATTTAAAATTTACAAAAAATATAATAATAAATTTAAAAATTATACTTCAAAAAATTGAATAAAATATAACAAAGTAATACTTAATGCATAATAAAACGAGCTATTTTATAATAAATTTATTATTTATAAAGAAAATTTGTTTTATAAATTTTTTATTAAATTAAAATTTTTATAAATATTAGGGAAAGTATATGGATTTTTTCTTTCAAATAAATATGTGGGGTTTAGGAACCCGAGAAAGTATATAAAAGAGAAAAATATTCTTGTCTTTTACCCCCATTTGTAAAGTTGGAAATCTTAGGATAAGCTAAATTAATGTAAGAAAATTACCAGTTTATCCCTGATTGTAAAGTAAGTATCCCTCTATCTTGGAGGTAAGTATTTTACATTATTAGCTATAAGTATTTGAATTGTATTATAATTATACTATTTAAAACTACTAATAAATTTTTGATCAGTTGTTAGTTAATGAAAATTATAAATGTAATATTTAAAAAACTTGTGCACATTTTAGTAAAAATATGAGATTCTGCTAAAATAACAAAATTTATTTTAAAGAGTTATTATATAGATAAAGTTATATATATGCAGATCTTATGTAAGTCCCTAATTTATTATGTAATAATTTTTATTATCTTTTATTTAAAATATAATTTTCCATAAAACCGAATAAGATTATATAAGAAGTGGGCTGAATTTAACATTTTTATTTACATAGATATCCTATGATCTAAATAACTAATTTTAATCCGACACAATTTAAATTAAATTTGGAGATGGTATTTTCACTCCACACTAATTTTGTAACAACACCCCAATTCTTATAATTTTAGAATTATAATTTAGTTATTAATTAGACACTAATTAGATTGTTATTAATATTAAATTTTAAAATATTTTATATTAGGTTTGTAATTTTTAATAAAAAATTTGTTCAAATAAATTTGAATGCGATAAAATATCTTTAAAATGTTGATATAACTGAAAATTTAATTTTAGTTAAAAAGTTGTATACAAAATAATAAATATAAAAAAATTATAAATCTTAAATATAGAGAGTTAATTTATAAAATATTCTAATTAACGGAAAATTTAAGAAATTATCAAAAATAAAAAATTTACTAATTGACTAATTTTAGTCCTCCTTATAAAATTGTCCGCGTAATGTCTCTTACCCGTTAGGGATGACAACGGATAAGATATAGTACAGATATTTTAATATTCATATCTACATCTCATAAAAAAAATTGTATTCTTATTATATCTATCTCTATAGCGAATACTATATTTATCACCTGTATATTCCTGAATAAATATTTGTAAATATCTATATCCTAACAAATATCTTAGGATTTATATCTTTATTAAAAAATAAACTTTAAAAAAATTAAATTCATAATTTGATTTTTAACATTTTACAAATTAATATAGAGCATGTTGATAAATTAAATTAAAAATTAATGTCATATTAATATCCTAAAAAAGCATATACAATTTTAACAACATAAAATTTTAATTTTATATTGACAATAAGATGGTATTGGTCCACGATTGGTGGTGTGTAGTAGGGGTGGGCAAAGAAAGAGTGGAGAAACTAAAGATTAGGTTAAGATTTAGGGTTTACTATAATTAACTTTTTTTCTTAAGGACAAAATGATTCGCTTTTGGATTATTCAAACTAAATTATTTCAATAACATAATTTTAATAAAAAAAGGTAAAACAGATATCTTATACAAATATCTGTAAGATCATTTCAAAATAGTTATATCCTATCTATATCATATACAAATATTATATACTCTTATCATATTTTATTTATATCTTTTTTTTACAGTTATCTTATATTATTAAGATCGAATATAGATGAATATCCATAAAAACTATACCTATTACTATCCTTATTTTTTATCTCACTCCAAGCCATTGTGCTTGCGATTTTATGAAAGGGATAAAATCGTTTAACTTTTTATTTTTTTAGATTATTTTGAAATTAAAAGTTATTGTTAGACTTTTTTAAATTCTTTTTTTTTTATAGTAGTAAATTTTCCTTTAATGACCATCCATTGAATTTTTAATTGAAGGCCGAAAAAAAAACATATAGCTAAAGTCCACTAGAAAAGTTTAGATTAGGAAATTTTCACTTATAAATAGGGTTATTTTTAGTTTCCTCCCTTTAGGTTTAAGAAACTATCAGTATGCAAAACGTTTTGAGAAAAAGATCAGTTACCTCCCCTAGACCGTTTCCTATTGTTTGTTGACTGCTAATAGTATGGTTAAAATCATAAATACAAAGGAAAAACAATGGAAAAAAAAAGTACATTATTTAACATCTTGTCGCAGATTTCTTTCAATCACTTATCTACTACACTTTAAGAAGCAAAGAAGGAAAAAGCTAAGAATAGTGATTGAAATCAGTAGCTTAATCTAATCCTTGCAATAGGTAAACCTAGCATCATGGATGTTGTGTTCGATCAAGGGAGGGAAAAATTCGCGCTAAGTGGTGTTGCTCATATATATCAAGGGAGAGAAAACCCACATCAATCAATCTATTTGTGTGTAGGATTTGCATTTCATAGACGAAAAACGAAGAAACTTGTTGTAAACCATACATTTGAACAAGGTTGCGAAAATGAGTGCAAGGTATGTTTTCATAACTCTGTGATCTTTTGTTGCATGTGTGATCATGTAGCTTTGATGATGTTTCGATTTATGGGTCCTTATTTGTATCTACTATTTGAAGAGATTTATCATAGATTAGAATAGAACAAATGTGTTTCTAATTCAAATTTTATTTTTGTTGTGAAAAAGATGACTTGACATTGTAAATATGACCCCGAATATGCATGGGTAAGTGCTTGATTTTGTAAAGGTGTTGAAAAAATTAGTTCTTATTCTGAGGATATTAATAAGAAAAATGGTATTTTATTTTATCTGAATAAATATGAATAAGTAGTTGGATTTTTTTGGATGATGTACTTTGATATTGGCTGGTGTTTGAATGTGACTGAATGAATACAAACATAAAAGATAAATCTTTGTTGTGTCTTGCTGAGTGATAAAACAGAGCAACTTGAAGCTTATGTGCCCCTGCTAGTTCAGGCATGGATTAAACCACCTAGAATTATATATATGAAATCAATAAAATATATGTACCATTATAATTCTGTTTGATTCTATATAAACACTAATTACAACAATACCAAAGAGAAGCATATGTAATAAATCATTTTGTTTTCAAACTCTTCCAGTGCTGATTTGTAATTTCCATTCATATATTCATCAATTTTATTTTTAGTTTCCTATAAGCATGTGTAATAGAAAATTGAAAATAACCTTATTCATACCTTGTCTAATCTTAAGCTATGTTCATTGATGAATTTAGTTATTGTTATATTAGCTTAATAAGATATATATATATATATATGTGTGTGTGTGTGTGTGTGTGTGTGTGTGTGTGTGTGTGTGTGTGTGTGTGTGTGTGTACAATAAAGCTATATGGTTACATTATTGAGGAGTTAAGTTAATATAAATGACCTTTAATTTGTATATGGCATTGGTACAGGGTAAAGAAATTTCAAGTTAAGTGCACTATTAGTGGAGATGAGATTGACATAGGCAGAGTCTCCCCTCAACAATACACTCTACAACAATTGATTACTGATATTCAAGATATGTGCAAGCAAAAGGATATATGTGAATGGGAATGTTTTGCTTTTGAAGTTCATTTCCCTTGGTCAAATAAGAAGCATCTCTTGACAAATAATTATGACCTGGACGCAGCATTCAAAGATCTTGAAGAAAATAGATATAATTCTATCAATCTAGTATTAAACCAGCCAACTTCAACTACCACACAGGCAAATGATTATACTTCACAAGATCATACTATCTACAATTCTTTTGCTCTGGATTATGAACCTTACTTAGATGATCAACCCCTAGCTGAACCTGCTGCAATTAACACTGGTGTTAGGCTTCAAACAATTGACAAGATGTTAAGCAAAGGAATGTCCTTGCTTAGTTGTATGCCAAGACCTGAAACTAGAGAAGTTTCTACTCAGTTTCCTACTGATGATGGATATGTTGAAGGAGTAGATGTTGTAAAACAATCAGATATACTCACACATTATAAAGTATATAATGGACATGAAGTCTCTGATTCAGATGAAAAGTTGCCAATAGAAGAAGATGATGGTTCTGATGACAGGATGTCTGATTACGAGTCTGGGAATGATAGTGATTTCCTAGGTGATGAAGATGACGAAAATGCTCCAACTATTAGATATAAGAGGAACAGCGAAAGCTTAGAGTTTTGTTTGGATGCTGAGAGGACCATGGAGCTTAAGGTTGGACATACTTTTTACATAATATATGATTTCAGAAAAGTGCTCAAGATATATGCAGTGAAGCATGGATTCAGATTAAAAAGGCTAAAAAATGAAAAGTCTAGAGTCACTTGTAAGTGTGCAGCAAGTGGATGTCAATGTAGGATACATGCCAGTCCATCATGGGATAGATTATCTTTTCAAATTAAGACTTTTACTCATACTCATAGCTATGGTAGAATATTTGACAATTGGGAAGTTAATTCCATATGGATTGCTTGTCAATTTCTACACATGTTTAGGGCCAATACAGACATTGACATCAAAGTGATTGCAAGTGAATTGTAGAGGAGATTTAAGATCACATGTGCACCAATTAGGCTCTACAGGGCAAGGTTGAAGGCATTAGAGCTCTTTGGTGCAGACCATAAGGCTTCATATAGCAAGCTTGAGAGATATACAGCGGCTATCAACCAAACTAATCTTGGTTCTACGGTTGATCTACACACAATTTAGGCTATTGGTGATGTGAATCCCATATTCAAGAGGTTCTTTGTAAGCTTTGATGCACAAAGAAGATGGTTCTTTAGAGGTTATAGACCATTCATAGGGATAGATGGTTGTCATCTAAGAGGGACATATAAAGGAGTGTTGGCTGTCGTGGCTATTGACGGCAATTATGGAATATATCCCCTTGCTGTTGCTATAGTGGAAAATGAAAATCAATGGTCCTGGGGATATTTCTTAGAGAAATTATATGAACAAGTTGGAGTAAATGGGGGTCAAAGCCTATATTTCATGACTGATAGGCAGAAAAGTGTTCTTATTGCATTGGAAAAGTATTTTCCTTGTGCTGATGTTAGATATTATTGCAGACACATTTACGCAAACTTTAGACAGAAATTTCCTGGATCAGCACTGAAAAATCACTTTTAGGCAGCATGTAGAAGTGCAGACAACTCAGGATTCTATAAGCACATGGATGAAATCAAAAGAATCAGTAAAGCAGCTCACACATGGCTCAATAAAATCCTATTACCTCACTGGTGCAAGCATTTGTTCAACCATAGAGTGAAGACAACTCATGTAACAAATAATATGACTGAGAGTTTTAATAGTTGAATTAACCAATTTAGAGGTTTACCAATGCTAAAGTTGTTAGAGGAGATTAGGAGAAAGGCAATGAAACTTATCTATGACAGGTAAGTTCTATTTAGTATTGATTTTCGACTGTTAATAAGTTGTTGCTCTTCTACTGATTTTACTAATATTTTTCTTTCACTAACAAACAGGCATATGGCAGCAAAAATATGAGAAGAAGAGCTGCCACCAGTTGTGAAGAAGAAGAAGATTGTTAAGTTTAGAGAGAGGGCAAGAGACATGAATATTGTATTTGGTGAAGGAGAATTGTACGAAGTACTCATTGACAACTCAGACAGCCATATAGTTAATTTAAGAGTGAAAGAATATGACTGTGGGGAATGACAGACGTCTGGTCTTCCCTGTGTACATGCAATCAAGTGCATTGATACAATAAGAGTAGATGTGGAGCTTTATGTGCATATCTACCTAAAAAAGGAGGCATACACGAAGACATACACTCCATATATTCATCCAATACCAGCCGAGGGAAAATGGCCCATGATTATGACCAATGAATTGGATCCTCCAGAAGTGAAGAAACAGACTGGTAGGCCAAAGAAAAATAGAATTAGAGAGCCTAATGAGGAAGGTAAATTCAAACGAAGTTGTTCAGTTAGATGTAGCAGTTGTACTTAATAAGGCCACAACAAGAGAACCTATCCAAAAAGCAAACAGAAAAACAATGGCAAGAAGGATGGTGGTGATCAGGTTATATTTTTAGTTTGTATTGTATGAGTTGTATACCACAAACATAATTTAAGTATGAAATTGGCTTACATTGTAATCTATTGTATATGACAGGCTGTGCCTACATATGTTAGTGGTCCTGCAAACTTGAGTTCATAAGTAACTATCAGTTAAAGCAGTCAAAGATCCAACCACAGTAATATTGACTCAAGTAATACACTTTTTTTTCTATTGCATGTTTCACTACGTAACAAAGATGCTTACTTCAAATAATTTTTTGGACTTTTCAGGGCAGTCAAGCCAACTTTTACAATAATTTCAATCTACAGTAGCTTGTTTTGAGACCATCAATATCACTTGTTGACCAAGCATACATAATTAAGTGCCAGCCAAGTATGGAATTTCAAATTTTTTTGTAAAGCAAAGATGATACCACATCTGCTAACATGATCTAGGATTAGATGGGTCATCATCTTCTAAAGCGTGACAGCTTACTGTTTGTAAGTTTTAAGATTAATTTTTTGTTAATTTAGTAGGCTGGAAAAATGTGTAGGTCAGTTAACTTTTATTTTATTGATGGTTAAGATTTCAACTTTTTTGTATGAACAAATATATACAAGCATTTTACTTGCAATACATATGAGAATGAAGTTTAGTCAAATTTGTATTACATGTGCCAACAAGGTGGTTGTCATTTGTGTGACTTTTTTCAAGAATGCTTAATCTATGCATATTGATTCTGCTGATACCAAATGCAATTACCATGCTTGAACTATATTGGTTCATGTGTGTTAGTATATATATTCTATTATGTATGTTTATTTGATTGAATTTAAGAATCTGAAGGATATACATACATATATATTTTAATGCTAATTTATTTGTTGTTGGTTATATTTTTTCAAGAATACTTGATCTGTGCATATTGATTTTGCTGATACCAGATGCAATTACCATGCTTGTACGATGTTGGTTCATGTGTGTTGGTATATACATTCTATTATGTATGTTTACTTGATTAAATTTGAGAATCTGAAGCATATACATACATATATGTTTAAATGCTAATTTATTTGTTGCTGGTTATATTTTGCTCATATTTGGCCTATATTCGTACGTAAGCAGTAGCTGATAATTAAAATACATTTTATTAATGATTCACCTTATAATACTGCTACTTTCATAAGCATAATAATGCAAACATGCTTGTCTTCATATTGTACAAACTGATTTATTATAATTCAGTATTCCAATGTGTAGGAAGAACATGAATAGTACCAAAATGAACACCATACTCATCTTGGAAGTACATGAATTCTACTTTTGGCATATGTTTTCCTTCAGTATAGCATACATCTTATTTATTTGTTGCTTCACATCATTAATCCTTGCTAGCACATCATGCCACTCATCAATATTGTAGCATCTACGATCAAAATATGTTCCACCTTCAAAGTCAGCTTTACTAAGATACTAAAACCTGAAATAATTGCACTGATCATACCTGCAACAGTAATATAATTTATTTGGATTTTCTGTAAACTCACTTATTCTTATAGCAGCCCTTTTATTGTACATGCAATACTTGTTCTCAAATTTTATGAGATTGCCATTAACATTTCTCCTCCATTGCTTACCCTTTATACTTTCTGTATTCCTTCTTGTGCTTGAAGTGTTTGAGGCCATTTCTTCTCCTTGAATTTGTTATTTGGAAGGCAGCACCTGATCATAATTTATCTTATTGCACCATTCACTACCAAACAAGCAAATAAATTATGACAAGTTAACTGTGTCTGTTTGCTTGAATATTACTAAATAAAGTGTTCTTAGTCTAATGCATGCATGAATACGGTGTGTTTTCTTATGTGGCTATGGAAATTTGATGCTCTGTTTGAGGAAGGGAACAAATCAATGAGTTATTTGGCATAAGTTTGCCTAATGTTGGAGTATTTGGCACTTTCACCTGAAGAACAATGTAGCTAAATTACTTTGCCAATAGATGCCTTTAAATAGATGCATAAGTGAGATATATTCGTTGCAACCCAACGGCTCTATAGTGGTAAAACTGTTGATCATGTCATGTCAAAATTTCTCAACATTTAATTTAGCTAACACATCTACCAGGTGCAAATTACAGTCATACTTAATGCTCTGTTCAACTTTGTTAATTTGAAAGTAAGATCAGGGGCTATTACGTAAAATCAGTGGTTAACAAACGGTAAGAAACGGTCCAGGGGAAGTAATTGATCCTTTCCCCAAAACTCTTTGTAAACTGATAGTTTTCTAAACCTGAGAGGGGAAAAAACTGAAAATAACCCTTTATAAATATTAAAAAAAAGGTAAAATGATTCATTAAAAACCCAAAAAAAAAACAAACGTTTCGTGTTTCCCGCGCAAGAACAATGACGAAAACACGGCGACGAGCTTCAGTGACTGCAAATTCAGAAGAAGGATTTCAAAATCAGTTGGATCCGGAACCCAATTCGAATACACGAATTCCCAAAACCCCATTTACTAAACTCTCTTCCTTGTCGCTGAAATCTGTAAACCTGAATTTCTTCTCAAAGTTTTCGTTGATTTATTCAGTTTATATCTATGTTTTATTATTTATTTATCCGTTGCTTTTACAGGTTTTGTTGTACGATTGGTGGCTTGTTAAGGCTGAAGACAAAGGTTTAGCGGTTGGTGGCGTTGCTTCTAGAGGGTAAAAATTTTCCTTTTTCTTTTTCTTGTTTTTTTAAAGAAAAAATTAGGGTTTAATTAGTGGCTAATTAAGACAATTGATTTTGTTTAAGCAGTGAGCTTTATGAAATTAACAAATTTTCATTAATATGTTTAGGGAGAGTAAAATTAAGATAAACTTATATGAATTAGTGTAAAGTTGGGTTCTTGACTCAAAAGATCATTATTGATTTGGCTGCTGCAGTTTATATTCTGAGTTCTCTTATCTAATCATAACATTATGCTCACAAGCGCAAATGATTGTCATTGTGTCATAATTGCAGTCTATTTTTCGACACTTCTAAAAGTTTCATTTCTGTCATGGTATGTTATCTTAGTCATACAATGGTTCAGATAGTTGTATCTTTGTAGTACAATTTGCTCTGTTTTACTTTATGCTAATGTTGGTAGCTCAGATGGCATCCTCCTGGAAGTCAGCGATCTGTTAGTTCTTAGTTTAGCATGAGTCTACTATTTAGAGCTTTCCGTCTGTGCTTTTTGCTAATTTCTTAAAATCAATGACTAAGGATTTATAATTGTTTCTTATTGGTTTCCATATCATAGCAACCTGGGAGTAAGGGCCTTTTGTTCTACAGCTATCACCAAGAGACATGATACCACCACTCTCGAGACAGAAGATGGAATCACAATTACCATTAGTGGCTTCATAAATAGGTCCCGTACCCATTTAAATGGCTTTCCATTAGAGGTACATTAAAACTATTTTTTCTGCTCTCTGCAATTTTGTATCAGATTCTATATGTTGTCCGAGCTACATAATATTTTATGGGTAAATTTATGTTGGTTTGCAAAATTAACAACAGAATATATTGAACTGAAGGTTTAATAAAATTGAGGAAGTGAAGGGTCACACTGTAATAACATACTTTATCATTTTCCAATTCCTACTATTTTGTGTGAAGGTAAATTTGTTACTATCATATTTCACCCTGCTTTTTTCTAGTGAACATTAAGGATTTAGTACATTTAAGAAAGGAACCTTCTTGCGGAATAGGGCAGTGCAAAACGTATGTGCACTTGTGCATTTGAATTCTATGTTTAAGAGTTGGATTTAGCTAAAATTTAATGTAACAGGTTTGCAATCATTTCCCGCTTGGATTTCCATATTATTGGGAAGAGTACGCTAAGCAGTTTGGTGGCCAAGAATATCCTAAAAGAGCTGTTCCATCTACAGGTTCCTATTTTGATGAGGTCAACATGTCACCAAGCAGCGACACAAACACGTTGCAGCCAGTTTTCTTAGATGATACTCCAGTGACTAAAATACGTGATCTTTTGATGACCCCTGGAGGAGATTCTGAAAATAGTGTTCTGCATAAGGAAATGCTAAATGTACTGGGAAAATGTAGTTCCAGTTCTGTTCAAGATGAAGCTCGAAGTAATAACAATAATTCTAAAGCTAGCCAGCAGTCTAGAACTGTGAGAAAAACAGAGAAAGATAAGTGTAGTGATCAAACTAAGAAGGGTATAGGCATTCCTAACCCCAGTAGAGGTGTCGTCACAAGAAGTATGGCCAGATTGAGGAATCTTGCAAACGAGCAGGAAGACAATTTTTCATCTATCAAGCATTAGTGCTCAGTCTTGAAAATCAGATGCCGCCGGGATCCAGTTTGGGGGAGGGATGGTGACTAGAATTGGTTCAAAGGGGTATGGTGCAACAAAGCCTCTTGACAAAGATAAGGAATTTTCGGAAAGCCCCGATAACTCTGCAGTCAGAAGATCTAAACGGCAGAAAAATCAAAAGAAATCCATCTGATCAAAGTTAAAACCAGCATTTAGAAGCTGATGAAATGGATTTAAATTTATATAAATGTGTGTAACGTTGGCCTGATGATCAGAAGCTTTGTATGTAGAATGATTGCTGGCTTACCATTCTGTCTATAGTTCTGTTGTACTTGAATTAGGTTGCTGTACTTTTTAGAGTTCTTTTATTGAGCATTAATGCAGCTTACCACTTGTTTAAGGTTTTCATTGCAGAATCTTTAACAGCCTTAAATCTCAAAGGAGGGATATAACAATATCCAAGAGTAAATCTGCATCTCTCATATTTTCAACATAATTTTTTTTAATTAATGTAAAATACTGTATAATGAATTTTAAATATTTTTCTAGGTTGAGTAAATAGCTAAATGAATGCAAGCTTGCTTATTGAGCTCTGAAGAGTGTTTCCACTACACTAGATCCATCAAGATACAAAAAAACAAGAAATATATATATTCACAACATTATATAAAGAGAATTATTATTTTTTTCAGATAAATAATTACAACTTTTTCTTTAAAACCATCATGATTTTTAATAGTATGATTGTAACTAAGTAATTATTGTAATTTTAATTAACTTTGAAAATATAGTGATTAAAAAATTTTGAGAAATAATTACTTTTATTTGATATATAATATTTGAATAAAGCTACACACCCTAAATCTTTTTTCTAAATTTTCATCCCAAATAATGTAACATTTGTCAAGTGAATGATGAAGACATTTATCACCCTATTTCAGCACTCAAAACAGTCTTACAATGGCATAAATCCTAACTAAAAACCTCTCTCAAAACAGAGTCTTAGAATGGCATAAATCCCAACTAAAAACCTCTATACTATGCCATTGGAAACTCTAGCCACATCACATTTCATGCCCAAAGAAGAAAAAGAATATGACTATCATGACAATGAAGTGGAATTCCATATAAGAAAATTTTGGTCCATCCAAGCACCCAGCAATACCATTTTCTACTGTAAGTTACACAAATTACCATTTTATCCTATTTTTTATACGGTGTCATATTTGTCTGAGAACTCATCTGATGTAGGTCCAAAACTTGGATGCAAATCAAATGTACAAAAATTAGGGTGTCCTGTAATATTTTGTGAAGATGACACCATTGCTGAACAGGGTGTTAAGCAGAGCTGTGAAGGCTTTATTCAAAGATGCCAGAAACACTACATCCTACATTTCGACATTATCCCAGTCAATTGATCTCTCTTGGAATCCATAATCTGAATGATGAAGCCTGTTCCGACCCAACCTGCTCATGACAGCAAGACCTGAGAAAGGAAAATAAACTTTAGTTTGAGGGAAAGAAGATGAAAGTTGATTCAGTTATAAATATCTTCTGAAATTCTAAACCCTATAATCTAAGAATAAGACACATCTTGAATGGTTGATTCTTTTTGCAAGCATTAAAACATATATTCATGCGTGCATAGTTAAAGACTGAGCAAGAAACAGATCAGCCTTTTCAATGATTGCAATCATTATTACACTTGGCACTCGTGTGAATAACCAACTAAAATCATGCATTAGCCAAATTACCACTGTTTTCTATAATAATGAGGCCCAAAAACAATAGATCTTGTTGACAAAGGAAAGAAAACACTCGCAAAATGCCTAAATGTGATCAAACATGTATGCTCTACCAAACTTTCGGCCAGGCGGCACCACTCCCCTCTTAAGGTGACAGCTTTCACTCAACAAAGAGGAGCGTCCCGTTTGTGTAGCTTAGTAAGCCATTGATCCAAAAGATTAAAAAAAGAAAGGGAGAGAAGAAGATGAATCATATGTGCATCATGAAGTAAAGTTGTATGCAAGGTCCAAGTTGATGAATGTAATTCAACAAGCAGCTCCAGCTTTGTACCTTCAATCATTTTGTAAAGGGCTGACCACCATCCTTCTGTGGACACTTCATACTGATTCAGCGACTCTTCAATTTCTCTGTCATGTTTCCCTTCAAGAACTCTCTGCAAAGTTACAACTGCATCCTTTGTTCTCTTGAGAATACTGTTCTGATCTTCAACTTCTAGACGTTGAAGGTCATTATGGGATGAAGTAAGGCTAACAGCAAGGGCATACTGGGCTGCGGCAGCCCAACGAGAAGAGGCAAGCCATCTCCTTTCTCCATCTAATTGCCTGTTCTCTTCTCGGCACAATTTGTTTTCCCCTTCTCCAAGTACTAAGCTGCGTAGGTACTGAGCATTTGCAGCCCCCGTGCTCTGAACCATTTTAGAGAAAGCACTTTCTTCATTTGACAACAGTTCCTCTGGTGTATCATATTCAAGAACCTGTAGAAGAGAAATTCCAGCACACATCAAGCAAGAGAAAGAGGGTGGGGGGGTTGTGAATTGAATATTGAAGAGTGAATATTAAAAATCTATTGGTGGATGCCCAAAAATTTGACACTTCAATGATATGCAAAACCAAAGTCCCACTAAAGTCCAATTCCTTGCTTGTCCTTTGGCTCAAGGTAATATCAATAGGGGAGAAATCATTGAGATGTTTCCAAAAATGTGTCTATGTCCATTTCGATGTGTAATTGTGAAAGAAGACTCCTTTAATCATCTCCATTGCCCCCTAGCTTCCGATTTGTGGCTAAATTATGGAGGCAAGAATCAAGTGATCAGTTCCAGGTACACGGTGAGAAACAGTTGTATTTTGAATACAAGTGAACATGATCCAACTGCTAATCGCATAGATTCCATGCATGCTCATGGGTCTTCTGTAACTAGGTGAGTTTCAAGACACTTCATTGTTCTTAATTGGGAAGGAGTTCTGGGTGTTTAATTGTATATGTTTAGTTGCTTATTACTTTGTGATAGAGGGATTTCGTGTAGGCCAATGTGGTGATTTTCAAGATTTTAGGGCACTTCTTCTGTTTCCTTATTTTGAGCTGTTTTAGGGCCTTCGCTCTTTGTATCTAGTTATATACCATTCACTCAACAGACAGATGAGATAGGTTACGTCTATCTTGCTGGCCCTTTGTGAACTTCCTGTCCATTTCTGTTCAATACAATTTCTGTTTCTTACCAGAAGAAAAAAAAAAGGGGCCCAAATTCGAGATTTAAAATTTGTTGCATGCATCACTTGCTCATCTTCCTAAGATATTTCTTTATAATGGTAGCAAGAAAAATAAACAAATAAATCAGGAGCAAAAAAGTTTGGGAGGCATACCTGGCCAGAATCAAGCAGAAGAATCCGGTCACAGTCAATGATGGTATTGAGTCGGTGAGCTATAATAAGCATAGTACATGATTTGAATTCTTCTCTTATGGTTTTCTGAATTAGTGCATCTGTTCTAACATCAACAGCTGCAGTTGCTTCATCCAGCACAAGTATCTTAGACCTCCGCAACAATGCCCGAGCAAGACTTAACAGTTGCCTCTGTCCAACACTGAAATTCTCCCCTGCCTCCGAGACCTGGGCAAAACCCGAGGAACACTCTTTATAGTTCACAGATCACATATTTTTTTATAGAAATTCACGAGCTAAGGAATCAACAATAGATTAGGGTTGATTGTGTGTACATTTGCACAGATTGTATAAAGCAATAAGAACAAACTGACTTCTAAGTCCAGCTAAAAGTTTTGCACATAGCTAGTAGTAGTACAAATCTTTTACTCAAAACTATGAGTATGTACCTGAGCATCCAGACCCAAAGAATTCCTGCGTATGGCATCCTTCAAATGTGCCCTCTCTAAAGCCTCCCAGAGGTCAGCATCACTGTGTTCGCTGAAAGGATCAAGATTAAACCTCACAGTTCCTGCAAAAATAAAAAGAGAGCAACAAGGTCATCAACTTTACATACAAGCTTATATTAGGGTGCATAAGTTATTTAACGAGTAGAATATATAATGATTGTACAATCAGTAAAATTGTCTGAGTAACTCGACAACTGTACAATTGAGGATGGTGTGTACCTGAGAAAAGAACTGGTGATTGTGGTATAATACCCAGTACTTTACGTAGGTCCATCAATCCAAACTTTCCAATGTCATAACCATCAATCAAGATTCTTCCTCTTTCCAGCTCCACAATTCTGAATAATGCATTGAGCATGCTAGATTTCCCAGCTCCAGTCCTTCCAACTATCCCTACCTTGTCACTTGGAGGAACTGTAAAAGACAAGCCATGCAGGACTGGAGGTAGCTCTGGACGGTAACGTAAGACAACATCCTCAAATTTTATAGCTCCTGATGAAGGCCATCCAGGAGGGGGACGGTTATTCTCAATAACAAGTGGTGCCTCTGAAGGTAACTCTATGTATGTGCCAACCCGCTCAACAGCATTTAAGCTGTTCTCAGCTAAACTTGCAAGTCTAAGTACACCAGTCAATAGACCAGTAATATTCAAAGCATAACTTAGAAGCAGACCCATAGTTGATGCAAATTCCTGCTGGTTTTCGGCCCTCCCATTCTGCATGACAGCAAAGGTTGCTGTCAACCAAATCATTAGTCCTCCCAATGTTTCCAAACGGATTGCAAGCCAGCGGTTAGCACTCATGTTCACAAGAGTAAATCTTATATTGTTGTCCATAGATTTCCCATTAATATCAGCCATCCGGTCATAAGCTTTATATGCACGTATAGTGGTCAAACCATTAAGCGCTTCACCAAATTGTGCATAAACGGGTGATCTGGTTATGGAGTCCAAACGTTTTACTTCACGAGCCGTACTCTATAGAACAAAACAAGCATACTTTAAAAACTAATAACAATGCCTCCAAATGCCCCAAAAAAAAACATAAAAAAACAACAGAAATATCAATTTGCATGTCAGAACTCTGGAACCCAAATATACTCACTTCAGCAAATGCTGAATTCAAATTCTCTAAAATAACCAATCATCCCAGCTAAGGTATTAGAAGAAAAAAAAAAGAATTAACTAATCTTTTTTTATAAGAAATAAAGAGAAATTCAATGAGAGAATGCACTAATTCAGACTGATCCATACTTCACTCATGCTAGCCACAGAACTGTTCACTGATCTCCACACTTGTTATGGCATCCTCAGATTTGATTTCAAACAATAAAAACAATTTAACTATTTATAGTTTCTGATAAACAAATTAGAATGCATGTCCATGACAATAAAATGGACCAATTAGGAATCAGGATGGTAAAATTGAAGATGGTATTGGGGAACTACATTGTAGATGCTTCTTTTGTATGAGTGATTTTAGTAAATTGGCAGTGGACCTTTGTTTTATCTTAGTTGTACCTTCTCATTGATTGAAAGAAAAAAGGAATGGAAGATGGCAAGGGCAGATGTGAGCAAGCAAAAGATGAGACAATGACAGCCATGGGTGCTCCATCATGTGTGCTGAACAGGAAAAAGTTTTAAGGTGAAGTCTTGCAAGGACAACAGGAACAATCTGTCAAAATGATGGGTTTCGACCTTAAAAGGATATGGCTTCTCAGCACAGTGTCAGAAAGGGAGTGTAGCCAACACCAAACTGGACTAAGACTTAGCTTAGATTGATTCACATTACATTCTGTTCAAAATAAAAACATTGGGCTACGAATCAACTTCTGGAGCTTCCTGACTAGGATGCCTGTTACTAAAGCACATATTTGGACATTTGAGGGTAAAACAGTTATCTTGGAGAATTTAAATAGTAAGAAAACAGCCACTACAATTCCCCAAGAACCCAATTCTATGAGGTTCTCCAACTACTACTCTTTAGTCTTTAGGTACTTGGCAGGAGATGATGATTTGAGGTAAAAATTGCCACCCATTCAGTAGTTAACCAAATCCAGATTATAAAATGCATGAACAATAAGGACGGAATGTCGTGTACCTGATAATAAAGATAGGCTGCATAAAACAAAACCAGTAGCGGCATTATAGCCCACAGGGACATAGTGCTGACAACTCCAATCAAGACAAAAGTGGAAAGCAGCTGTGACACTTGGCCGAGAAACATATTCACAAATATGGCCACATTACGATCAATGTCACCCATATCCTTTGCAAACCTATTGATAATTCGTCCTAGTGGATTGGTGTGGAAGAAGACCATTGGAGCTCTTAAAATCGAATGAAGCATAGCATTGTGCAACCTTCTGGCTGCATGAAGGCTTGATATGATCAACCAATATGAATTTGCCAATGTCACCAAAACCTGAAGCCCAAAAGAAAATGATGTTATAAGCTAAGAGACCACAGTATCCGAGACAAATTTATGTGAGGCAATAAAAAGAAAAGAAGATTCCTAAATTACAGCATGATGAAGAAAGAAAATTGGCATAGGATCTATGGCAAAAAAATTACAAAGTAATTTTAAGCCAAATTATATGTAACTAAACTCATACCTGAGAAAATGACAGCAGCGAATATATTAAATTGTAGAAAAGAGGTCCATGAGTCGTTGAAGAACCCTGATCTGTCCAATAACTCAACCATGTGCTACTCGAGACTCTTAAAGTTTCCGTTAAGAAATAGCACATAAAAAGAATCAATACAACCCATAGGCCTCCTAGTGCATTCTTGTACCTGGGAAGAGAATATCACTAAATTCAAGAATAATTTGAAGGGAACTAAAAAAATACAAGTCACTCAGGTACAGTTCGCCAAAACTTGCCACTGGAAGAATAACAACTTATCCCATAAGATCAGCTCCCCTTCTCTCTCACATGCACACACGCACCCACTACATGTATACATAAACTTTTCTCTTTTTGCGTACACGAGAAAGCCTTTCAAAATAATCAACTGAACAAGCTGGGATAATATGTTCATGATTAACAGAATGTGCCAACAGGGAAAGGAAATTTGGCACAACTGTGAAATAGGCACACAGTCCTCATTAACAAAGGACAAGAAAAATAGGCAAAAGCACAAAAGATAACATGCATATAAAAAGGAGAAGCCATATAGAAGCACTAGTTAGCTTTCCAGTAACAACCATAGAGAATTTATTTTTCAGGACTTTGGTAGTTCTGAAGTGTCTCAATAAAATTTATACGTTTATACTACTGACCAAGTCGGGATGCTCAGGGTTCATTGAAGAGGTACAACAAAATCTGAGTGACCATTCATCTTCCTGCTTGCTATAGATATCAATCTAAATTCAAAAGAGAACATGCAGCACCATACACAATTTAGAAGAAGGCATAAAAATCACATTTCTTACCTTGACAAAACTCTCCAACTGACAACACCTGTTTCCCGTTCTTCCTTCTTAATAAGAACCGATTTGCCTTCTTTTGGTTTCTTTTTATTGGTTGCATTCTTTGTCAAATCACCTTCTACCCCATTAGCGACAGGTTTTGAGGTCTTATCAACAGTCTCGCCATCTTCTTTTTCTTCCTCGTATTCTTCCATTTTTCCTGCATTTTCCATCAGCTTTTGGAACAGCTGGCCACTATTAGAAAGGTCCTCAAAGGTTCCCTCCTCTTTTACCATACCCTCGTGGACCAGGATAATTCTATCAACCTGTGAAAGAAAGTGCAGCTGGTTTGTGACAAGAACTCTCGTCTTCCCCCTTAATTCTCCCTTGATGCATTTATCAAAAACCTGAAGATGATCAGTGATATGGATTAGCCCAGCACACAATAATATCAATGTAAAGCAACATTAACAAATCCTAAAAGCCAAAGATAGCAATAAACATGTCAAAGACCATGGTTAAGACTTTGTTCAACACATTGAAGATACAAGCAGAAGAAAAGCAAAATAGAAAAGGGATTTCAGTGTGTAATAAATCTCTTATAAGGAGAAATAATAATCATGTATCGGTCTCTACTTCTAGGAAGTTGCTAGTGATTAGCAAAGTTCAAATTTATAAGTAATATGCCTGCATGTGTATGCATGTACTAATTTTTTCTTTTGACAAAAGATCCAATCTAGACTCCCAATTCTCACAAACTTGCGTAGATATATTGTCAACAGCACACCATGCAATTGTAAATATAACAAGAAATTAGAGAACATCATATTCTGCTGGAATTGCTATACAGAATACACTATGAACCAGTTACCTGTCGACCCACGTGAGCATCCAGCGCACTTAAGGGATCATCAAAGATATACACATCTGAATTTGCATACACAGCCCTAGCCATGGAAACCCTTTGCTTTTGCCCACCACTAATATTAACTCCTCTTTCGCCAATTTCAGTAAGATCACCACCCTAGTCAGCAAGGATGTGAGACAGACAAGAAATTCAGGTCACATTGTTAATAACAAGGGAGATCCCCACATCTTTAAGAACCAGCTTGATCTATTATGATTCTTAAAAGACTTACAGGCAGTAAGTCGAGATCATGCCGTAATGCAGTCACATCAATTGCCTTCTCATATCTTGCTGCTTCAAAGGCAGATCCAAATAATATGTTATCGCGTACCTGCAAATAAAGAGTAAGAGACTCGTGCATGACCATGACCAACTTGTAATAAGTGTGTTACATGCCATTTTTGGTCTAAAAGATCTAACTGATGCAACATTACCCACCTTGACCATGTTTGCATAAAAGTCTGTCGTATTTATTCTTAAATGATTACAACAGAACTATATAGCAAAAATTTTGACTTTCACACAATCCCAAATAAAAGTCATCATGGCAGAAAGTTACTGTATATAACCAATGAGTTAAAAATTAAAGTTTAAAGTAAATAAAATAACAGCAAGTTACTAACTATATGTAATTACAGAATTTAAGAATTCCACAACTTACAGTTGCATTAAAAATCCATGAAACTTGGGGAACATAAGCAACTGTCCCTCTGATAACAGCACTTGCATCAGCAGATACTGGAGGAAGCTCTCCAAGCATTGCCGATGTGAGAGAGGTCTTTCCTTCTCCTGTACCACCAACTATTGCAACCAGGCTACCAACAGGTACATCCAGATTGATATTTGACAAAGTGGGCCTCTCTGCCTGGTATAAAAAATGAAAGCTTTCATAATCGAAATGTGGGAATGAAAAGTCTACGAAATTCAAAGGGTTGTCAAGGACATATCAAAAATAGTAGAAATATCATATAGCCAAGCAATTCTTCCAATAACTGAACATTCTAATACAAAGCCAGATGTAATGACAACTTTCCTTAACATCCAACTATCACTATGGACTTCATCAAATGCAGTGTTATCCATTATACTTAGCTCCTCACAGTTATGATCATCAGGCATTGGCCTACATAATAGATACCCTAGCCCATAACTAAGGGCCACATAAGAATGAAACCTACTCAATGAAATAGCTAGAAAATCTTAAATAGACTCAGCTGATCAAACATGTACTTATTCAACCTACAGCAGGGTTAATGTAAAATGTAAAATCGGAACAATGCTTATGGATGCAAGTTCATTAAGAATACTTTATCTTACAAGCTGAAACACAAAGTGCAGCATATGTATCCTCAGAATAAACTGGCTACAACTTTCAAAGGCCACATCACGAGGGCTGCAGACACAAAGGCAAGAAAAAGGAAGTGCTTAAAGCAACACAAAATATGCACTTAGTTCACGCCCTTCAATTTATTTGATGTCACCTGAATTATTGCTAAAAGTTTGCCAACTTTATCCCTTCATTTCAATGCATTACACCTTCTATCTCACATTTTCCTTCCAAACTACCTACAAGTCCACCAGTACTAAGAAATGATAACCTATCCCTACATGTGTGTTTGAGAGACGGAAGACAAGATCAATGAGATTGTTATACCATATTTTTACACAAATTTTAACACAATTTTTTGAACCATCAAACAAACGCACTTTTAACAACTGAAATTACATTTGACATGGATAATTAACGCACCATGGAAATGACACACGAAAGATATATTCCCAACCATTCTATGGGCACTAATAATTTATGTCAATGAAGAGGATTATCAATCCTAGCCCAATATATGGGTTCTAATTAACCGATCATTGCCATTGGATGAGAATACAACCCATACTTATCCAAGGGCCAGGAACATAAGGACCCAATATAAATAAACAGAGGTATTGTTAAAGTTTATGTACATGTGCGAGTGTGCGAGCGTGTGTATGCAAATGTGACCTAACACACACATATATAAGAACAAGAATGTAGGAGTTAGACCTTTGAATCCCAAGAAAAGTATCCATTTCTTATTGAGATGGCCGGTAATTCAGGAGTAAGGGGAGGATTCGGTAGAAGAACTCTCTCTTCAGCTAACAAAAACTCCTCCAGGCGTTTCAATGATACATTTGCATTTACTACCTGTCAAACCATTAAAAACATTTGTAGATGAGAGAGAAAACAACAACCAACCAGTTTCAGTAGATTGTGCTAAATGGTCTGTTTTTTAATAAAGGTCAGGAGGAAAAGGACAGCAGTAAATTACAGAATAGAAAAAGCAAAACAGAAAGGAAAGGACCATATGAGCCAAAACCTTTTCCCCGAACTCAATATCCATTAACACCTAAAAGCAAACTGGGAATAACCCAACATCCGCTCATAAAAGAATTTCAGTACAAATAACCTATTCAATGTTCTTGCATTTCAGAAAACCAGAAATATAATAACGCAATAGGCAAACAGTATAGTTCAACTGCAAATGGAGCTTGCACATATATGGCGAGAAAGGAGCGAGAGGGAGAGAAAACTTAATGTAACATGATATCAAGCAATTATAGTAAACTAAGTGGTAACAGCAATGATTGATATCAATCTTCTGTGCATGGAAAATGTCGTATACAACTAAACACAATGCATGTCACAGATGTAGAAGAAAACCTGAGTTATTATGTTAGGAAGCATGAATAGGGGAAAGCGAAGCACAGCAAATAGAGAAAGAGATGTAAATGCCCGCGCAGGTGTCAGATCCCCTCCAAGCAATGTGAACAAACCAAAAGAGACCACAGTCACAAAAACTGGAATGCTGTTCAGTATAAAGGAATTACACTGCAAAATGAGAGAAAGAATCAGAAATATGAAAAAGGAAACAAATTCTAGTAAAGCTCTGTGGCCAAGCTAGACAACTGTATCCATATAAATGATCAAATGTAAAACACCATCAGCGTAATCAACCCCCCATGATACATACAGCATGAACGCTGCAGCCATGTACCAGGAGAATGGCAGAAGCAAACCAGTTAAGGGTTACAAATCTTAGGAAATAGTATTTATTAAATACATTTCAAACACATTTGTCTTTCATGAGCTATGAACTGAGATTCCTGACAAGGGCATTTCAGTCCAAGGGTCTTACAATGTGAAGGAAGTGCTGTCAAAAAATAATAAATCATGCAAGAACCAAAACTCATGCTAGATGTAGTTTGCATTTTGGCTAGCATTTAAAAGCATTACATGGCTGGTCAATGGACAGTTATATAAATTTCCTCATTTTCATTACCATGATTCTGTAAAAATGAATGCATAAGCAAGCAAATGATGTTTCTTTTAAACCAAAAATACATGTGTGACAAAAGAATGTAATAGAGAAAGACGGAACCAAAAAACAGAATTACTGACATACTCGCATTTCTATTTTTGCATGAAAAAATAATTCTTCAAATATATAAAAATAAATAAATAAAGCCTGTAAAGCAAACTTTGAAAAGCTTTGGAGTAGAGATTTAACATTACATAAATATTATTATCATCCTTTGTGCAAAAACAAATAGAACATTTTAAAGAATATTATAGGCCATACCGCTGCAAGCAGTGATGCTTTGCGGAACCAGGACAATTCGTCATCACGAACACTTTGAACTTTAGATTGAAAACTATTCTCCCATGCATAACACCTGTGACATTTTCAACACAGTCAAAATTGTCCATCAATACTCTCCTATTGTTTAAGAAATATATAGATTATTTGCTATCACTAAGTTTCTTACTTTACAGTGTCCATTGCAGCCAAAATTTCATTCATAAGCCCAATTCGCCTGTCTGTACGTTGCAAACCCTCCTTGGTCAATTTCTGCATTCTGCTTATTATAAAAGTCTGTTGCCACAAAATAATCAGAAAGATTAAGAACCGTATAATGAAGGAGATCATTATGGACAGAATACAAAGTAATGCATTGTAAAATCATTAAAGGTTCAATAAAAGCTTATGTAATCAATGGAAAGTCTCAAATACAAATAACAGAAAAATAACAACAATGGTTCTGATAATATAAAAGATTCTACAAGAACAAATATGTTTGTCGGTGAATAGAAATGTTAGTCTAACAAAAACAAAACAACAACCAACGATGACTTGAAAGATAGACAACAACCAAGTGACAACTCACTCACCTGTATGGGGAACATTAGAACAAGCATCAATGCGCCAAGAAGGGAAGCCACACCCAGCTCCTGATAAAGCAGAACCATAGAGATAATAATACGAAATGGAGCTGACCACATAGTGTGGAGTGATTGGCAAACTTGCTGTCAAAAGGGAAAAAAAAGAGCAGTTAACTAACAATGTGAAGCAGAATCAGGATCAGGCAGATATAATTGAATTTTTGTATTTTATCAACCTGAAACGTCTGGATGTACCTACAGGTTTGAAATCAGGGAATACCTCTAGACATTACAACCTTTAGTAGTCAAGAGAATACCCAGGATATAATTTGAATCCTTGACATACATCTTAGATGAAAACAAAGGGTCTACCATTGGACCCATAGTGTGTGTGTGTGTACAGGATTCACTACTATACAGCTATGATTTCGAGTTTTGTGTTAGATTTTTCAAGTAAGAGTTTCAACTTTAGTGTTAAGAGTTTTAAGTTTGGATTTCATCTTTTGCATAAGAGGTTTCAACTTTTGTGTTGCTGGCTATAAAGTTACATGCAAGTATAATAAGAGGTGTTCAACACCATGTACTTACCAATTAGCAAATAAAAAGTTCAGCAACTAATAAAACAAAAGAAAATTTCATGCCCATCATCATGAGTAACAAGTAAATACTTTACGGAACCACATTATACATCAGATAATGCTAAGAAGACTCAAACTTAGTTATCAATGATGGTCCATTTTTTAGATGTAGAGTCAAGCTGCCTTGGGTGATGGCAGCTATCAAAAACATTATAAATCAAAATGAAAATTATAGAGAAAGGGCATACCTGAAGTTGTTCAGCATCAGTCGTCATCAAGTTGGTTATCTTCCCAGATTGAAAGTTCTTACGAGCCTCATGAGTTATCCTAAGAGATTTGCGAAATACAGCAGCTACCTGTAAAAGAGATCTAAATCTGAGACAACTATGTACATTTCATAACAAACAGAATGCAATATTTATGATACAGTGATCTCATAGAGATAAGATAGAAGATTTCGCAATACTGCAATATTAGAGTATTCCGAATTTAAAACTGAAGTTAATAATGTTGTAGAGACTCAACACTAGCAGCAGTTACAACCATCTTTTATACCAAGATAACATCTGCAGTTCAATTATTTTTTGATAATATTCCATCAGAGGGAGTTATATGGCCTTGAAGGAGTTGCCAATAGCTCTACCAAAACATAGACTACAAACAATTAACCGAAATCTTAAAGTTTATCAAGTTCCAAGTTGCCAACAAATTGTAGCTTTTAAATAGCTCAATATAATTTGCGATACACAGTAAAACAAACTCATAGTGTTTCAGGGCATTGTGTTGTACAGTTATCAAGAGGGTACACCTGTCAGAAGTCTACAGTACAGAACAATACCAATCAAATAACTTATGTCTATTGGCAGATGGCCGAGACACCAAACAGAGGACCAATCTGAGAAACCATAAATGCTCACCACAAAGGAGAACAGAGAACAGTGAATTTCTGAGCTCAGCATTCTCAATAATAATTTCTACATTCAATAATTTTCTTCCTCCGGAGATGAAACAGAAGCAAAAGTAATAACCTAACCAGAAGTAGACCTGCACATCACTCATTAGTTTGGTCCATGTAGGGGCTTATTATGGCCTAGCTAAACCATGTCAGCGGTCCAGTGATAGCTTACTTTATATCTTTTTATCAGGGCAAGGGCAGGTTTTCATAAATGCAACAATTTAAAGACCTCAACACGGAATAGATACTTTCACCCACTAGAATGTTATAGTTTAAACAAGATCCATAGCCAAACTTGCAGCACAAGAAAAATTAATCACCTAAAATGCCATTCATATCCACAGCAAAACAGAAGAAAATCCAAAAGTCTCAATAATGCAAGAATTAAAGACACAGAAAACTTCTCCTTCTGCAGTGCCCCATAACCCTACATGTCACCACAAATTCAGTCACATCTAGGAGAAGAAAAAGAGAGCTCTGTGGTAAGTTGGCATGGTTAAGAATGACAATGGTCGCCAGAAAGGTATTATGCAATAAATAAGAATGGGATGCTCCAAAATGCACACGATATTAAATCATATTGTACCAAAACAAGCACCAGAAGCACACAAAAACTATTGAGAAACGAATTAAAATTACCAAAGTAGATCTCAGTCGATAACCAACGCGCATGACATTTTGAAAGTACTGAGCTTCACATAACACCCCAAATACCTGGATCAAGTTACACCAAGTCAAAAGCTGTTCTCTATATGCTGCTTCAAACAAACTATAGGTTGTGTAATTCACTTCAAAAAAACTACTCTATTTTGTATTGTGAAATTTATATCATATAAGAAGCGAGTAAGAGCAAGGTCATTACAAACAGCGGAATAATAAGCACTAAGGAAGAATGTAACTCAATGCTTGGGTTAACAAAAAGTACTCTAGAGGTGTAAACATATAATATATATTTTAAGGGGAATAAAGAATTACAATTGAACATAACATGCATATTGGCATTCTTGAAAGCAGCAAATATATGATAAAGCATTATCCAAAGAAATGAAAGCAGCCTTCCTCCAGCAATAAATACATTACTACACATGCATAAATTAGAAAATACAACAAAGAAATTTTTCATACCACTCCAACAAAAATTGAAAAGGCATAGATATAACCAATCCAAGCCGGGTCACCTCGTTGCATAGACTGCAGATAGATCACAAATAGCATTAGTAAATTACATGAAAAGAATAAATAAATAATGAAAAATTCTGCAATTGTATATCAGAATTCAAAGTCTCAGAATTCAGTATTATATACAGCAACCAGAAAAGAAGATATATCATCTATCCAGCAAGCATAGGGAAAACAAAACAGCATACCTGTAAGAGTTGGTTCAATACAAGAGGCCCCACAAACTGGGAAGCGTCATTCCCAATCTACCAGATGTTAAAAAGAAGAAATAGATCAGAACATTGAAAATAAACTTACAGGAAAATTTAAAAAAAAAAAATGTCAGCATCGATCAGAATCCTCAAAAGCACCAAATGTTTCATTTAAGTCCACAAAGAAGTCTAACATGACTAATAGTGAGTATAGCATAGATATTCAGAAGCAACATTTCCCCAGCTATCCTATCTTCAAGCCATATATAAACAAGGTTCAACCAGAGCTGTATATCAAAGCAAGCTTCAAACTTCCAGACTGCATTTCCAGTAAGTTAATACGAAGCAGAATGACTGCCAATAAAGGACACAATATAGATATTGAAAAACCAGCCACCATGTTCACTTCCTAAAAAATATAACTGAAAACTTAAATAACTTGACAACTAAATTATTTGTCATACAAATGAAGGAAGGACAATATCTACATACAAAGAATGGTGAACCAGCATATGCCACAGAAAAGGCCATGGGGGGCTTAGAAGTTCAACAAATGAAAGTGATTCCCATTATAAGCTCATACAATTTTTCGTACCATCAAAAAGATAATACTGTACTTCTAACTTATAAGTTGTAAGAAATTAACATCAAAGTACAGCCAACAAATTGAGCTCAATACCTTCCAGAAGCCACCCCACCAAAACCTGCCAGTAAGAGGAAATCAATCAGATGCATATATACAAGTAAAGGGGAGCAACTCTCTGTGCAGACAGTAAATCCTAAAAAGCTCCTCGCTATATAAGGAAAACATTAAATAAAAAGAACTCTTCATCCTGTGGAGAGACACCTTCACTTGTATTTCCACTGTTTATTCCACCCCCAAAATTTCCCCCCTCCCCCCACCCAAAAAAAAAAATATTGTATTTCATGAGTAAATTGTTAACCACATTGTTACAATTAAAAAAAAAAAATTAAGCATCACATAAGTTAACCAACCCATCAAGGACACAACTCATCGGAGAGCTCTGTTTTTCTTTTTTATTCCATCCTCTTTTTTATTTTCTCTTTTTTAATATTTTCAATCAGAGAAAAACAGAGTTCTAATGTAATGAAAGAATTTAAAAAATTCGTACCAGCAACCACCAATATAAACTCTTTACCTTCCCCCAAGGCTACTATTCACCGCTCTTAAAAGCCACGGTTTTTGCCGTTGTGATTCCTTATCCCAACATTTCTGGAACCTACACAACAACCAAAGACATCACACTACCTTGCTAATCACAATTTACTGAAGAATTCAATATAAAGAAGAAAGAACACACTTGTTGTTCAGTGTTTCTGTGCGATCCCATGTATCCAACTTCCAAATATCTTTCTCTGTTATAAATCTTTTATAACCTTGTTCCATCAGGGGATTCATCCATGAAAAAACAATACCTATCACGAATAAGGAACAGATATTGGATTAGTAACAAAATCAATAGTCAAATAATTTATTCCCTTAATTTTCAAGAAGACTATAGACGATCAGAGCACAATTATGATTTCATTGAGGAAGAGAAGAGAAAAAGAATCTGTCAGAATGTTCTTAACCACACTATAATTTATTAAAGAGAAGAAAAATACTATGAGCGAATAATCAAAGTGAACCAAGATTCAAACAAAATGTAATAATGATAACTCTTGTGGGAAAAAAGCACCAACACAAGTGAATTCCACTTAAATCAAGCAAAGTAAAAATCATATGTTACATGGTCAACATCTGCTGTTTGGTACCCCTATATAAACGAGCTTTTTCCTCTTTTTCATATTTTAAGAATAGTAATTATTATCTTTTGAACATGTAATGTCATTTAAAAGTTTCTATTTGGGAACTAAGAGCATATATGTTTATGTGTACGTACTGGAAAATATGTTGGCGTGTCTCTCAGGGCATATCTGCTCTCCCCCTGGAAGTTCTTCATATGCAGCATCGTCAATAAATTCCATCCTCATAGGGGTGTAACCCGGATAAGGATCCAAATCAGGAACATATAGGAGCAAGAGTAATCCAAACAAAGCCTAAATCAAAACAACAATCACAAGTATAAATTGGCATGCTTTGTTGGAAATATTGCTATTGGATCCTTACCTAATAGCTTAAACTTTTGGGTCAAACAGTAACTTAACATGAAATCAAAGCCAGATTGACCAAATGGTTTTATGTTTGAATCCCCAAATTGCTGAAACGTATATGTACACACACACAAATTGTATGTATGTATGTGTAAATATATATATTTTATTTTGGACACCCAGAAATCCATTAACTCACCTAACAGCTTAAACTTTTGGATCAAGTGGTAACTCAACATGATTTACATTAAAACCAAAATATTAAAGCAATACTAGCTATCTCAGTCATATCATCCTAGTTCTCATGATAAGATAGTATTTTCCCACTGGTACATACCATTCCTCCAACTAATTTTATTTATCCTAATTACCGTTGGATGTAATTTAGACATGCATGAATGCTAGTCAATCAAGTCTAGGGCCCATAAAACCATTCAATGGGATAAGTGAGCTAGAATAGCTTCCCACCAACAAACTTATGTAGCATTGTTACTAAAACAACTAGCATTCAATAATCAATAAATATTGTGCCAAAAAAATACTATTGGTTTGTGAGAACTTGCTAGCCCTTCCTTGGAGACATAGCATGCCTCTATGAAGTTCTGAGGGTTTACCAAACAGCCTCAGCCTGGTGGCTGTGCTGTATGACTTCTAAAGGTGGAATTGGCCAATGTAGGTGAACCAACCACCAGGCTAAGCCCGAAGATTAAGAGCATACATGAAATTATGATACATTTAGATACAGAAAGAAGAAGAATAATAATGACCAACAGGTGGAGAAGTCATAGAAGACAAACCTGAACAATGACCTCACTCATGTACAAATACAGCACAGAACTGCAGAAACAAACGTGGAACTGTGAGTCTGTCTTTCTCTAAAATATTTAATCCACATGTATGGAAAAACAATTAACAAAAAAAAAAATGCTGCAGAATTGATCGTGCTGTAAATGGGGAAGGGGGAGAGAACCCAGAATAGAACCAGCGAAAAACAAACCTGTCGTAAAAATTCCTCACTGACAGAATGAGATTGACCAAAACTGCATCCCCTACTAGAGTATAAATCACTCCAAATCTGACAAACCATCGGAACTCGCGAATGTATACCTTAGTTTCTAAACCAATCATAACCAGCATAGAGAACCAAGCAAGAGCCTCAATAATCAGGGAAAGAATCTGCCATAAAATAAAGAAGTAAGATAATCTGGAAATGAAAGTTGCAGTATCCACTGGATAAGCTCAGCCATATTCAGGCAGTCTTGAACTAATCAAGACTTCAAAATAAAACAATTGACAACCAAAAGAAACAAATAACAGATAGACCAAAAAAAAAGCTTGATTGAGAAACAAATGATTGCACATAGCTTCCTACTGAAGACCAGCATTAGTGCATGTAAATAAAGATTATGAAATTTAGGAGTCCATATTTTACTATCAATTTTCCCTCCCGGGTTCAACACTACACTACAAATATAGTCAATGCCAGAAACAGAGAGATTGCATGAAGAGGAACAGGGTATGGCTATGGAAATCAAAATAAAAGGACTAATTGATGTTTAGAAGTTATCAAGACCATGTGACAAGGGAGCCTTAACTTGAGAACTGCAAACTCATAAGGTCGATATTAAAATATCAATTTAAATGGCAAAAATTAATTAGTTGACATCTGAATTGCAAATCAAAGTTTTAAAAAATTCAAGCAAGCAGATAAGCATATTAAAAGCACTTTCAACACTAAAACTAACTGAAAATCATACACCAAAGAGATAAGAACAGAGAGAGAAGATTAGATACTAAGATTTTCCAGAACTGAATAAGTAGATAAATCATCTCTATTTAAAAGAAACATCCAAAAAATTTGGTTTCTTTCCCATGTAAATAAGAGATATAATCATAAATGCAACAATTTGTCATACAAGCTGACAGAGGTACATAGGAAACTTGATTTGCATATTCAAAATTATTATATGCAAAATTAGGGAGGTGCATGCAATGTCAATAAAGCAAGGAAAAACTGATGACTCAAGTTATTAACTATCAGAAGTCAAAAAACCTACCTCAAATGGAGCAAGACCAGTCTGTCCATCCAAGTCCAGAACTGATATACCCATAATCAATCTGAACAAAGGCTCAGCAGTACAATAACCAGCCAGTAACCCCAACATGTAATTATAGAGTTTAGACTTCAAACAAAATCGTTCGACTTTAAAATCTTTCTTGATCAACCATATTCGGTAGAAACAGAGGCCCATAAGTACCAAATGGGTAAACGAAATCACCAAAGAGTCAGTAGCACAAGGTGTGTATCCACCAAAGGCATTATCCACGGCTCTTGTCCACACCCCATTTGCCACCGGTCGACAATACCAAACCAACGGCTCCAAAGCCATTTTCTTTATCACTTCTCTGCAACTACAATTCACTTAATATTCATAATCCACTGCCCTGTCTATTCTTCTTTGCAAATATTAACTAATTCACCAAGTTTGACTTTCCACGGCACACAAACTCTGCAACAAAATAAATCCATATTCAGCATCAACAGAACGAAAAGAAGGAAAAAAGCATACCGTCCAAAAATCCAAATAAAAAGCTTGAAAAACTACTCTCCTCACAGCTATAAAGCAACCATATAGATAACTATTGAGTTATTCCTGCAATTCTTTTATCCTACATATCTTCCAAACTACCTGTTTGCTATTGTATAAGAAATTTTAAAGGAAACTTTTCCAGGAAGAACTGATGTTTTCTATCAATAACCTTACCAAATAATTGTTGAAGGCAAAAGCATCGACTTTTATCATTTTTCCTATAGCAAATTTTCCCAGTAACCAAACAAAACACAACTACCGTACAGAGCGAAGAACTTAAACATCTTCTTGTTCACATCGACAAACAAACAAAAAACAAAGAACCCATAAAAAAATTTACAAAATCATCATACATTAACCATTATACTACATCCACACCAACAAAAACCGTCAAAAAACAATTAAACAGTTCGAACCCCAAAAAAAAATATATTAAAAAATCAACTTTTAAAAAAGTTTTACTTCTTTTAACTCAAGTCTCTGATACAAATACCGAAGAAAGACAAAACCTATGCAACTTCCAAGTCTTTTGAATCCAAAGATGAAAAGGGCAATAATGTTTTGAGATGAAAAGGCGAACCCAGAAACATTACTGGAACAAAAAGCTGCGTACAGAGTCCTGTAATCTCTTACCCTTTCGAGCACTGGATGCGAATATTTTTGGTTGATCAGACAATGCTATTTTCTCCATTTTCTAATACTAATAACTACAAAATTATAAAAACAAGCGCACGACAATGCGTCACCGCTTACGATGAAATTTTTAAATTTTTTTTTAGAATCTGTTGGAAAATAGTCTAAAAATTAATGAAATATTATATTATCTTACATTTGGGTCCCAATGTTTTTACGTTTCTTTATATAAGCCCTTTCCGTGCTAAATTTACTAAATTACGCTTATAAAACTAACGTAGACCGTTGCTTAAGTGAGAATATTTTTGTCATTTTGATAGGTATGGATCTGGTAATAATGGATGGACTATATTCTTAAGTGATATATTGTAACCTTTAAGGACTCAAATGTTATTTCCCCAAAGTACAACGTACGTCGGTACGTGGGTCTAAATTTTCGCATTTTGACGATAAAGGACATCGTACATTAACCTTTGCTCGGGATTCATCGTAGGAAAGGAGGGTTAGTTTTGGTATTTCAGTAACTGGGCTTTGGTTTGCTGGTAAGAAAAGTGTGGCGGACATGGTCAGGTAAAAAGTATGAAGCATTTACTTAGTAATTTTGTCAATCATTCAATCATTCAGCATTTTAACTATTATATTATGATTTCCCAGCTTTTTATTATTATATGACTTTTTTTAAATAAATCTTTTTAAAAGATATTTTTTCTACTTTTTCAAGTTTTATTTTTATTTATAAATATGACAATAATATAAATAAAATATTTCAAAAAAGTTCTGATTTATTTCAACTATATTTAAATTTTATTTCTTCTATTACCTTTTAAAAAAAATTAAAAATAAAAAGCCATTCTATATATCATATATGAATTCTTATTTTATATAAATTGCAATATTTTAGGTATTAAATATACAAATTTTTTCTATTTTTATGTTTTTACTTTTTTCGGGAATTTAATATAACTTTATTCTACATCAAAAATTTATATTAGTATGTATATTATTAAAATTTTATATGTTTAATATTATATTAGTAATAGAATAAAAAAAGTGTAATTATATATAGGAAATATTTTTAATAAAAATGTGTGGGCTATGTTTATTAGAAAAATTACTTTGCAATATATTTTTATAAATAATAAACTTATGAAATTAAAATACAATTATTTTTCAACAAATGAGATATTTATAAATAGTTGCTATTTATGATTCAATTGTCGACTTTGTTATTATATTATTAATTAACATGTAATTAAGCAGTATATTTTAGTTAGTATCACATCATTTATCATATTAATTAAATATAAATTTTATAAAAAAATGTAAATGTTTACAATTTTAGAAAAAAATAACTTTTTCTAAAAAAAAAAGCTTTTTTCCTTAAAAAAATATATTTTAACAAGTACATGTAACAAATACTTTAAATTTGGAAAGTATTTTCACTAATTCAATCTAGATAGATTTAGCAAAAATTAATCGTGATCATATAAACTATTTTTCTAATAACATGGAAATATTTTCTATTATAAGAATATTTTGTTTATCTATTTTTAAAAAATTATAAATTATATAAAAAATACATTGAATATCTATAATTAATATTTCTCATCATTATTATTTTTAATTTAGTGAGAGTATTTATTAACTATAAACCTACAAAATCAATTATTGAGTAGTTGAAATAAATTATTATTTATTTAAATCAATCTATACATTAATGTAAACTATTAAATGTGTTATATCATTATAATATGTTATATATTTTTTTATAAAAATAAAATAAATAAATTATAAAAAAGATAGTAATATAATATTATATTATTAATTTATGTGAATAAAATTTATAAAAATTTATATTTCTATTATTATTATAAAGGATAACACCTAATCCAATGTCAAGAAAGATGGGCATTAAAATAGAAGAAACAAAACAACTACCACCAAATTTTTGTCATATCATTTATTCATTTTTGGTAAAATTAGAAGCATTAATTTTTTTTTAAATATTCCTTGTCTAATATTTTTATATTTTGGGTGCACTAATTTATTATGAATCCAGAGTATACAAAGTTCCATAACACTTTCCAAATATTCTGAATTATTAATTTCTTACAAAATTTTGATAATTCATTAATTCAATTTTTAGTAGTCTACTCACTTTTTTTATTAGCATTTGAGAAACTGTAATTTCATCTTTATTAAAGTTTTTTTCTTTTAAAAAAAAGGATTTAATGTGAGTTGAGCTTCAATTGATCTTAATTTGAGAGAGTTTTGATGTATCTCCAATTAATATTTTATAACTAAAAAAAATTAAAGATATTATTTCAACTTGATATTGATATGAATTTTAGATCAATTTACAGTATAATTATTATGTCTTTACTATCCTCAACTTTTTTTTTATATTTTTAAAATGCTCTATAATATTTTTTAGCTTATATGTTGTATTTTAACTATTTTTAATCAATTTTTAAAATAAATCTATAAATTTAGTCACTCTAAAATGCAATTCAATAGCTTAGCGAGTACCTCCCTTCCTTTACTAGAGAGAAGAGATTTGACTTTCCATAATTATTTTGGAGAAGATTTTGCCTAAATTGTATGAACCCTAAAATAAGCATCGTTTTCATTAAATTTTAAAAGTAAAGTAAGAGTAAATGCTTGTTAACAACGACTTTTAGTGTGATTCACTTATTTTTTTTATTAATATCTAATTTAAATATTACATTTATAATTTGAATATAATATTTTTATCTTATAACATCTCAATTTTAAGTATGTCATATAATTAAATAATTATTATCGTAAAATTTTAAATAATAAGTGAAAATAACATTATTTTTAGAGAAAAATATTTTAAATTCTTACAAAAAAAATTGTGGGATTTTACTTTTTTGTTTAATTTCTTTTTGAACGAGGAAGCAAATTTGAATATATTATATATGGACAAATTTGGCAGACAATTTTAAGTTACTAAATCAAGTCAAAAGGGCACGTCCAAGCGAAAAAGTGGGATGGAATGTTTGGCAAGAATGGTAGAGATTGACCAAAAGAAAATGGTTTTTTTCAATGACACACCTAAAAATCTCTAATTAATTTTCTTTCATATTTGGTAGTTGCTTGTTTATTTATGAATTAAAATTTGATGGTCACTTTAACCATAATTGTGGGGCAAGTTTTATGTGGAAATTTAGAAAAAAATGTATAAATTTATAGGTAAAATATCTAAAGGTCATTTGGTTCTCTTACCTTTTATTGATGTAAGTTAACAAAAAAAAAAGATGTTTTTTTGTTTTTAATGTTATTAATTTAATTTATTGATGTTAAATTAAAAAAATTTGGAGATTCAAAATATGTGTAAGTCTAGTATTGTCAACGTAAGTTTGCGGTCAATTTGAACCAAATATTATTTGAATAATAGAGACTCGAAAAAAAGAAATAAGTATTAATCACTAAATTATTAGTAAAAAATTTAGAAAAAAATATTTAAACACTATTTTTTTAGATATTTATTTATTTTAATATTTTTATTTTATAATAATTGTGATTTTAAAATTATATTACCTGAATTTTAAACATATTTTAATATTGTCTTTTAAAAGATATTTTTAAAAAAAATAATGAAAATACATAGTATTATATTTTTTTAAAATGATGTAAGGAAAGTAAATTAGTTAAGTAGAATTTTTTTTTAAAAAAAGATAATGCTACCAAAAAATAAAAATAAAAATATCTAGATTTTGTGATTTAACGAGCAAAATGATTGAGATGAACAAGAAATTTTCTTTTATAAAAAAAAATGATAATTTTTTTTAATTCAATTGACTAAAGAAAAATAAAAATACACGGAAGCAATATCAGAGATTACCTATTCTACTTGACATCCTCCATGAACCATGATTTTTGTATGACAGGCCCCACTTGAAAAGCACTTTGCATGCCCTGCTTTTCTGAAAAAGACCCTTTTAAGAAGAGATCAATCCGAGACTGGCGGACCGCGTCTCTATCAATCGCTGGGCGTGCCCAAGGCTCTGTTTGTTAAAATTAAATAATTTTGACTAAAAAAGAGTGCTTCTGTGCTGCCCATTCTTTTATTATTAATTTCGACTACCGAGGACAAATGTTTTTAAAGAAGCTCCGAGCAGATTTAGGATTTTTTTAAATTAATTAATAAATATTATTATACGTTTTCAAAGCAGACTCATCATCCATTGGATTAAGAGATCAATAATTAAAATTAATAATTAATAAAATCTTTCGAATCTCACGTCCACTCGACATTGACATTAGATTTACATATCGCTTATCGAGGCACTCCCCAATGGATGTTTGTATATATACTTATTTATTTATTTATTTATTTATAATAATTATAAAAAAATATTATCATATTTCTTTATTAAAGTTACGATTATATCACTCGTATAAAAATTATAAAAAATATATTTTTTATTTTTTTAATTATATTTGATTATTAATTAATTATTAAGTATAAAAATAAATACATAAAATATTATTATTTTATTTATAAATTTTTTTTAAAATTTTTACTTAATAAAAAAAATTAGAAAGAATTTTTTTTATTTTTAATCAATTTTATTAATTATATATATTTTCGTATTTTTTAAAAAAAATTATTAAAAAAATTATACTTCAAATTAAGTTATTAATTTTCTAATCTTTTATTCTATTTTATGGTTATTTTATACATCTGAATTAATTAATACATAAAATAAATAAAAAATAAATATTAAAAAATATATTTTGTAAAAAATAAATAATTAAGGGTATTTGAGTAAATTTACTATTTAAAGTTGGTTGATTAATCCCGTAAAAGAAGTATGTGATATAATATCTATTCATTCTCTTTAAGTAATACAAACTCAAATTTCAAGAGATAAATGTAATAATATCCCTAATTCAATAATATATACCATTTTTCTTGGTTATACAAAATAAAAAAGTGATTTATTTTTATAATTTGTAGGAACAATGATGGTACTGTCTTATAATCTGCAATGAATACAATATTATTTAGAACGAAAATTTGAGATATATAAAATTATTTTTTGTAATTTTTAAAATTATTTATTTATAATGCTATATGATAATCGACTTTCTAAATATCACGTAATTTGTCATATTAAATTTTATAATAACATATTAATATACTTTGAAAGTTCTTCTTATAAAAAAATAAACAATTATTCTCAAATAAAAATAAAATATAGAGTTGACAATCACAAGAGTAAACTTTGGTTGTTCTTTTATTAAAAATAAAACTTTTATTTTATAGCAATGAAACTAATTGTTTTATATCACATTTAAAAGTGCAATAATTATCATCACTAACACAAAATTTAAATTTTTATACAAATTTAATTTTTATACAAAATTTATCACACAAAAATTAAAATATTTAACTTAAAATTTGAAATATTATATAATAATAATTTGTTACAATAATAGTAATATGTTACAAGAGTTGCAAGTCTTTCGGTAATTTTAAAAATAAAAGGATATTCAATTAAGATATATATTTTTTTTAAGACTAAATATGACTAAAATGATTAAAATCTAAATTTGATTAATAAATTTATTTTTTCATCTTACACATCTAAATATAAATGTTAAATTATTTTTTAATAAAAATAAAAGGTTTAAAATTGATAGTTTACAAATATGTCCTCGAAAATTTGAAATTGATATATTAAATTGTTGATACACACACATATATATATATATATGTTAAGTAATAAATTAAAATATTATTAATAAATAAAATATTTAATTTATTTAGATATTTAGTTATTTAGATTTAAGTAAAAAAATGTAACTAAATTATATTAAAATATTTTTAATAAATATTCTGACATAATTTAAAAAATAAATAATTCATAAATATTTGAATAATTATATTCATATTCCAGTAAAAAAAACAAACAACTTTTAAGATTTTCAATTTGTAAATTTATGATATATAAATAGATCATAAATATAATTTATAATTAAAAGAAATGAAGGGATCTATGTGGTATTTTGACAATAAGAGAGATCTAAGAGACAGATTTGTCTTGATAGCCATTGATAAGGATTTGAAGAAAAACATGTGTTTGAAACTCGGTCTGATTGTCTTGTAGTGAATTGAAAGATTCTAAAAAGTTTATTTACTTTATTGTCTACTCCATCATCAATTTTTTCAAAAGGCTTCTCAATTAACACCACCCAACAAATTTTTATACATTATCATAAATGAATTAACTTTTTTGTGTGTGGCTCCTTTTGCTTATTTCTCATAAAGGAGGTATCATTGTCAAGACTTTTGGCTCATAGACAATGAATACAATAAAATCAAGTGATATTGTCTTTTGATTTATTATTATCACTTCATAATAATCTAAACTACTAACCAATCACTTCATTTTATAAGAATAATTGCTGAATAAATTTACACATAATTTTACATCATTTGTGAATTGTTGAATTTAAATATTTTTAATAATTAAAAATAAATTAATACATATAATTAATATATTATAATTAATACATATGTTAGAATCAATTTCAATTGTCAAAAGTGATTAGATCTAAAATTCACATATATACAATAATTTCTGGTATTATTTATGTTAGATTATAATTAAATTTAAAAGTTTTAAGTTATTGGATAAGAATTTAATATTAGTATTTAAAGATTGAAACATAAATTAATTAAAATAAAGTGAGCACTTCCACCTATTCATATTATATTAGATTATCACTTAGGTATTAATTAATAAGATTTAACATTAATATTTAAAGGTAAAATTTTTATTGCCATAAAAATAATATTATTGCTTATATTCAAAATTAGTCTTCTAAAATATTTCTTAGGTTAGTGACTAGGAAACATTAATTGGACAATGATCAAATGATAGCAATTTATCATTAAATTAATATTTTTAATTAATGACTTAAATCTTGTCAGTGAATTCACCATCAAAGTGCAAGTCATTCCTTTGTGGGATAATTTGAAGAAGTAAAAGATAATAATAATGATAAAAAAAATGTCATTATAGTTTGTATCAGCAAAAGCTCATCATTTGTGAATCAAAAGTAGACTTTTTTTTAAGTAATTAAGTTTTTTTTCGAAAAATTTATTATTTTTTAATAAATAATAAATAATAAATATGAGACTAATTGTACTCAAACATTATAATTAAATCTAACTAATGTAAAAGTTAAAAGTAGTTGACTTTAACTTACGTGTGTAATTTATAACCAATTACACATCCAAAATTTATTTTAAATTAATGTACAATATATTTTTAATTGGTATATTCTTACTCAATTTATTTTAACTTACGTGTGTAATTTATAACCGAGTACTCACTTCTAAGATCATTTAAAAATTATTATAAATTATATAAAAAATATACTTTTGTTATATTAGTGCAATAATTAATATGTATTCGTTGGTAGTGTCAAAAGCAATACATTTTATTTTATTTTATTTTAAATTTTTTTGAGATGCTCGTTGGGTCCAAAATGTTAGATGAAATTTATGTGGGCACCGAATCTCAAATTGAGACAAAAGAAAGAAAATGCCCATGATGATATCTATCACTATCATAGTTGGATCCTGTTTTGTAGTTTCTAATTTAATAGGCTAATTGTATAATATATAATGACTAGGCCTTCACCTACTTGTCCTCCTTTTTCTCCTTTTCCTTTTGTGTGGTTCCGATTACAATTTGGTCCCAAACAAAGCATAATAATTGTGTATTTATTGGTTTTTATTTTAGGTACTCAAAATAATTTCATATGCAATGCTCTTTTTGATGGGATTTTCTTATGCAATATGATAGAGAATATGTAAGAAATGTCTTGCTTTTATTGGTGTATATGTGCTTGTGCCAAAACTATCCTTTATAATTTTAGTTCAATAATATGAGGATCAAACAATAAATAATTAAAATTTACAAAGATCGTAAAATAGTTCTTATTTTTTAAATGAAATTTTTTAATATTTGAGTTCTAAAAGATCACGGACATTTTAGGCTTGACATATACGTATTTCGTTCTGAATGGTATTCACCTTTCTACCTTAAGTTGATATCAAGAGTTCAATTTTTTTTATGTGTTTGTGAGAGTAAATTCTGAACTAAATTTTAATTAGACTTGATAAAAAATAATTCCGTTAATATTAAAAATTACTTCTAATTTTTTTTATAAAAATCACTCTCACATAAAAAAATATTTTCTACAAAAATACATTTAAATGTACTGTATGAAAATGGGTCGCATTTTTTTTATAACATAATTGTAGACAAAAGCATAATTTCTCATCTAGATATGACAATACTATTAGACAACTTACATGTGAAAGGTCAATAATTTCAAGTTGGAATCTTAAAGAGAGATGATATTATTATGTTGCATTCAACATCAACCATCAACAATTAGCACAAGTAGGCATTTTTTAAATTGATCTCTACTTTTAGCAACATATATTCTATAATAATTTCAAATGCTCATAACTAATTGGGCCTTAATTATGGCCCATAAAAAATTCTTAAAGAAAAGCCCACTTGATATCAATGTGGGGAGGGGGAACAAATTGAGCATATTATCATTTCAAAATGGCTATTATTTTCGTCCTTCTACAGTACTGCAGAAATTTTTTCGATATTGACAATATAAAAATTATAGATCATCCCATCATTTTTCTCAATTTAATGAATTAATTTAATTTAATTTTTTTTAATTTATCGGTTATATAATTTTGACTGGTTTCTTTTGACTTTTAGTCAAACTAAAAGAATTATAATTATACATAAAAGTAATAAATTTACATAAAATATAAAATTATAATGTATAACATATATGTAAAATATAATACTTATAGAAATTTAAAATAAAAAATAAAAAATAATAAGTCAATATAAGTGTAAAAATGAACATTAAATTTATAAAATCAACATAAAAAATATAAATTACATTGAGATAATTGTGAACTACATCAAATTGTTAAAAGACGATAGCATAGTTATAAACAAACAAAAAGAATTGTATTTGTGAAATGAAACTAATAAATAAATATAAAAGTCTTAACATTTAAAAGTAAATTATAGCGTAAAACTTGCATGTAAAATATAATATTGATAAATATTTAATTAAAAAATAAAAAATAAAAGTCAACATAAAAGAGTAAAAGTGAACATCAATTTTATAAATTGAATATAAAAAATATAAATGCATAGAGATAAATAAAAATTAATATCAAATTGTTAAATGACAACAATATAGTTGTATACAAACTAAAAGAATTGTAATTGTAACATAAAAGTTATAAATTCACATAAAATTTATAATCTTCACATAAAATATGAAATTATAACGTATAACTTGTATGTAAAATATAACATTTGTAAAATATTAAAATTAAAAAAAAGTACAAGCCACTTAAAATGAACATCAATTTTATAAAATTAACTTAAAAAATATAACTGCATTGAGATAAATATAAAATTAATATTAAATTGTTGAATGATAACAGGACAATCATAAACAAATCAAAATAATTGTAATTGTGATGTAAAAGTTATAAATCCATATAAAATTCGTAATCGCCACATAAAACATTAAATTATAAAATGTAACTTATATGTAAAATAAAATACTTGTAAAAGTTGAAAGTAAAATATAAGCCAACATGTAAAAGTAAAAAATGAACATTAATTTCTTAAGTTTAATATAAAAAATATAAATGCATTGAGATAAATGTAAATTAACATAGAATTATCAAATGACAATGGTATAGTCATAAACAAAACGAAAAAAATATAATTGTGACGGAACAATTATAAATCAACATAAAAATTATAATCTTCACATAAAACATTAAATTATAATGTATCTTATATATAAAATAAAACACTCGTAAAAGTTTAAAATAAAATAAAAGTCAATATAAAAATTATAAATGCATAGAGATAAATATAAATTACAACAAATTATCAAATGACAACAGTATAGCTGTAAACAAAACAAAACAAAAAAAATCAAATTGTGACGTAAACCTTATAGATACACATAAACTTTATAATCTTTACATAAAAGATTAAATTATAACGTAAAATATATACGTAAAATAAAATACTAGTAAAAGTTAAAAATGAAAAAATAAAAAAAAAATAAGTCAACATAAAAGAGTAAAAATGAACATCAATTGATAAAAACAACAGAAAAAATGTAATTATGATAAAATAAATGAAAATGAACATAAATTAATAAATAACAATATTATAGTTGTATATGAAACAAAATGAATAGAAGTGTAATGTAAGGATTGTAAATCAACATTTTACATATAATCATAATATAAAGTGTTGAATTAAAGTAAAATTTTTGTAAAAGAAAGATATTTATAAAATTATAAAAATGATTAAATTTTTTACATATTTTATTATTATTATCATTATTATTATATAAATAATTTATATGTCACATATACATATATGCTTTTTTTAAACGTGTGGATATATTTTGCCACGAAGACAAAAATTAATTATTGATATTTTTAATTTATTTAATCAATTTTTAACATGTGTTCTAATAAAAATTTTCTTTTTTTTTTCTTAGTTGTTCTTTTTTTCTTACGAACTTTGCTGTCGAGTAAGGCCTGATTTCATCTTACTCGATAATACTCAACCTTCACTCGATAGTATATTTTGAGCGAAGTTTGAGTATGATAGAATAAAGGTTTCCATTTTGTGAAATTTTATTTTTCAACGAGATCAACTATCAACATATACTTACCGTCAAATAGAGCTTATAAATTGAATCAAAATTAGTTTATTATCAAGAATTAATTAAAATTAAAATATTCTGTGCAACTTTATTGGGAAGTTCGGTTGAAGAAGCAAAGAAGAAGAAGAAGAAATCAAAGTGAAATGCATGTGTTGTTAATTATAGGGGCATGGGGCATTTTTGTTCAAAAAGATTAAAATTGAACATATTTAATTAAATTTTATGTGGGTGGACAATTTTGAATTTTTTTATGAATCAAGGGCATTTTCGGTTAAATCCCTTGAAATAATCATCTTCTTCTTATCTTCATGCTCGAGCAAGTGCTTTGGTCGACTTCCCTTTGCACGTAGAGTAAAACATTTAGAATTAATTGAATTTCCTTCTGAATAATGGTAGGTTAATTTCATTCATCCTAATTAATTTTTTTTGTTTTCTTTCTCAAATATTCTAGGGCTTTGTTTACTTGTTCTAAGTTACTGCATTTTGAAACCTGTATAGCTTTATGAGAAAACAAGAAAAAAGGAAAATTTACAATAGTAACTACTATACTCCCCATTTTCGTAATTGATCACTATTAAAAAACACTTTAAAAAATGATCAGCTTATAATTTTATGAACAAAATTGCCCTCTGACCAAATTTTAACTTGCCTCCATTTTCTTCTTTCTTTCTTTCTTTCAAATTTTTTTAACTTTCTTCTTCCGTCTTCTTAAACAAATATCTCTTGAACTTATTTTATTCCAAAAACTCAATTCCATTACAAATTTAAGAAAAATCACAGGTAAATAGAAGAGAAATCAAGTGAATAAGTGTTTAATGTTTGGAAAATCTAAAAAATCCAATTTGCTACAAATGTGACATGATTTTTTTTTTTGTGTTTGTGCGTAATTAGATAATGTAATGATTAAAAATTATCAAAAGGAGTGTGTATCGGATGTTTGAGTGTGTTTGAGGTAATGGTTGAGTGAAAAAACTGAGGAAGAATATGACCTACATAAAACTGCATATTATGAAAAAATTGAAAGTGCAATTTAAAGCACGGAACATGGAATCAACATGTTAAAAACTACACTTTTGAGCATATTGTTTTTAATGTGCTCAAAAGTGTAATTTTGAGTATGTTAATTTCGAACTGCATACTCGAAACTACACTTTCGATTTTTCTAAAATACACTGTCAAGATGAAAATCGAAAGTATAGTTTTGAACACACAACAAAAAATCAATATGCTCGAAACTTTCGAGCACATTGAAAATAACATGCTCGAACATGTAGTTTTGAGTATGTTGATTCCATGCTCCATGTTCGAAATTGTACTTTTGATTTTTTTAAAATGTGAAGTTTTGTGCAGATGGTCTTCTTCCTCTATTTTTTCACTCAACCATTACCTCAAACACACTCAGACATCTAATACACACTATTTTTGACAATTTTTAATCATTGTATTGTTTAGTTACGCACAAATATAAAACAAATCATGTCACATTTATAGCAAATTGGTTTTTTTAGATTTTTAAAATTTTAAACACTTATTCACTTAATTCCCTTCTATTTACTTGTGATTTTTCTTAAATTTGTAATGAAATTAAGTTTTTGGAAGTAAACAAGTTCAAGAGATATTTGTTTAAAAAAATCAAGAAGAAAGTTAAAAAAATTTGGAAGAAAGAAAGAAAGAGGAAGATAGAGGCAAGTTAAAAGTTGGTCAGAAGGTAATTTTGTCCATAAAATTATGAGCTAGTAATTTTTTAAAGTATTTTTAAACAGTGGCTAGTTACGAAAATGAGGAGTGTACAGTGATTACTATTGTAAATTCCCTAAAAAAAATGCCATTATTTTACGTGGTTTTAATTAATATTTTTTGATTTTTCAAGTTTTATATTTGATTTTAAAAAATTATCAAAATGAATTAGGAGGTGTTGGCTATCAATTGTTAACAACCCATTTGTGAATATAATAAAATTATGCACATAATTAATTATTTAGTAATAAAAAACAATACTTGTAATGACATTTATTTATTCTGTTTATGTTGTTCCAAATTAAATCACTTTTGGGATTCTAGATAATTATATTTTGTTTGTTTGGTTATGCTAATTAATGATAGTATGTGTTAAGAGTTTGTAGAAATCATGTGAAAGAATGAGAGTGAGGAATGGAAAGTAACCCATATAGCAGTTGTAGTTAGGTGATTCTATAGGTGTTTACATGTTGTGGATTAGTTCTCTCTTTTTTTTTTTTTTATCAAAATATATTGAATATCTGCCTAAGAGAAGTTGCGTGTATGTTTTGTCTGCGTTTTGATGAGGTCAACACATCATCAAGCAATGACACAAACATGTCATAACTAGTTTCCTTAGATGACACTTCAATGACTAAAATATGTGTTCTGTTGATGACCCCTAGAGGAGATTCTAGAAATGGTGTTATACATAAAGAAATAGTAAATGTATTGGGAAAATGTAGTTCTAGTTCTGTTCAAGATGAAACTTAATGTAATAACAATAATTCTATGGCTAGTCAGCAGTTTAGAGTTGTGAGAAAAATAGAGAAATATAAGTATAGTAATCAAACTAAGAAGGGTAGTACAAACATTCCCCCCCAGGTAGAGGTGTTGTCACAAGAAGTATGGCCAGATTTAGGAATCTTGCAAACAAGCAGGAAGACAATTTTTTGTCTATCAAGCATTAGCGCTCAATCTTGCAAATCAGATATAGATCCAGTTTGGGGGAGGGGTGGTGACTAGAATTGGTTCAAAAAGGTATGGTGTAACAAAGCCTATTTCATAAAGATAAGGAATTTTCAAAAAGCCTCGAAAATTTTGCTGAAACCCATTTGATCGAAAGTTAAAACAAGCATTTAGCAGCTGATGGAATGGAATATAAATGTCTACAATATTAGCTTGATGATCAGAAGCTTAAATTTATGTAGAATGATTTCTGGAATTATACTTTCTTACCATTTTGTCTAATAGTTCTGTTGTACTTGAATTAGTTGCTGTACTTTGGAGTTCCTTTTTTTGAGTATTAATGCATCCTTCTATTTGTTTAAGGTTTTCAATGCATAATCTTTTACAACCTTAAATCTCAAAAGAGGGATAAAAATGGGGTTTGAAATAGAATGCATCAAAATGTGCCTCGTAATTATAGTTTTCTTAGGGTAAAACTTTGAGACTGGCAACCAGAAGAAAGAATATGCTTGTAATACCACCTATTTATAGATGTTACAAGATTAGAAGTTGTTAAGATTTGAACTTTAAATTTGAAAATTTGAATTTGATTTTATAGAATAAGATTGAAAGATTGAGTTTAAGGATTAAAGATTAATGGATTGAGATTTTATTCATTTGATTTTAAATTTTAAGTTTTGAATTAGAAAAAAAGATAGAAATTTTAATTTTTGAATGTAAAATTTTGGCTATAAATAGGAGTTAGTTCTTCCTTTTCCTTTATTGTAAAATATCTTACTATTATTGATGATCTTTGAAAATTCTGGGTTGCTATTTGTTCTTGAAGCATTGGTCAACCTTGGTTAAGCAAAATAGTATATAACATTCTACAATAATTTGAGGTAAGTAAATATGTGCATAACATATTTTTGCTCTTTTTAAATGGATATGAAAATTTGTTATGTAAACATAATGATTTCATGAAATATGTTCTTAAGGAAATTATATTTTTTAGACTTTAAATTGTTTACAAATGATTTGTTAATTGTTCATAATCATTAAATGTTTTATGTACAACATAAATGAGAATTTTACCAAATGTTTGTACATAGAAATATATTTGTTTAAATTTTTTGCTCATTGTTCATAAATACGATTATGTTACTGTTTTGTTACGATTACTATTATCGTTTTGTTACGATTACTATTATCGTTTTGTTACAATTATTATATCGTTCTGTTACGATTATTACTATTCTATTGTTGATTGATTATTAAACTTCAAAATGCTTCCTACAATTTTAATTGTATTTTATGTGATGTAAGCTTTAATTATTGAATTAAATAAATATTTATAATTATGCTTACGTACTTTTGAAATAATAATTTACGTATAAATATAAGTCTTTAATATATTATAAATGTTATGCACAAATTTATTTATTGAGTTGACGACTCACTTATCATCATTAATATTTTGCAATTGATTGAAGTTTCGAATTGTGAAATAATAGAGATTTTCAATTGAGTTTAGACTATTGGAAAGATTGAAGTCAATATTAAGTAAAATTTTAAATATTGTATGTAATCTAAAAAAATATTATCTTGAATCTTTAAGCAATGTAATTATACGTTAAGATTTATTTACTCTTTTGGTGATTTAATTGTATATTTAAAAATTTTAGAGTTTTGAATTTTATTTCAAATTTATTATATGTTTTGATATGGCAAATTTGGGGTGTTACAATGCCATTCTTTATCTCTAGTAAATCGATATCTATTGTAGGTCCAAAAATTGTGAGCAAATCAAATGTACAAAAATCAAGGTGTCCTGTAATATTTTGTGAAGATGAGACCATTAGTGAATGGTGTGCTAAGCAGAGCTGTGAAGTCATTATTCAAAGATGCGAGAAACACTACATCCTACATTTCAACATTGTCCCAGTCAATTGATCTCTCTTGGAGCCCATAATATGAATGATGAAGCCTGTTCCGAGCCAACCTGCTCATGACAGGAACACCTGAAAAGGAAAATAAAATTTTAGTTTGAGCGAAAGAAGATGAGAGTTCATTCAGTTATAAATATTTTCCGAAATTCTAAACCCTATAATCTAAGAACTGAACTTGTCATGAATGGTTAATGGTTAATGCAAAGCATAAAAAACATATATTCATGCATGCATAATTAAAGACTTGAGAGTGAAATAGATCAGCCTTTTCAATGATTGCAATCCGTATTACGCTTGGCACTCTGTGCATAACCAACTGAAATCAAGCATTACCCAAACTAACTGTGTTTCTATAATAATGATGCCCCAAAACAATGGATCTAGTTGACAAAGGGAAGAAAACACTCACAAAATGCCTAAATATGATCATACATGTATGCTCTGCCAACCTTATGGCCAGGCGGCACCACCCCGCTCTTAAGTCCGCTTGTGTGGCTTGGTAAGCCATTGATCCAAAAGATTTAAAAAAGAAAGGGAGAGAAGAAAATGAATCATATGTGCATCATGAAGTAAAGATGTATGCAAGGTCGACGTTGATGACTGTAATTCAACAAGCAACTCCAGTTTTGTACCTTCGATCATTTTGTAAAGGGATGGCCACCATCCTTCTGTAGACACTTGTACTGATTCAGCGACTCTTCAATTTCTCTGTCATGCTTCCCTTCAAGAACTCCCTGCAAAGTTACAACTGCATCCTTTGTTCTCTTGAGAATACTGTTCTGATCTTCAACTTCTAGACGTTGAAGGTCATTATGGGATGAAGTAAGGCTAACAGCAAGGGCATACTGGGCTGCGGCAGCCCAACGAGAAGAGGCGAGCCATCTCCTTTCTCCACCTAATTGCCTGTTCTCTTCTCAGCACAATTGTTTTCCCCTTCTCCAAGTACTAAGCTGCGTAGGTACTGAGCATTTGCAGCCCCCGTGCTCTGAACCATTTTAGAGAAAGCACTTTCTTCATTTGACAACAGTTCCTCTGGTGTATCATATTCAAGAACCTGTAGAAGAGAAATTCCAGCACACATCAAGCAAGAGAAAGAGGGTGGGGGGGTTGTGAATTGAATATTGAAGAGTGAATATTAAAAATCTATTGGTGGATGCCCAAAAATTTGACACTTCAATGGTATGCAAAACCAAAGTCCCACTAAAGTCCAATTCTTTGCTTGTCCTTTGGCTCAAGGTAATATCAATAGGGGAGAAATCATTCAAAGAAGTTTTCCAAAAATGTCTATAACCATCTTGATGTGGTGTAAAATGAAAGAAGACTACTTTAATCATCTCTTTCTCCATTGCCTCCCTAGCTTCCAATTTGTGGCTAAATTATGGAAGGAAGCAAGAATCAAGTGATCAAGTCCAGGTACGTGGTGAGACATGGTTGTATTTTTGAAGACAAGTGAAGAAGATCCAACTGTTAACGGGATAACATATGATTCCATGCATCCTTGTGGGTCTTCTAAAACTAGGTGAGTTTCAAGACACTTCATTGTTATCAATTGGAAAGGAGTTGTGGGTGGTTGTTTTGTTACTCATTATTTTGTCATAGAGGGATTTGGCATAGGCCAATGTGGGCATTTTCTTGATTTTGGGGCACTTCTTTTGTTTCCTTATTTTGGGCTGTTTTAGGGCCTTCGATCCTTGTATTTAGTGATACATCATTCACTCAAAAGACAGATGAGATACGTTACATATATCTAACTGGCCCTTGTGAACTTCCTGTCCACTTCTTGTAAATTATTTTTTGTTCAATATAATTTCTGTTTCTTACCAGAAGAAAAGGTGGCCCTGATGTGACATTTAAAATTTGTTGCATGCATCACTTGCTCAGCTTTTTCGGAGATATTTCTTTGTAATGGTAGCAAGAAAAATAAACAAATAAACAGGAGCCAAAAAGTTTAGGAGGCATACCTGACCAGAATCAAGCAGAAGAATCCGGCCACAGTCAATGACGGTATTGAGTCGGTGAGCTATAATAAGCATAGTACACGATTTGAATTCTTCTCTTATGGTTTTCTGAATAAGTGCATCTGTTCTAACATCAACTGCTGCAGTTGCTTCGTCCAGAACGAGTATCTTAGACCTCCGCAACGATGCCCGAGCAAGACTTAACAATTGCCTCTGTCCAACACTAAAATTCTCCCCTGCCTCTGAGACCTGAGCAAAACCCAGGGAACACTCTTTATAGTTCACAGGTCACATTTTTTTTATATAGAAATTCATGAGCAAAGGAATCAACAATAGATTAGGGCTGATTGTGTGCATATTTGCACAGATTTTATAGAGTGCAATAACAACAACTTGACTTCTATGTCCAGCTAAAAATTTGGCACATAGTACAAACTCTTTTACTTAAACTATGAGTATGTACCTGAGAATCCAGACCCAGAGAATTCCTGCATATAGCATCCTTCAAATGTGCCCTCTCTAAAGCCTCCCAGAGGTCAGTATCACTGTGTTTGCTGAAAGGATCAAGATTAAATCTCACAGTTCCTGAAAAAATAAAAGGGAGCAAAAAAGTCTTCAACTTACATGTTAGCAATAAAAAATTTGTTATACTAGGGTGGTACGTATAAGCTTATATGAGCATGCATAAGCTAGGTAACGAGTAAAATATATAATGATTGTACAGTCAGTAAAATTATCCACTTAATAATTGTACAATTGATGGTGCTGCGTACCCGAGAAAAGAACTGGTGATTGTGGTATAATACCAAGTACTTTACGTAGGTCCATCAATCCAAGCTTTCCAATGTCATAACCATCAATCAAGATTCTTCCTCTTTCCAGCTCCACAATTCTGAATAAAGCATTGAGCATGCTAGATTTCCCAGCTCCAGTCCTTCCAACTATCCCTACCTTGTCACTAGGAGGAACTGTAAAAGACAAGCCATGCAGGACTGGAGGAAGCTCTGGACGGTAACGTAAGAAAACATCCTCAAATTTTATAGATCCTGATGAAGGCCATCCAGGAGAGGGACGGTGATTCTCAATAACAAGTGGTGCCTCTGAAGGTAACTCTATGTATGTGCCAACCCGCTCAACAGCATTTAAGCTGTTCTCAGCTAAACTTGCATGTTTAAGTACAACAGCCAACAGACCAGTAATATTTAAAGTATAACTTAGAAGCAGACCCATAGTTGATGCAAATGCCTGCTGGTTTTTGGCCCTTCCATTCTGCATGACTGCAAAGGTTGCTGTCAACCAAATCATCAGTCCTCCCAATGTTTCCAAACGGATTGCAAGCCAGCGGTTAGCACTCATGTTCACAAGAGTAAATCTTATATTGTTGTCCATTGATTTCCCATTAATATTAGCCATCCGGTCATAAGCTTTATATGCACGTATAGTGGTCAAACCATTCAGCGCTTCACCAAATTGTGCATAAACGGGTGATCTGGTTATGGAGTCCAAACGTTTTACTTCACGGGCCGTACTCTATAGAAACAAAAGAAGCATACATTAAAAACTAATAACAATGCCTCCAAAAGTCAACGACAATAGAAATATTGATTTTCATATCAGAACTCTGGAACCCAAATATACTCACTTCAGCAAAATGCTGAATTCAAATTCTCTAAAAAAACCATTCATCCGAGCTAAGGTATTAGAAGAGCAAAAAAAAAAAAAAAGAATTAACTATTTTTTTTATAAGAAACAAAGAGAAATTCAATGAAAGAATGCACTAATTCACACTGATCCATACTTCACTCCTGCTAGCTAGCCACAGAATTGTGCAGTGATCTCCAGACTTGTTATGGCATCCTCAGATTTGATTTCAACCCATAAAAACAATTTAACTATTTAAAGTATAGTTTTTAAACAAATTAGAAGGCATGTCCATGTCAATTGTTAAAGAAAATAAAATTATATTCAACCTCTTTTGAATACTAAACTAGGTACATATAAGTGTCTTTGTATAAGCTAAAATAATAGAGCAACATAAAATAGGAATCTTTATAAACCTAAGACTCCTTAACAAACTAGAATAAGACCAATAATACGTAAATTAGAAATATAAGTGATAAGACTAAATCTAGTGAAACTAAATAAGTCTAATTTCAATTCAATCACATTATGATGTCTAGCTCTTTAGCATGTATTGAACAATTTGAGGATTCTAGTTGTAGTTTTAGTGACTCACTTGAGTGTTTAGTAAGAAAGAACCCACAGGTGAGGAATCATTTCCCTCACCTTTTCACTCCTAACATTGATGCCCGTTGTAAACAACAAGAATTTTTTGAGGGTGCTAGTATCCTATATAGTAATTGCATTTCCTTTGCACTTTGTTATTCTCTAACCCCGTCATATGATCATCTTTGTACCCCTTGCCACTTTACCCATAAGTCTGGATTGTTACCTAACTGAGGCCACTTCGAGTCTAGTATTTTTTTTTTGCGAAATATTTATAAGGACTCCACTTTTGGCACCTATTTGCAAGCTTTCTTCCACCTCATCGTTGAATATGATGTTTCATAATTGGGATGATCTATGTTGCAGTTTTCTCATTCATCTACATCATCCACCATATTTATTTGTTAGAGTTGCTTTACTTGCTAGGAGTCAAGTTCTTTCAACTAGAGGAGATTGATGTAGAACCAACTAAGCTAGTTTTAGGGTTAATTTCATTACCGTGATTTACTTTGAATTAGGTCTTATTTAATCAATTTTTTTTTCACTTCTCTATAGTGCTGATAAATTGGAATTCCTATTCCTAATAGGAAATAGATTTCTATTTTCCTCTATTGTTTAGGATTTTGGTTACTATAAAAAAAGCCTTTGGTTTAGTTCAAGAGTAGACTTGAATATTTTGAAATTATGGAATAAAGTTTTGATGTTTCTTTCTAAATTCTTCTAGTTCCTCTTTTTCTCTAAGTTCCCCTCCTTAATCCCCAATTTTCTCTCCTTTCTATTTTTTTTATTTGGTGCTACATCAAACAATCTGTCAAAATGATGGTTTTTGACCTTAAGGATATGGCCTCTCAGCACGGTGTCTTAAGGAGTGCAACTGGACTGAGCTTAGATTGATTCACATTACACTGTTCAAAACAAAAACATTGGGCTGCCAATCAACTTCTGGAGCCGTTTGACTAGGATGCCCGTTACTAAAGCACATATTTGGACATTTGAAGGTAAACGGTTATCTTGGAAAATTTAAAATTTAACCAGTAATAAAACAGCCACTGCAATTCCCCAAGAACCCAATTCTACAAGGTTCTCCAACTACTACTCTTTAGTCTTTAGGTCGTACTATGCAGGAGCCGTTGATTTGAGGTAAAAATTGCCACCCATTCAGTAGTAAACCAAATCCAGATTATAAAATGCATGAACAGTAAGGATGGAATGTCGTGTACCTGATAATATAGATAGGCTGCATAAAACAAAACCAGTAGCGGCATTATAGCCCACAGGGACATAGTGCTGATAATTCCAATCAAGACAAAGGCGGAAAGCAGCTGTGCCACTTGGCCCAGAAAAATATTCACAAATGTGGCCACATTACGATCAATGTCACTCAGATCCTTTGCAAACCTATTGATAATTCGTCCTAGTGGATTGGTGTGGAAGAAGACCATAGGAGCTCTTAAAATCGAGTGAAGCATAGCATTGTGCAACCTTCTGGCTGCATAAAGGCTCGATATGATCAACCAATATGAATTTGCTAATGTCACCAAAACCTGACGCCCAAAAGAAAAATGATGTTATAAGCTAAGAGACCACCGTATCCGAGACAAATTTATGTGAGGCAATAAAAAGAAAAGAAGATTCCTAAATTACAGCATGATGAAGAAAGAAAATTGGCATAGGATCTATGGCAAAAAAATTACAAAGTAATTTTAAGCCAAATTATATGTAACCAAACTCATACCTGAGAAAATGACAGAAGCGAATATATTAAATTGTAGAAGAGAGGTCCATGAGTCGTTGAAGAACCTTGATCTGTCCAATAACTCAACCATGTGCTACTCGAGATTCTTAAAGTTTCCGCTAAGAAATAGCACATAAAAAGAATCAATACAACCCATAGGCCTCCTAGTGCATCCTTGTACCTGGGAAGAGAATACCATTAAATTCAAGAATAATTTGAAGGGGGCTAAAAAAATATGTCACCCAGGTACAGTTTGCCAAACACTGCCATTGGAAGAATAACATCTCATCCCATTAAGATCAGCTCCCTTCTCTCTCACATGCACACATGCACCCTCTACATGTATACGTCAACTTTTCTCTTTTTGTATGCGCACGAAAGTCTTTGAAAATAATCAACTGAACAAGCTGGGATAATATGTTCATGATTAACAGAATGCGCCAACAGGAAAAGGAAATTTGACACAACCGCAAAATAGGCACTCAGTCCTCACTAAGAAAAATAGGCAAAAGCACTGAAGGTAATATGCATATAAAAAGAAGCCATATAGAAGCACTAGTTAACTTTCCCGGTAACAACCATGGAGAGCTTATTTTTAGAACTTCAGTAGTTCTGAAGTGTCTCGATAAAATTTATACGTTTATACTACTGAACTTCAGGGGTTCATTAAAGAGGTACAACAAAATCTGAGAGAACGTTCATCTTCCTGTTTGTATTAGATATCGATCTAAATTCAAAAGAGAACATGCAGCACCATACACAATTTAGAGCAAGGAACAAAAATCACAGTTCTTACCTTGACAAAACTTTCCAACCGACAACACCTGTTTCACGTTCTTCCTGCTTAATAAGAACTGATTTGCCTTCTTTTGGTTTCTTTTTATCGGTTGCGTTCTTTGCCAAATCACTTTCTACACCATTAGCGACAGGTTTTGAGGTCTTATCAACAGTCTCGCCATCTTCATTTTTTTCCTCACACTCTTCCATTTTTCCTGCATTTTCCATCAGCTTTTGGAACAGCTGGCCACTATTAGAAAGGTTCTCAAAGGTTCCCTCCTCTTTTACCATACCCTTGTGGACCAGGGTAATTCTATCAACCTGTGAAAGAAAGTGCAGCTGGTTTGTGACAAGAACTCTTGTCTTCCCCCTTAATTCTCCCTTGATGCATTTATCAAAAACCTGAAGATGATCAGTGATATGGATTAGCCCAGCACACAATAATATCAATGTAAAGCAACATTAACAAATCCTAAAAGCCGAAGTTGGCGATAAACATGCAAAGACCATGGTTAAGACCTTGTTCAACACATTAAAGACACAAGCAGAAGAAAAGCAAAATAGAAAAGGGATTGCAGTGTGTAGTAAATCTCTTATAAGGAGAAATAATAATCACATATAGCTCTCTACTTCTAGTAAGTTGTTACAGATTACTAAAGTTCAAATATGTAAGTAATATGGCTGCATGTGTATACAAGTACTAATTCCTTCACTTGACAGAATCTAGAGGCGGCCAAGCCAGTCATACAATTTGATCCAGATAGCAATATTACAGATCCAATCTAGACTTCCAATTCTCACAAACTTGTATAGATAATTATCAACAGCACACCATGCATTTGAAAATATAACAAGAAATTAGAAAACATCATATTCTGCTGGAAGTGCTATATAGAATACACTACGAACCAGTTACCTGTTGACCCACGTGAGCATCCAGAGCACTTAAGGGGTCATCAAAGATATACACATCTGAATTGGCATACACAGCCCGAGCCATGGAAACCCTTTGCTTTTGCCCACCACTAATATTAACTCCTCTTTCACCAATTTCAGTAAGATCACCACCCTAGTCAGCAAGGATATGAGACAGACAAGAAATTCAGGTCACATTGTTAATAACAAGGGAGATCCCCACATTTTTAAGAACCAACTTGATCTATTATGATTGCTAAAAGACCTACTGGCAGCAAGTCGAGATCATGCCGTAATGCAGTCACATCAATTGCCTTCTCATATCTTGCTGCTTCAAAGGCAGATCCAAATAATATGTTATCACGTACCTGGAAAAAATGAGACTCATGTCATGACCACAACCAACTTGTAATTAGCGCATCACCCACTATGACCATGCTTGCATAAAAGTCTGTCATATTTATTCTTAAATGATTACAACACAACTATATAGCAAATATTATGACTTTCACACAATCCCAAATAAAAGTCAACATGGCGGAAAGTTACTAACTATATATATAACTAATGAGTTAAAAATTAAAGTTTAAAGTAAATCAAATAATAGAAAGTTACTAACTATATATAATTACAGAATTTAAGAATGCAACAACTTACAGTTGCATTGAAAATCCATGAAACTTGAGGAACATAAGCAACCGTCCCTCTGATAACAGCACTTGCATCAGCAGATACAGGAGGAAGCTCTCCAAGCATTGCAGATATGAGAGAGGTCTTTCCTTCTCCTGTACCACCAACTATCGCAACCAGGCTACCGACAGGTACATCCAGATTGATATTTGACAAAGTGGGCCTCTCTGCCTGGAATAAAAAATGAAAGCTTTCATAATTGAAATGTGAGCATGAAAAGTCTACAAAATTCAAAGGGTTGTCAAGGACATAAAGAAATAGTAGAAATTTCATATAGCCAAGCAATTCTTCTAATAACTGACCATTCTAATACGAAGCCACATGTAATAATAACTTTCCTTAACATGGTTACAGTCAAAACACAATGCTACTACCCATTAATTATTCCAAAATTGCACATCCAACTATCACTATGGACTTCATCAAATGCAATGTTATTCATTGTACTCAGTTCCTCACAGTTAGGATCATCATGCATTGACTTATATAATAGATACCCTACCACATAACTAAGGGCCACATAAAAATGATACCTAGTCAATGAAATAGGTAGAAAATCTTAAATAGCCTTAGCCGATCAAACATTTATTTATTCAACCTAAAGCAGGGTCAATGTAAAATGTAAAATAGGAACAATGTTTATGGACACAAGTTCATTAAGAACACTTTATCTTACAAGCTGGAACACAAAGTGCAGCATATCTATTCCTAGAAAAGACTGGCTACAACTTTCAAAGGCCATATCACGAGGTCTGCAGACACAAAGGCAAGAAAAGGAAGTTGCTTAAAGCAACACAAAAAAATATGCAGTTAGTTCACCCCCTTCAATTTGTTTGATGTCACCCGAATTGTTGCTAAACTTTTGTCAACTTTATCCCTTCATTTCAATGCATTACACCTTTTATCTCACATTTTTCTTCAAGCCACCTACTGTCTACCAGCACCAAGAAATGATAACCTATCCCTACATGTGTGTTTGAGAGACGGAAGACAAGATCGATGAAATTGTTATACCATATTTTTACACCAATTATAACAGAATTTTTTGAACCATCAAATTAACGCACCTTTTTAACAACTGAAATTACATTTGACAGATAATTAATGCACTATGGAAATGACGCACAAAAGATAGATTCCCAACCATTCTATGGGCATTAATAATTTATGTCAATAAAGGGGATTATCAATCCTAGCCCAACTATATGGGTATTAATTAACAGATCATTGCCATTGGATGAGAATACTACCCATCCTTATCCAAGGGCATGGAACATAAAGACCCAATATCAATAAACATAGGTACTGTAAAAGTTTTCATATATATATTTATATACATACATGTGTGTGTGTGTGTGTGCACGAGCGCGCAAATGTGACCTGCCACACAAATATATAAGAACAAGACTGTAGGAATTAGACCTTTGAATCCCAAGAAAAGTATCCATTTCTTATTGAGATGGCTGGTAATTCAGGAGTAAGGGGCGGATTCGGTAGAAGAACTCTCTCTTCAGCCAACAAAAACTCCTCCAGGCGTTTCAATGATACATTTGCATTTACTACCTGTCAAACCATTAAAAACATTGGTAGCTGAGAAAGAAAACAACACAGCCAGTTTCAGTAGATTGGCACTAAGTGGTCTGTTTTTAATTATCCAATTGAGGGGAAAAAATGTCAAGAGGAAAAGGACAGGAATAAATTACAGAATATAGAAGAAGCAAAACAGAAAGGAAAGGACCACATGAGCCAAAACCTTTACTCTGAACTTAATATCCATTGACACCTAAAAGAAAACTGGGAATAACCCAATATCCCCTCAAAATAATTTCAGTACAAATAATCTACTTAATGTTTTGCATTTAGGCAAACCAGGAATATGATAGCGCAATAGGCAAACAGTATAGTTCAACTGCAAATGGAGCTCGCACATGTATAACGAGAAAGGAGTGAGAGGGAAAGAAACTTACTGTAACATGATATCAAGCAATTATAGTAAATTAAGTGATAACAGCAATGATTGATATAAATCTTCCGTACATGGAACATGTAGTATACAACTAAAACACAGCGCATGTGACAGACGTAGAAGAAAACCTGAGTTATTATGTTAGGAAGCATGAATAGGGGAAAGCGAAGCACAGCAAATAGAGAAAGAGATGTAAATGCCCGCACAGGTGTCAGATCCCCTCCAAGCCATGTGAACATACCAAAAGACACCACGGTCACAAAAACTGGAATGCTGTTTAGAATAAAGGAATTACACTGTAAAATGAGAGAAAGAATCAGAAATATGAAAAAAGAAACAAATGCTAACAAAGCTCAGTGGCCAAGCTAGACAACTGTATCCATATAAATGATCAAATGTAAAACACCATCAGCATAATCAACAACCCATGATACATGCAGCATGAAAGATGCAGCCATGTACCAGGAGAATGGCAGAAGCAAACCAGTTAAGGGTTACAAATCTTAATAAATAGTATTTATTAAGTACATTTCAAACACATTTGTCTTTCATTAGCTGTGAACTGAGATTCCTTACAAGAGCATTTCATTCCAAGTGTCTTACCATGTGACAGAAGTGCTGTCAAAAAATAATAAGAAATCATGCAACAAACAAAACTCATGCTAGATGTAGTTTTGCATTTGGGATAGCATTTAAAAGCATTAAATGGCTGGTCCATGGACGGTTACATAAATTTCCTCATTTTCATTACCATGATTCTGTAAAAATGAACGCATAAGCAAGCAAATGATGTTTCTTTTAAACAAAAAATACACTGTGTAACAAAAGAACGCAATAGAGAAGACAGAACAAAAAAACAGAAGTACTGTCATACTTGCGTTTCTATTTTTGCATGAAAAAATTATTCTTCAATAAATAAATAAATGAAGCCTGTAAAGCAAAGTTTGAAAAGGCTTTGGATTAGAGATTTAACATTACATAAATATTATTATTATCCTTTGCGCAAAAACAAATAGAATTTTTTAAAGAATATTATAAGCCATACCGCTGCAAGGAGTGATGCTTTGCGGAACCAGGACAATTCCTCATTACGAACACTTTGAACCTTAGATTGAAAACTATTCTCCCACGCATAACACCTGTGACATTTTCAGCAGTCAAAATTGTCCATAAGTACTCTCATATTGTTTAAGAAATATATAGATTATTTGCTACAAGTTTCTTACTTTACAGTGTCCATTGCAGCCAAAATTTCATTCATAAGCCCAATTCGTTTGTCTGTACGTTGCAAACCCTCCTTAGTCAATTTTCGCATTCTGCTTATTATAAAAGTCTGTTGCCACAAAATAATCAGAAAGATTAAGAACCGTATAATGAAGGAGATAATTATGGACAGAATACAAAGTAATGCATTGTAAAATCATTAAAGGCTCAATAAAAGCTTATGTAATCAATGGACAGTCTCAAATACAATTAACAGAAAAATAACAACAATTGTTCTGATAATATAAAAGATTCTACAAGAACAAATATGTTTGTTGGTGAATAGAAATGTTAGTCTAACAAAAACAAAACAAAACAACCAACAATGACTTGAAAGATAGACAACAACCAAGTGACAGCTCATTCACCTGTATGGGGAACATTAGAACAAGCATCAATGCGCCAAGAAGGGAAGCCACTCCCAATTCCTGATAAAGCAGAACCATAGAGACAATAATGCGAAATGGAGCTGACCACATAGTGTGGAGTGATTGGCATACTTGCTGGGAAAAGGGAAAAAAAGAGCAGTTAAGTAACAATGTGAAGCACAATCAGGATTAGGCAGATATAATTGAATTTTCGTTTTTTATCAACCCCCAAATTTCTGGATGTACCTACCAGGTTTGAAATTAGGGAATACCTACAACCTTTAGTAGTCAAGAGAATACCCAGGATATAATTTGAACCCTTGACATACATCTCAGATGGAAACAAAGGGTCTACCATTGGACCCATCCCCTATATTTCTCTGTGAGTGTGTGTTTGTGTACAGGATTCACTACTATACAGCTATGATTTTGAGTTTTGTGTTAGAGTTTTCAAGTAAGAGTTTCAACTTTAGTGCTAGAGTTTTAAGTTTGGATTTCATCTTTTGCATAAGAGGTCTCAAGTTTTGTGTTGGTGGCCACAAAGTCACATGCAAGTATAATAAGAGGTATTCAACACCATGTACTTACCAATTAGCAAATAAAAAGTTCAGCAACTAATAAAACAAAAAATTTCATGTGCATCATCATGAGTAACAAGTAAATACCTTACAGAACCACATTATACATCAGATAATGCTAAGAAGACTCGAACTTAGTTATCAATGATGGTCCATTTTTGAGATGTAGAGTCAAGCCGCCTTGGGTGATGGCAGGTATCAAGAACATTATAAATCAAAATGCAAAATTTTAGAGAAAGAACATACCTGAAGTTGTTCAGCATCAGTTGTCATCAAGTTAACCATCTTCCCAGATTGAAAGTTCTGACGAGCCTTGTGGGTTATCCTAAGAGATTTGCAAAATACAGCAGCAACCTGCAAAAGAGATCTAAAGCTGAGACAAGTATGTACAGTTTCATAACAAATGCAATGCAATATTTACAATACAGTGATCTCATAGAGATAAGATAGAAGATTTCTCATGCGATATCGGAATATTCCGAATTTAAAACTGAAGTGAATAATGTTGTAGAGGCCCAAAACTAGCAGCAGTTACAAACATCTATTATACCGAGATAACATGTGCAGTTCAATTATTTTTTGATAATATTCCATCAGAGGGAGTTCTATGGCTTTGAAGGAGTTGCAAATAGTTGTACAAAAATATAGACTACAAACAAGTAACTGAAAGCTTAAAGTTTATCAAGTTCCAAGTTGCCAACAAATTGTATCTTTTATATAGCTCAATATAATTTGAGATATACAGTAAGACAAACTTATAGTGTTTCAGGGCATTGTGTTGTACAGTTATCGAGAGGGTACACCTGTCAGAAGTCTACAGTACAGAACAATACCAACCAAATTACTTATTATCAATTGGCAAATGGTCGCAACACCAAACAGAGAACCAATCTAAAAAACCATAAATGCTCACCCAAAGGAGAATAGACAACAGTGAATTTCTGAGGTCAGCATTCTCAATAAGAACTTCTATATTCAATAATTTTCTCCTTCCAGAGATGAAACAGAAGCAAAAATACTAAAGTGGAACCCCGCATCACTCATTAGTTTGGTCCATGCAGGGGCTTGTCAGGCTCTAGCTAAACCATGTGAGCAGCCCAGTGAAGGCTTAATCTTTATTGCTTTCTATCATGGCAGGTTGCAACAATTTAAAGACCTCAGCACGAAAATAGATACTTTCACCCGCTAGAATGTTATAATTTAAACAAGATATGGGCCAAACTTGCTGCACAAGAAAAATTAATCACCTAAAATGCCTTTCAAATCCACAGCAAAACGGAACAAAATCCAAAAGTCTCAATAATGCAAGAATTAAAGACACAGAAAACTCCTCCTTCCAGGGTGTCCCATAACCCTACATGCCATCACAAATTCAGTAACATCTAGGAGAAGAAAAAGGGAGCTATGAGGTAAGTTGGCATGGTTAAGCATGACAACAGTCACCAGAAAGGTATTATGCAATAAATAAGAATAGGATCCTCCAAAATGCACACAATATTAAATCATATTGTACCAAAACAAGCACCAGAAGCATAACAAAACTATTGAGAAACCAATTAAAATTACCAAAGTAGATCTCAGTCGATAACCAACGCGCATGACATTCTGAAAGTACTGAGCTTCACATAACACCCCAAATACCTGGATCAAGTTACACCAAGTCAAAAGCTGTTCTCTATAAACTGCTTCAAACAAACTATAGGTTGTGTAATTCACTTCAAAACAAACTACTCTAGATTGTATTGGGAAATCAATATCCTATAAGAAGAGACTAAGGGCGAGGTCATAACAGACAGTGGAACAATGTGATATTTGGCACACGTTGCAAGCACTAAGGAAGAATTTAACTCAGTGGTTGGGTTAAGAAAAAGTACTCAAGTGGTGTAAACATATAATATATATATATATATATATATATATATATATATTAAGATGAATAAAGAATTATAATTGACATAAAATCCACAGTCCATATTGACATTTTTGAAAGCAGCAAATATATGATAAAGCATGATCCAAAGAAATGAAAGCGGCCTTCCTCCAACAATAAATACATTATTACACTTGCATAAATTAGAAAATACAACAAAGAACTTTTTCATACCACTCCAACAAAAATTGAAAAGGCATAGATATAACCAATCCAAGCCGGGTCACCTTGTTGCATAGACTGCAGATAGATCTCAAATAGTATAAGTAAATTACATGGAAAAAATAAATAAATAATGAAAATTCTGCAATATCAAAATTGTAGGTCTTAGAATTCAGTACTATATACAGAAACCAGAAAAGAAGGTATATCATCTATTCAACAAGCATAGGGAAAACAAAAACAGCATACCTGTAAGAGTTGGTTCAATATAAGAGGCCCCACAAACTGGGAAACGTCATTGCCAATCTACCAGATGTTAAAAAGAACAAATAGATCAGAAGATTGAACATAAAATTACAGGAATTTTTTTTAAAACAAAAAAATGGTCTGCATTGATCAGAATCGCTAAAAGCACCAAACGTTTCATTTAAGTCCACAAAGAAGTCTAACATGCCTAATAGTGAGTATAGCATAGATATTCAGAAGCAACATTTCCCCAGCTATCCTATGTTCAAGCCATACATAGACAAGGTTCAACCAGAACTGTATATCATAGCAAGCTTCAAACTTTCAGACTGCATTTCAAGTATATTAATACAAAGCACAATGACTGCCAATAAAGGACATAATATAGACATTGAAAAACCAGCCACCACATTCACTTCCTAAAAAGTATATAACTGAAAGCTTACATAACTCAAGGCAACTAAATGATTTGTCATACAAATCAGTGAAGGACAATATTGACATACAAACATTGGTGAACCAGCATCCATGTCACAGAAAAGGCCATGAGGTAATTGTCTTAGAAGTTCAACAAACGAAAGCCATTCCTATTATAAGCTCTTACAATTTTCATACCATGGAAAAGATAATACTATACTTCTAACTCATAAGTTGCAAAAAATTAACATCAAATTATACAGCCAACAAAATGAGCTCAATACCTTCCAGAAGCCTCCCCACCAAAACCTGCCAGTAAGAGGAAATCAATCAGATGCATATATACAAGAAAAGAGAAGCAACTCTCTATGCAGACAGTAAAATCTAAAAAACTCCTCATTATATAGGAAAAAGTTAAATAAAAAGCACTCTTCATCCTGTGGAGAGACATCTTCACATTGTTTCCCACTGTTTATTCCACCCCCCATTCCCTACACCCCCAAATTTTGTACTTTGTGAGTAAATTGTTAAACACTTTGTTACAACAATTATAAAAAAAAAAAAAAAAAAAAAAAAAAAAAGAAGTTAAGCATAACATAACCAATCCATCAAGGATACATGTCATCGGAGAGCTCTGTTTTTCCTTTTATACCTTCCTTCTCTTTTTTATTTCCCTTTTTTAATACTTTCAATAAGAGAAAAACAAAGTTCTAATGTAATGAAAGAATTTAAAAAATGCGGACCAGCAACCACTAATATAAATCTCTTTACCTTCTCCCAAGGCTACTATTCACCGCTCTTAAAAGCCACGGTTTTGGCCGTTGTGACTCCTTAGTCCAACATTTCTGGAACCTACACAATCAACACAAACATCACACCACCTTGCTAATCACAAATTACTGAAGGATTCATTATAAGAAGCAAGAACACACTTGTTGTTCAGTGTTTCTGTGTGATCCCATGTATCCAACTTCCAAACATCTTTCTCAGTTATAAATCTTTTATACCCTTGCTCCATCAGGGGATTCATCCATGAAAAAATAATTCCTATCATGAACAAGGAACAGATATTGGATTAGTAACAAAATCAATAGTCAAATAATTTATTCCCTTAATTTTCAAGAAGACTATAGATGACCAGAACACAAATATGATTTCATCAAGAAACAGAAAGGAAAAAGAAGATGTCAGAATGATCTTAACCACACTATAATTTATTAAAGAGAAGAAAAATATTATGAGCAAATAATAAAGTGAACCAAGATTCAAATAAAAGGTAATAATGATAATTCTTGTGAGAAAAAAGCATAAACGCAAGTTAATTCCACTTAAATCGAGCAACGTAAAAATCATATGTTACATGGATCAACATGTGCTGTTGGTAATAGGAAGACCATTACATTAATGAACTTTTTCCTCTTTTTCATATTTTAAGAATAGTAATTATTATCTTCTGAACATGTAATGTCATTTAAAAGTTTCTATTTAGGCACTAAGAGAGCATATATGTGCATGTGTACATACTGGAAAATATGTCAACGTGTCTTTCAGGGCATATCTGCTCTCCCCCTGGAAGTTCTTCATATGCAGTATCGGCAATAAATTCTGTCCTCATAAGGGTGTAACCCGGATAAGGATCCAAATCAGGAACATATACGAGCAAGAGTAGTCCAAACGAAGCCTAAATCAAAACAACAACCACAAGTATAAATTGGCATGCTTTGTTGGAGCCTAAATATTGTTATTGGATCCCTACCTAATAGCGTAAACTTTTGGGTCAAGTAGTAACTTAACATGATATCAAAGCTTGACTGACCAAATGGTCTCATGTCAAATCCCCATATATATATATATATATATACACATACATGCATACACACACACATAAATACATAATATATGTATGTATGTGTAAATACATAATTTTTATTTTGGATAACCAGAAGTCCATTGACTCACCTAATAGCTTAAACTTTTGGATCAAGTGGTAACTCAACATGCTTCACAATATAACTGGCAATAAAACCAAAAATTAAAGCTATACTAGCTTTCTCGGTCATATCATCTTGGGTCTCATGCTAAGATAGTATTTTGCCATCTGTACATTCCATTCCTCCAACTAATTTTGTTCATCCTAATTATTGTTGGATATAATTTAGACATGCATGAATACTGGTCAATCAAGTCTAGAGCCCATAAAACAATTCAAGGGCATAAGTGAGCTAGAATAGCTTCCTGTAAACCAAATTATGTAGCATTGTTACTAAACAAACCAAATTATGTAGCATTGTTACTAAAACAACTAGCATTCAATAATTAATAAATATTGTACCAAAAAAATACTATTGGTTTGTCAGAACTTGCTAGCTCTTCTTTGAGACAAAGCATGCCTCTGTGAAGGTCTGAGGGTTTACCAAACAGCCTCAGCTTGGTGGCTCTGCTGTATTACTTCTAAAGGTGGAATTGGCCAACATAGGTGAACCAATCACCAGGCTAAGTCCCAAGATTAACAGGCCATACATGAAATTGTGATACAATTAGATAAAGAAATAAGAATAATAATAATGACCAACAGGTAGAGAAGTCATAGAAGACAAACCTGAACAATGACCTCACTCATGTACAAATATAGCACAGAACTGCAGAAACAAACATAGAACTGTGAGTCTTTCTTTCTCTAAAATATTTAATCAACATGTGTGAAAAAAAGAAATTAACAAAAAAATTAACTACTGCAGAAAAATGATCATGAACCACGAATAGAACCAGGGAAAAAGAAACCTGTTGTAAAAATTCCTTACTGACAGAATGAGATTGACCATAACTGCATCCCCTACTAGAGTATAAATCACTCCAAATCTGACAAACCATTGGAACTCACGAATGTATACCTTAGTCTCTACACCAATCATAACCAGCATAGAGCACCAAGCAAGAGCCTCAATAATCAGGGAAATAATCTGCCATAAAACAAAGGATTAAGATAATCTGGAAATGAAACTTGCAGTATCTCACTGGATAAGCTCAGCCATATTCAGGCAGTCTTGAACTAATCAACACTTCAAAATGAAACAATTGATAACCAAAAGGAATAAATACATGGATTGACCAAAAAAACCTTGATTGAGAAACAATTGATTATAGGCAAAATTAGGGAATAGAAAATGTCAATAAAGCAAGTAAACACTGATGACACAAGTTATTCACTATAAGAAATTAAAAAAAACTACCTCAAATGGAGCAAGACCAGTCTGTCCATCCACGTCCAGAACTGATATACCCATAATCAATCTGAACAAAGGCTCAGCAGTACAATAACCAGCCAGTAACCCCAACATGTAATTATAGAGTTTAGACTTCAAACAAAATCGTTCGACTTTAAAATCTTTCTTGATCAACCATATTCGATAGAAACAGAGGCCCATGAGTACCAAATGGGTAAAGGAAATCACCAAAGAGTCAGTGGCACAAGGTGTGTATGCACCAAAGGCATTATCCACTGCTCTTGTCCACACCCCATTTGCCACCGGTCGACAATACCAAACCAACAGCTCAAAAGCCATTTCCTTTATCACTTCTCTTCCACTACAATTCACTTAATATTCATAATCCACTGCCCACCTTATTCTTCTTTGCGACTATCAACTAATTCACCAAGTTTGACTTTCCGCAATACCAAATGTCAGCAACAAAACAAGGCCATATTCAGCATCAACAGAAAGGAAAGATGAAGAAAAGCATACCGTCCAAAAATCCAAATAAAAAGCTTGAAAAAAACTACTCTCCTCTCAGCTATAAAGCACTCATATAGATAACTATGAGTTATTCATGCAATTCATCTTACATATCTTCCAAACTATCTGTTCCTGTTGTATAAGAAATTTTAACGCAATTCTTTTCAAGAAAGAATCGATATTTTCCGTCGTACATACCGAAGAACTTAAACATCTTCCTTGTGCACATCAAAAAACAAACAAAAAGCAAAGAACCCATAAAAAAAAGTGACCAAATCATCATACATTATTTTCTGTACTGCATCCACACCAAAAGAAAAAAAAAAACCATCAAACAACAATTAAACAGCTCAAACCCAGAAAAAACAATTATCAACACTAAAAAAGTACTTCTTTCTACTCAATTTCTGAAACAAATACCGAAGAAAGACAAAAACTATGCGACTTCCAAGTTTTTAGGATCAAAAGAAGAAAAGGGCGAGAATGTTTTGAAATGAAAACGAGCCCAGAAACATTTCCTGAACAAAAAGCTGGGTAAAGAGATTTTTTGTCTTTTTCTATACTAAACCACAGAACTATAAAACTAAGCTTAGGACAATGCGTCACTACTTACGATGAATGTTGTCAGACTCCGTTGAAAAACAGAAATTAATATAATATAACTATAATTTATTTTATAAATTAAAAAATAATTATTTTTATAATTTTAATTAATTTCTGTCAGCTTTTAAACGAACGAAGAGGCAGAATCTGTCCCAATCATAAATATTTTATTATATTAATTAACAAAGTTTACTCATGAATATAATAAGATTGTATTTACTATAGAGTCGAATTTACGTTGATATAATTAAAAAATTAAAACTGACAAACCTATACTTTTAAAAAAATAAAGAATGCAGGACGAGCATAATATTTAAAATTGAAAAAAAATACAATGAATGTCTATTTTTCTTTACTCAAAAGTTGAATGAAAGAAAAGGAAACGATAATTATAAGAATTTTTATTTTTAAATAATTAAGAATAATTTAATCTAAAATTTATAAAAATGATTAATTTTAATTAAAAATTATAAAAGTGATTATTTCTTAATTTGGAGGGTATAATGTAGTCATTTTCGGTTAAATTTCTTAAAAAATAATCTAAAAATTAAATTAATTATATTATTTTACAATAGGGTCCCAATGATTTTACGTTTCTTTATATAAGTCCTTTTCCATGCTAAAATTATTAAATTACGCATACAATATAAAACCTTGAAAGTTGTTCAACTAAAGGTATTATTGTCAATTTTATAGGCTAGGGCCTATCTGATAATAAGTGAGAAATTGTAACCTTAAGGATTGAGATGTTATTTTCTCAAAATACAACATAATGTGCTTTTTTTATTCTTTAATATTGTGAGAAAAAATCTACTCACACTTTAATAGAACGGATCCTATATATAACAGGTAGTAAACTCTATATATAACGAGAGTCTCTCAAACCTTATTGGTTGTTACTAACAAGGCTTAAAGACAAGATTTCTTATTCAAGAAACCTACCTCTTGGCCACTCATGCAAGCTAGCTTGAGTAGTTATTGGTACATGGATCTAAATTTTGGCATTTTGACAATAAAAAATAATGTATAGTTATACCTTTATTTTGAATTCATCGTCGTGTGAAAAGAGGGTATTTTTGGTATTTTAGTATGTGACTTTTGGTTTGCTAGTAAGAAAAGTGTGATGCATATTTATTGGATAAAAAGTGTGAAGCATTTTTTTAGTGAGAACTTTTAAGTTTAAAATTTTTGAGTCTTTCCTTGTGCACTACATATTGAACATTCTTTCACATGAACCCTTCAAAATATTTTATAACATAAGGATAAATTGTCAATTATTGAACTGTTAACCATGTATGTTCAAGAAGAATGAAGGCTGATAATATAATTGAGTAAAAGTGCATAAATGGCAAAACACAAAGAAAGAACAAAAGATAAGTCAAATAGAAAAGGAAAGGTAAAATACTTTTTTAAGCTGAAATAAAAAAGAAATCCAAGTGTTTCTTCTACGAAAAGAAAGGCCACCTAAAGAAGGATTGCCTAAGTTTCAGAAATGGCTTGAAAAAAAGAGTAATATAATCTCATTTGTTTCTTATAAATCTAATACAATTGAAGCTAGTCATAACATATGCTAGATTGATTTTGGTTCTACAATCTATATCGCAAATACCTTACAAGGTATGCAAAACATAAGGAAGTCAGTCGAAAGTGAGAAGTGCATTTATTCAGGAAATAAGATGCATTCACATATGAAGACAATTAGAACAAGCAGTTTGATTTTAGGTAGTAACTTTGTTTTGAATTTAAAAAAAATATTTTATATTCTAACTTTTTCTCGAAATTTAATTTCAATTTCAAAACTTATACTGTTTGGTTATACTTTTAACTTTTTATATATATCTTTTAGTTTATTTTACAAATCTGGTATTGTTGGGAATGATACATTATATGATGGTCTTTTTTTGTATTAATTTACAAAACGATATCTCTTATAATGTGATGCATGCTTAAGTTGGTATTAAACGATGTGTTATAAATGAAAATTCCTCTATGTTGTAGCATTGAAGATTAGGGCATATTTCCATGAAAAGAATTGAAAGATTAGTAAATAATGAAGTACTTAGTACTTTAAATTTTATTGATTTTATTACTTGTTTGGATTGCATAAAGGAAAAGTATACCAATAAGACAAAAAAAGATGCCAAGAAGAGCTCAAATATATTAGAGATTATGCATTCAAATATTTGTAGTTTAGACATGAACTTGTATGGTCAGAAATATTTCATCTCTTTCATAGATGATTACTCATGATACATGTATCTTTACTTATTTCAGAAGAAAAATGAAACGTTAGATGCTTTTTAAAGTTTTTAAAGCCGAAGTATAGAAACAATGCAAAAAGGAAATTAAAATTCTCAAAACATATAGAAATGGTGAATATTATGGTCCATTTATGAAGTTTCTTTAGGAGCAAAGGATAGTTGCACAGTACACCATGCCTAATTCTCAAGATCAGAACGGTGTAGTAGAAACAAGAAATCGAATGTTAATAAACATAGTACAAAGTATGCTTAGCAGCTTTAAGCTTCCTAAATTATTGTAGATTAAAGCTCTTATACAAAAGTATATATATCAAATCAAGTTTCAACCAACGTTGTTTCAAATACGCTATTTGAATTATTTAAAGGTTGAAAATCAAGTTTGTAACATATATGCATTTGAGAATGCTCATCTAAAGTGAGAGTCTGTAATCCATAAGAAAAGAAATTTGACCCAAAAACTATTTATAAATATTTTATTAGATATGTTGAAAAGTCTAAAGAGTATAAATTATATTGTTCATCTCACAATATTAGAATTATGGAATCAAGAAATGCAAAGTTTCTAAAAAATGACTTGATAAGTGGAAAGTGATCAATTCCAAGATATCTTTTTTGAGAAAGATTATATTAATACTCAGCCTTTCACCTCAAGTGATAGATTGATTATTATTCACAATACCTCTCAAATTTAAATAGGTGTTGAGTAATCAATCGTTAAAGTTTTACAAACTATTGATAATAATCCAGTAGATTAATTTGTTCAAGAATTGCTAAAAATCATTGAATAACCAATTGAACAATATGATTCTAAAGAAAATGATGATACAAGATCAAGGAGATTGAGTTAGGAAATCAACAATTCTTAATGATTATATTGTATATTTACAAGAATCTGACTGTAACCTATAAGCTAAAAATTAATCCTAAAATATTTTCACAAGCCACAAGTTACAAAGAATCAAATTTATAGTATAATGCAATGAAAGATAGGATGAATTTTATGGCATTTAATAGAGTCTGAAATCCTATTAAGTTGCCTGATATCACAAAAGTCATATGATATAAATGAGTCTTTAAAACAAAGAAAGAATAATTAGACAATATTAAGAGATACAAAATAAGATTTGTTGATAAATGATTCATTCAAAAGAAAAGAATTAACTACAAGGAAACATTTTCTCTTATATCTAAGAAAAATTCATTTCGTATTATTATGGCATTAATTGCACATTATGACTTTAAGCTGCAACAAATGAATGTGAAAATGATTTTTCTTAATAGAGATATAGAGGAAGAGGTTTATATGAAATAACTAGAAAAATTTTCCTTTAGCAATAGTGAGCATTTATGTTGTAAGCTCAAGAAATCCATATATAGTTTGAAACAAGTCTCATGTCAATGGTATTTAAAATTTCATCATATTATCTCTTCATTTGATTTCATACTAAAAAATCATAGATCAATCAATGAATATACCAAAAGGTCAACAAGAGTATAATTTATTTTTTATAATGAATATACCAAAAGGTCAACAATAATAGAATCTATTTTTTATGGATGACATTTTACTTACAACTATTAATAAAGTATTACTATATAAGGTGGAACAATTTCTCTTCAAAATTTTTGACATGAAAGATATGGATGGTGCAAATTACATTATTGGTATTAAGATATATTGAAACAGGAGTGTCAAAACATCAAGATCAAAACTTAAGTGCCAGTAAGTACAAGATTATTATCCTAATTTATTAAGCTTTAAAGACACTGTCAGTAAGGTAAATTCAAAATATAATCTATATTCATTGAGGCAAGATTTCATAACAAAATTGAAACCATTAGAAAGATAAAGAAATAAGCTTTCTAGAAAATTTTACAGTTTTGCGTTTGGAGTTCTCTAGAGAAAGTCATAATAATATTATCATAATATGTTCATTTTCAACCCAAAATTATGGATGCACGGATTTAGAAGAGTTTTACACTAAGTTCAATATATTTTTTACTTAATTTTTAGATGTTAGAAAGATCTTGTGAGATGTAATTTAACGTTTTAGGCTCACATCAAGTATGAAGTCATTGCTTACATCAATATGTATATGATGTCATGGCTTACATTAAATATGTACGCAATGTCATAGTTTACATCAAGTATGTATATGATATCTTATCCCCTTTGTTTAAGTGTTTAATTCCCTCACACAAAATTTCCATTTTGGGCATCAAATTGGTGTTAAAGTTATCTTTCGATTTTAAATACAGAATTTTCGGTATCATATATAGAGACAAATTCTGAGGTGTTTTAGGTTTATCTCAAAAGACCTATATCAACAAAGTTTTAAAGAGGTTTCGGATGAAAAATTGTTCACCAAGTATAGCTCTCATCATAAAAGGTGATGGGTTTAACTTGAACCAATGTTTGAAGAATGATCTTGAAAAGGAACAAATGCAAAACATTTCATATACTTTTGCTATTATAAGTCTTATATATATTCAAGCCTGTATAAGACCTGACATTACATTTGCTATTGGAATGTTAGGAAGACATCAAAGTAATCTTGGTATGGACCACAGGAAAGCTATAAAAAAGGTGATGAGGTACCTTCAAAGAGTGAAGTATTACATACTTATGTATAGACGAACATATTTAAAGGTGATTGGATACTTAGATTTAGACTTCGCTAACTGTGTTGATTCATGAAAATCAACATCTGAATACAATTTTATGTTTGCCAGTTGAGCTACATCTTGGAGAAGTGCAAAGTAGACTTTGAATGTTACTTTTATTATAGAGGTTAAGTTCATATCGTGTTTTAAGATAACCTCTTATGGTGTATAAATAAAGAATTTCATATCTAGGCTTAGAATTGTGGATTCGATTTCTAAACCATTAAAGATGTATTGTGATTGTGACACCTAGCATGTTAGGTATCCATAAAAGAAAAGAAATAATTGAATTAGATATTTATATAATATAATAATATAATAATATAAAAATATTTTTATTAAAAAAAGATAAAGGTGGGGGAAGATTTACGTTTTTGTATTTAAAGAAAGAAAGAGAAAAAAGAAAAGAAAGAAAGAGAAGAAAAAGAAGAAAGAAAAGAGAAAGAGAAAGAAACGGAAACTGGGAGGAGGAAGAAGAAGAAACAAAAGGGAGGAAGAAGAGAAGGGGGGAGATTGAGAGGTTTGGTTAGATTTCTAATTTATGTTAGTTTAATTTTAAAAATTATATTATATAATCTAGTTTTAGAATTTTATTTAGTTAGAAAATTAGTTTGCGTAAATAATATATTCATTTATGTAATTAATTTTAGTAATAATCATTAGATTTTGAATAAATCTTGATGATAATCAGTTACTTATTGTGTTTTAGGAAGCATAACTGCTGTAGGAAATTTAGGGGATCCTGAAACCTCCAGAAATTAAATTACTGACTGTGAGTGGACATTATTTTTAAATTATTATATGTTTTTATAAAATTAAATATAAATTTTATTATAGTTGAATTAAATTATATTATTGTGAATTTGTTTGAGAAAGGATTTAATTACGTTATATAGGAAATAAATTATATTATAAATAAATTATATTTTGACGTGTGAAATTAGATTAATTTTAACGTGATATTTAATTTGTCTTGTGCTATTATTAGATTACGTGAAATTGATTATTATTTATTTTATAGTTGATTTGTTTATGGATATGTTGAATTGCGATGTGAAAAGTGATATTATATGTGAGAATTCAACGTTTATGAGAAAAAGAATATTAAATGTGAAATTATGATTTGTGATTGTTTGAGGCACCCTATAAAGTACCCATCCCTCAGATATGATAATAGGTCCTTGGGACTCATAGAAATGTACATACATGATAATGTTATGAGCTCCCCGGACGAGAATAGGATGTCGTCGAGTTGAGCATGGATATGATATGATATTGGCTCCCCAGACGAGGATACGAGGCTGTCGGGTTAAGTATGGTATTTCTCCCGCTTAAGCAATGATATTTTTCGCCAAGCATAATTCTACCCTGGGTACTAGTTGGGTGCAAGGATGATTGATTTGCTATGAGTTATATAGTGATATGATTTTTTTCAACTATATGATTGACAGTATAAATGACTAATGATGATTAACGTATATTTCTATAATGATGATTTCTGAGTTGTACATGCAAGTGTAAATATTTTATTATGATTATATTTATGATATGGTTTATGATTTGTTCATGGTAGTTTAAAGGAATTATTTATGAAATAGGTAAATTTTTTTAATAAAATGTATATCCACTCATGGAGCTGTGAGCTTACCTCTCTCCTTATTTTCCCTATCTCATCCAAGTATGCAAAGTGTCGTGCAGGATAAAGTTTTATAATCGAGGTTAAGACCACTCTATGCAGCTGCATAAAAAAACGATTTGGTCACGTAATGTATAAATATATGTGTATGTAAATATTATTTTATATATGTTTTGATGAGGCATAACGCCTCAATAAGTGTAAATGATGGAGACCTGGGGCCGTATAAATATTATTGTAAAATTTTATTACGTGTGGTTATGAAAATGTCTTAAGAAAAGTGTATGTGTATACAAAATCCGTCTCGAACTTCAGGAGGGGTTGGGTCGGGTCCTGACAGTGATAATTCAGCTGTAGTTTTTATGACTAAAATCAACAAATATGATAATCAAAGCAAATGCATCGACATCAAGTATTTAGCCATAAGAAAACCTGTTAAAAATAAAATAGTGGTTATTGAACACATGAGCATCGAATTGATGATTGTTAATCCTTTAACAAAAAGCATGTCATCGTTAAAATTTAAGGATCATGTAGATCGAATAAGATTTGGTTCTTTTTTATAATTTTTGTTATATGGATGAATGTTGATTGTAATAAAATTCTATTTGTGTTATGATATGTTCTCATATTTTATTATCAATTGTGTACACATTTAATAATTTGAGAAATATCATTAATATTTAGACCTAGAATAAACATAGAGTTTAGTCATTAAGTAATATGGCAACTATTCAAGAGACGTAATACACAATGATACATAAATGATAATACTCATTTTTAGAGAATATATCGCCATGATTCATATATTTTGTTTCTTACTATAGTTATATGATGGAATATATAGACCAAGTGGAAGAATGCTCGAATTTTTAAATCAATTATGGCCTATGAATCTTCATCATTTTAGGTAAGAACGTGTATTATACAATTTCTAGTAGTTGCTTTTATATTTTGGCAATTGGTTACACATTCTATCAGTTTCTGACAGTTTTTTCATGGCCTTTATGATGGACAGAACCTAAAAATACAAGGATTCCCTTGGTTAAATCTTTAAGCCAATAATTTTTCTTAGTTTAAAATACACCATTATATAGAGAATTGTATAAGATTTAAAAGAACTTTAAACCATAAAGCTTCATCATCAAATTATGAAAGATGTCAATAATAGGAGGTGTATTTGTTTAGAGTTTAATTTTGCATTTGACATGTATGTTATTATAATTACTAAAACATATTTAGATCGTATTTAAGTTTTAATAAAAGATTGAACAACAAAAAATTTCAATTACACACCAATCTCTAATTAATTTAATTATCTTCTTTTATATTTGATAGTTAATTGTTTATTTAAATTCTTTATTACATAACTAAAATTTGATAGTCACTTTACTTTAGTTATGATTATGAGGCAAGTTTTATGTGAAAATTTAGAGACTGTTGAGGTAGGAAAATTCATTGTCCAAGATGACAAGAAATACAAGATAATCTGGTAACGAGGTAAATAGTCAACGCTTAGTAACTTTCACTCGAATTCGACTCTAATGAAGCCTTTAAATACTACCATGCATCCTCACAAGTTTCCAAACAAACCACAACACAATTTTTTCCTTTAAATCCTAGCTAACCTTAGATCCTAACTGAGTTATTCTATTTAACTCTAGAAAATTATCCCACTTGAAACAAAATACACAATTATAAAAAAGTTAGACAGTGTTCGGTAGCCTACTTTGATGCTTAAGTCAATACCTCAAGGAGTGTTTTTGGCTATAAAAATTTTCCTTCTCTTATAATAAAAGGAAAAGTATAAAAAGGTAAATATAACAGAAAATCTACAAGACTACTTAAGAAATGAGACAAAAAAGAGTTAATGAGGTATTTAAGATCTCAATAATGAAGAAATATGATTGAACAACCACCCAAAGACAAGAAAAATAAATGATAAATAGTAAAAAATATGTTGTTAACTAATGGACAAAACTAATTTTTTTTATGTTTTAGACAGAAAAATTACAAGACATAATATAGTAGTAAAAGAAAAGATTAAAAGATACTTTAAAATAAAAAAAATTGAATTTATATGATACCTTTCCTTGAATGTAATTGGCTAAAAAAGTGTTGTCCTAATCTTTTCTTTTCCCTCATTATTTGATTATGCAATTTTTAATTCTTTACCTTTGAGTCAAACCTTGTACACGTGGTAAGTATAGGTTGGCTCTAGTAACCTAATCCAATATTGCTTGCCACGTGTCACTTTCTCGTTTGCCATGAAGATTGCATTATCTTTATCTAAACACGTGGTGCAAAATGATTCACTCTCAAGTGTGATATAAAAAGTTGTAGATGTCAAATAGGGTTTGTCGTTAGTTGTCTAAGAGCTAGCCTATCTCCCCAGGTCTCCACCTATTGCTATTGGTCTGTTGATATCAGACGATTCTCCACCTTAGAGAGTTGTCCTAAGTTGTAGAATATTGGCATATTGGAGAATTTGGGGATTAAATCCCTCAAGTTTTGGGATCATGTCACATGGCACCTCTATATGAATATCCCATCACTATTTGAGCAAAGCTCCCATCTCAAATGGAATGTGCCGTCAAAAGGGTTTTTCTATGAGTGGATCATCGCAAAATATACCAACTGGTATTTCGTGGACTTACGTACTGTTAATTGTCTAGTCTATATTAATAAAATAATAATTTTAATGTGCTATAAAATAATATCATTATTTAGTTTATTAATGTATTTTAGAAAAAATATCAATTTCATCCATAATATATTTTGATATTATTATTTACATCTCTACTGTTTCAAAATTATAACTTTAGTCCTTACCGTTATAACATTAACATTAGAAATTCAAATTTTGAGTAAAAATAATATTATTTTCTCTATATTGAGAATGATAATATCACCTAATTTTTAAAAAATAAAATAAAATAAATATCAATTCTAAAAAACTCAAACAAACATTAAAAATAAAATTATTTAATAAAAATTAATTTCAAATTAAAAAATTACTAAAACTAAAAAAAATAAATTCATATTGTAATAAATTTATTTATTTTTATTTTTAAAATTTTTATAATAAAATCAAATATAAATATAGATAATGAAATATAAATACGTTTATTTCTTTTCATTTTAAAAATTTTTACAATAAGATCAAATAAAAATATTAAAATTTTAATAAAAATAAAAATAATAAAATCTAAAAACTTATTTTCTCAGTTTTTACAATAAAATAAAATAATAAAATCTAAATAAATTTATTTCTTTTGAATTTTTTTAATTTACAATAAAATTAACTAAAATAATATAATAAAATCTATATTTATTGTAAAAAATCATTTATGAATAAGACTTTTTATATAGTGTAATTATGAATATTGTTTTACAAATTTTTATAATCCAAAAAAATATTATTTAATAATTATTTGTTAAAATAAAAAATAAAAAATTGAAATTGAAAATGAAAGCAATTAGTATCTTAATAAAAAAAAGTTTATTTTATATTATTTTGTATTAATTTAAACTCAATACAAATTTGATTTAGTTAAGGGCAAATGTGTCGAATGATAAAATATACTAATATTTAACAGCCATGTTATAACGACAGGAATTAAATGTGTAATTTTGAAACAATAAAAATGTATGTGGTAATATCGAAATATATTAGAAATAAAATTGGTATTTTTCTTATATTTTATATAGATTATTATATTTTGTCAAATTTTAAAAGTTTAGTAATTATTTTTGATAAATAGTTATTAGTATTTATGAGTATACTTGTTATTTTAAAATAAACTAGAAACTTTTATGAGTATCTTTAAAATCATTAAGACTAATCAGTCCAATAAACTAAACCTTAATATATATATATATATATTGGATAAGAGTCTGATGTTGGTATTTAAAGATATGTGTTAATAAAACTTCTCACATAGAATATAGTTTAATTTAAGATCATATAAATTTGAAATATTGAGACCAAAGTTTTAAGTATTGTGAATAAAATCTAAATTAATTAAAATAAAGTAAACATGTGAACGTCTGAATATAAGACATGGACTCTAATATCGTGTTAAGTATCTTAAATTCAAAAGTATAAGCTATCAAATCAAGATTTAACATTAATATTTGAATGCAAAACTTTGATAACATAATTAAATAATGACACGATGACAATAATATTATCGCTTATATACAAAATTTCAGTTATTTATATATTTTCATCACGTCATTAGAGAAATTAAGCATCCCATTAGGCAAAAGTATTGGTAACAATGAGTGTTTTTGCAATGACTTCTTGATAACAATCTCTGTAAGTTCTTTCAATTTTTATATCTAATAATAGTTTGAATTATTAATAAGAAGATCAAGGGAGGAATTAGTCTCTAATGCTTAGCTTTGTTTTATTAAGTCAAAAATAATCCTCTAACATATTTCTTAGGATAGTGACTAGCTAGGAATCATTGGACATTGTTCAATTGATAGCAACTCATTATTATAAAATTGACATTTTAATTAATGACTTAAATCATCACATTTGAATTCACATCAAAAGTACAAGTCATCCCTTTGTGGGATAACTTAAAGAAGTAAAAAATAATTAGAAAATAAAAATCATTGTAGTTTGTGTAAACAAAATCTCATCTTTTGTGAATCAAAAATAGACTTTTTTTCTTTTCCTAAGTAATTAAGTTTTTCACAAAAAATATTTATTTTTTTTAAATAATAAAAAATAAATATGAGATGAATTTAACTTATGCATGTAATTTATAAGCATTTACACATCCAATATTTACTTTAAATGTAAGATATATTTTACTCAATTTTAAAAAATTTAAAAGTTGCAATGTTTGATAAGTACTCACTTCTAAGACCAATTTCAAATTATTATAAATTATATAAAATAATATGTTTCTATTGTGTTAGTGAAGTAATGAATTTAAAAGAAAATCAACTAAATATTTAATAAATTTTATTGTTAAAACTTCATGAAAATATTGTTGGAGAAAAATATTTTAAAACTATTATTTAATTTTATGAGTTATATTTTATAAATTGTTATTATTGTATGGTGGTTACAATATTTAATTTACACCATTAATCCTATCAATTATTTAAATTTAATATATGAGTTACAAAAAGATATTAATACGTTTTAATATTTTCTTTAAATCTTAAAATATTTTATTAGTATATAAAGAGTATTTTATATGCATTTTGATGTACTAAACAAAAAGAAAAAAGAGGAGAGAAAACTATATGTCTATATATTTTAATAAAAGTTATATTAGCAATTATAACTCCGAAGACTTGACGTTTATTTCCGATGGTCATGTTCATCGAGGAAATTGACTACAAACATTGGGTTGAATCTAAGAATCATAAAGAATTATCACTACCTACACGGAGAGAATAACTCTTTAATTTTAAGACAACGTTTTTTAGCGTGCCTCGTTATACTCAAATTATAATTTCTTTACTCTTTTTTATTTTAATTTAGTATTTATTTATTTTAATACTTTTATTATAATTTATATTTACAATTAAGATTGTGATATTTATATGTTTGATAGAATATTAACAAATATACCCTAACAATTATAACTAATAAAATAAATATAATGTCGAATAAAATTACTTTTATATGTAATAATTATTTCGATTCAAACTCCTTTTTTTCATTGCATTTTAGGCAATCTTCTTTTCTTTTACACAACTCAACAGAGAAAATTGTATTTTTATTCACCAAATATAAGACACATGTGACAATGAGCCAATTTAATGTGTAATTCTCTTTTTTATTGGATTTTCTTGTGCAATATGATATAGAATATGTGAGAAATCTCTTGCTTTTATTGGTGTATATATGCTTGAGCCAAAATTATCATTTATAATTTAGTCTAATGGTACTCAGGGCTAAGCAATGATATAAGGGTAAAATAGTAAATAATTAAAACTTACAAGATTGTAAAATAGTTCTTATTTTTTAAATATATATATTTTTTGACACTGGGGTGTGGTCATGGCCACTTCAGACTTGATATAATTCTGCTCTAAATAGTATTTACTTTCCTATCTTAACTTGAATGTAAGAATTCAATTTTTCTTATATATTTGTGAGAGTAAATTATGAGCTGGATTTTAATTAAACTTAATCATAAATAGGCTTGGCAATACTTGACCTGAGTCGAATTCATTTGTTATAAATTCAGTCGTGCCTAGGCCTGAATTCAATATCTCCAGGTTGTGCCTTATATCCAAGCTTAAAGTTCAATTGATGCAGGTTCATATTCGACTCGTTTCATACCTGATCTTAAAATTTGGGTATTTTTTAAGTTGAGATAGACCTAAACTTTTCTACCAAGTATAATCACAAATAATTTCAATAAATTCTAACTATGATGAAATATTAAATCTTAAAAAAATCTAAAAAGTACTTATAACTTTTTTATAAAAATTCACTTTAACATAAAAATATTTTCTACAAAAGTACTTCCAAGTATACTCTAAGAACATGGTAGCATTTTTTTAACATAATTATAGATACAAGCTTAATTTTTCGTCTAGATATGACAATATTATTGGACAACTTACATGTGAAAGGTCAATAATTTCCAGTTGGAATCTTAAAGGGAGATGACATATTCTAGAATAATTGCATGCTCATAACTAATTTGGGCCTTAATTATGCCCATTAAGAAATTCTTAAGAGAAAGCCCATTATCTCGATGTGGACAAGGGAAGCAAATTGAGCATATTATCATTTAAAAATGTTCATTATTTTCACACTTTAAAATTATTATAAAACTTCTTTTTTTAAAGAAAATATATTTATTAGAGATATTTTAAGTTACCTTATTTTTAATATTACCCATCTTAATTTCAGAAATAAGTCTACATTCTTATTTTTTTAATGAACCCCAATAAAATTTTATACAAAAATATTAATTTATCTAATATTTTAAATTATATTAAAATTTAAATATAAAAGTTGATTTGAAAATCTATCTTAATTATTACAATTTTTTTAATATTTCACGAAACAATGCCCAACGTAAGGGGCATAGTATTTAGAAAAATTAATGAAAACCCCTTCATGGATGGGGTAATAGATAAATACTTTCATAATGTTTGGGGAAGACAGATACTCTTTTAAGTTTGGTCAAATAGACAGATATATCTGAATTACTATGTTATCATATAAATGATTATTTTACCCTTATATATTTAGAAAATATATTAATTGACTATTTTATCTCAATTATTAATACATAATAATTAATATATTTTTATGATATTTTTAATAATTATGTATTCAAATATTTTTTATAATTAATCACTAAATTATTATTAATATTTTAAATAATTTTATTATCATTATATTAATAATATTCAATATTTTTTTTAGAATATTTAATTGTAAATTATATACATTATTTAAATTATTTTATAAATTAATAGATTTATGTATAAATTATATAAATATTCTCAAAACTATAAATAATATATTAATATAATAAAAATATTATTTGAGTTTTTTTAATTGATTGTGTTATAAATTAAGAATATTTTGTTATAAATTGCATAAATTATTTAAGTTATTTTATTTATAAATTGATATAATTATGTATAAATTATATAATTATTCTCAAAATATAAATAATATAATTTATACTATTTGAGATTTATTTTAGTTGATTACGTTATAAATTAAATTAGTATAATAAAATTATTTAAAATATTAATAATAATTTAGTGACTAATTATAAAAATATTTGGATATATAATTATAAAAAAATATATTATAAAGATATATTAGATATTATATATTAATAATTGAGTTAAAATAATTAATTAATATATTTTCTAAATATATAAGGGTAAAATAATTATTTATATGATAACATAGTAGTTCAGAGAATATCTATCTATTTAATTAAATTTGAGAGAGTATATGTCTTTTTTCAAATATTAGGGAATATATGTCTATTACTCTATAGACGAGGGGGAATATTCGTCAATTTTCTTAAAATTTACACATGAGCCGGGCCGAAGTCCAAACCGCAAAAACCCGGCCCACATCGCGACTTCTTCACCTTCTTCTGCAGAGAGTCGCCTCAGAGGATGAACTGGCGTTGGAATTATCCGTCTTTGATTCCGTAGAAATTGTCTTCTTCTTATCTCAATGCTCGAGGAGGTGCTTTGATCGATTTTCTGTTGCACTCAGAGCAAAACATTCAGAATTAATTGAATTTCCTTCTAACGGTAAGTTAATTTCGTTCTTGATGATTAATTCTTTTATTTTCTTTTTCGAATATTCTAGGGTTTCATTTACTTGTTCTAATTTATTGCATTTCGAAACCTCTATCGCTTCATGAGAAAACCAAAAAAATAACCTCTTTCCTTCCTGAGAAAATTTTGGAAACCTCGTCGTTTTGATTTATATTTTTTGTACAGGTTTCGTATTTGATGTTTTTTTTTTTAAATTATCAAAATGAATTAGGAGGTGTTGGCTATCAGTTGTTAGTAACCCATTTGTGAATATAATAAAATTATGCACATAATTAATTATTTACTAATAAAAAACAATACTTGTAATGACATTTATTTATTCTGTTGATGTTGTTCCAAATTAAATCACTTCTGGGATTCTAGATAATTACATTTTGTTTGTTTGGTTATGCTAATTAAAGATAGCACGTGTTAAGAGTTTGTAGACATCACGTGAAAGAATGAGAGTTGTGTGCTATTGAGTGTTACTGAGGAATGGAAAGTAACCCATATAGCACTTGTAGTTAGGTGATTCTGTAGGTGTTTACATGGTGTGGATTAGTTCTCCTTTTTTATCAAAGTATATTGAATATCTGCCTAAGAGAAGTTGCGTGTGTTTTGTCTGCATTTTCTACTAGCATAATTCTCTTGCTATCCATACTCTAGTCCAAATATTGGTTAAGTTGCGAGGAAAGTTAATTATTGATTTACGAAAGTTTACCAATGATAGTGATAATCAACCTTTTTTTTTTAAGGTTATACAAATAACTTGTTTAGATAAAGTAATGCAAACAGAAAGAAACAATAAAATAGGGGAAAAGAAGATCTGAATAATCATTTTACTGATAATTATCAAAACTTTGGAACTAATGTTCAGTAGACTACCTTTTGCTATTGCATTAGAGAAAAAATGCACAGGGTTGAATTTTCCATCTGGACGCTTGTGTTTCATTTCTTTAATTGTCAAAGAACTGAAGTAATTATTATTTCTCTTTTCCTTTGTGGAAGGAACCATGTTAGTGAGATATAATTGTGATTGTGTGCTTTGCTTGTTTCATAACAGGTAACAGAAAGGAATTGCCACCACTTTGATTCATTTGACTCCTGTTGCTCTTCACTTTTTTAACAATGAAGGAAGAAGAAGTTAACCGATGCCAGATTCAAGAATGGTACCCAAAATTTAAATCTGTAACCATTAGGACCCTGGTTCATGAACTTCCAGAGTCTTTTGTCGAGTACCTTCTTGATGATTCTGGGCCCTTTCTCCTACCTGTTTCTGTTTCAAATGATGATGCCCTACCAAATAGAATCCATAATCCTTATGAGGAAGAAGACTATCAGGTATCAGAAGGATCTGGAGATGAAGCAGAACATGTGACTCCCCCTTCTTTCCCAGAACTAGAACTGAAGATTAAGGAATCTATCGAATCCCTTGGGGGTGCAGTTTTTCCTAAGCTGAATTGGACTGCACCAAAAGACTCTGCTTGGATCAGCACATCTGGGACCCTTCGTTGTACCTCATTCAGTGAGATTGCACTCTTACTACGGTCATCTGATTCTTTGGTTCATGATTTATGTCATGCATATGATTCATGCAGTGATAAGACATTGTCAAGACCGCCCAGTTTCTTCCTTGCCCTGCGCAAGTGGTATCCATCTTTACGACCGGAGATGGAGTTTCGTTGTTTTGTACGTGGTCAGTGCCTTGTTGGAATTTCCCAGCGAGAGGTCACGACGTTTTATCCTGCTCTATGCGAGAAGAAAAATGACCTTGAAGTACTGATTCGAGAATTTTTTGAAAACAATGTGAGACAGAAATTTGAGTCAGAAAACTACACATTTGATGTTTATGTTACAAGAGATGAGCGGATTAAGATTTTGGATTTTAACCCTTGGGGTGCATTTACACTACCACTGCTTTTTACCTGGGAGGAATTGGAGCAAGAACTTGAGGAAGCAGGTGACGATGTGGACTTTAGAATTGTGGATAGTCAGTGTGCTGTTAGGCCAGGTCTGAAGACAGCTGTGCCATATGACTACTTGGATACAAGTCCAGGGAGTGGTTGGGATCAAGTTCTTAGGAATGCTGATGAGGAGTTGTGGCAACAGACTCACTCACCTGAAGCAGGTGCTTGAGGAATTTTTTATATTTCTTTCATATTTGAATTTTGAGGTGGATATTGAGTTTTACTTTAAATGTTCTAAGTGCAAGCTGAATGTCTAATTTTTGTTTGTAATTTATTGCTGTAAAACAATAAAGTGCATTAGCGGAATTTTACATGTCATTGTTTTGCAGTAGCATTCTTATTTTCCTTGATATGTATCTTCTTTTCTTGGTATTGTTTTGCAGTAGCATTCTTGTTCTCCTTTTATCTTATTTTTCTTGGTTACTAGATGATTTGATGGTACACTGTTTAATGATTTTTCTTCTAGGCTGACCACTGGTACACAGCCCTTATTTAAGTAGCTATATGCTTTGTAACACTATTCTCTTAGATGCTTGGCAAACTCATGTAGCATTTTTAGATGCTACAGAAAACTTAGTAAAGATGGCATCCCTTTTGAAAACATCAAAATTTTAAAGAGTTTAAGAATCTGTAATATGCTCACACCACACAGAACTCTCACATGCAATTGTTTCATTTTTATATCTCAAGTAGGAGAAGCAGCAGTCTACAGAACCCGGAAGTAACCACAGTTAATGAAAATTTGTTCCTTCGTTTCTGTCATCTGAATCCCTTTAAGCTTGGCCAATCCTAAGTGCAAATATGGTCTGATAACATTTCAAGAACTTGCTGATCCGTTTATCGGCTCAAGGCCATCCAAGCACCAAAACAAGTGAATGCCGTTGTTAGATTTTCCGGGGCTCCAACACTATTAACTGATAGCCAATTTGGTTCAAACAGACCAAAATGAGCTGCAGCAATACAAGTTTTTGAAGCGTATTAACATACTCCTGATGATCAATCGTGGCCATTTTTCATTGCAATTTTACATCTTTGAAAAGAAAGTTACCACAACGAGAGTAATAATCCTTCTGTTCAGAAAACAAAAAAAATCATCACCCAAAGAACTGTTCCTATGCAATTGTGGGAAACCACCAGGGGTACAAATGTCACTTGAACATTAGATGAATGAAAAAATGTAATACGCGTGCACTTACTCATATGCAATCCATACAAAGGCCAAAGCCATTCCTTTTTAAGCCCTCCAGAGCACTCCGAAACAACCATATAAGAATTGTCTACGTATCTCTTAAGATGTTACAGGGAAACGAGGGATTAAAATTTTTTTAACAAAAAGTTGATTGAAACCTTGAGAAAGTCTTCATCAATCAATGCAACCTCGTAAGTTCCTCAACTCTCTTACAGAGTTCTTCAATAGAAACATTCATTGTTTTGGAGATCTCATCCATCTTACTTCGGCTGAGATCTAGGAATGATTCGATGAGATCACCGTCCAGGAAATTCTTGGCCTCTACAGTTTTCTTCTCATTGTTAAATGATCTCCACTGCTCATGATTCAGACCTCCAACACCCTTTATTACCTTCCTCAAGTTTGACTGGAGCTTCTCTAAGAAGAGGTACTGCTCGTGAGGAAGTGAAGCAATAACCCCAATAACTCCATTAACAGTCCCAAAAATGACAGTTGGAATCTGGCCCACATCAGAATCTGGCAAGCGCATCACAAGAGAACCATGTCGAAACCGATTAACAAATTCCCCAAGGTGGTATTCACCAACCACCTCAAGACGGCCTCGTTCTTCATCTGTGGCACCTTCACTATTCTTCCGCACTGTGAAGAGGTTAAAGTTGTTCTCGGCACCAAGGTAAATGTCATCATCAAGAATTTCAACAGCTGACATCCAATTTGCATTATAGTCACGGGCTCGCTCTTCAATTGCACCTTCCTCGTGCTAAAAAAGAACATGCAATCCTTAGTTTTTCTAAACAGCTAGAAAATAGAATAACTGTGCTAGATGCAAAATATATAAAAAAGATAAATGACAAAATAACTCTGTTGATCATGATTACTAAGACAAGAGAGAACAATTGGAACGTGTATAATCTTGGAATTTGGCAATTTATGAGAGACTATTATCTTCCTAGTTTATGTATTTGAGGGCTAACAATTTACCTTGTAGATTAGCAAGGAAATTGACTTCATCAGATCGCCGACAACAATAAAATCTCCACGAGTTTGTACATAGAGAGCAAGTATGTGACCGTGATGTCCACATTCAGATTGTAACTCACGGGTACCATCATCCCGTAGCATCCACTTGTATAACTGAATCTTTTGATTGATAGCAGCAAGCAATTTGCCATTGAAGGCATTCAAAGAGTAGACAGCTCCCTTGGTTTCCTTCTCTGCAATCAGCTGTAATTTTCCATCTTCCACTATGAAAACCAGTATCCTGCCCTGCAATTGTAGATTAGAGAGAATACAAATATCAAAAATAGAAATCGGCAATCTTCACAATTTCAGTTCTTAATCTTAAAATAAGGTTAACAGCTTCAAATGTTATCTTTACCTTTGTTGGCTCATTTTCTTCTGGTAAAACATATGCAGTACCAACACAGTAGTAAACATTGCTATCGTCAGAAAAAGAACAGCTAAGTATGGAGCAACCATACTCAAATGTGTCAAGAGGGTAAGTTGATATGGACTCAAATGTTTGGTCGTCTAATAAGCGAACAAAGTGCATTTCAGATTCTTCTGCAGTTGTCTGGTTTTTCACACTACAGATGGCAAAAGTCCGGGACTGTTCCTGATGGCAGATACGGCGAGCATGCTCCCCAAGGGGTATAGAGCGGATGTGAAGCTTCTGGATGTCATCAATTGTGCCAATAGAAAGCTCACCTTCTTTTGCAATTGCAAGGCTACAGATCAAAAACCACTAATCAATGCCTCAAAACAAGCAAGTTGACACCACCGAGCACATACATAGCACGATGCCCACATTTTTTAAAAATTCATATCTTCAACAACAAATCACCCCCAACCCCCAAGTAGAGTCCCACTAAATCATTGACATAATCAGAGTCAACGAAAAAATATAAACTATGTATTCTACATTGCTCAGCTAATGCGGGATGGATGCATACCTGTCTGGAAAAGCAGCAGAGTTGAAAGGGCACATATGACTGACTTCTTTCAAGTTCACATTACTGTAAAGCAGCTTCTTGTTACTGCTATAGATCACAGTTGGCCTATCTGACGCAGCAAATACGTGTGTTGTATTCTTGGATGAGAACGTACGGAGTGTTATAGGCTGGGTTCCAAGAGACACCTTTTTCCTATCCGTCAACTCCCCAGTGTTCATGTTCAATAGAAAGTTTAAAAGATGACCATCTCCAAGCGCACATAACAAGTAAGATATCTGAAAAAGAATTAGCAAGAGACTTAATAGGCATAAAAACAAGAGAAGTGTGAAAGCAAGACACCAACAACACAGATGAAAGAGGCAGAAGCATTTGCTCAGCATTCATCCATGCTAAAAGAATTAATTTCATTGTCATATGAATTCCATTGTAGTAATAATCACATATGTTTGGTGATTTTGTCTCACAAATTTACTTTGATATTATACAAGGCACCAGTTCTTCACAAGTGCCACACATCATATTATGGTCCACAGACCTAATATATCAAAATCAATAGATAAATATAGAATACTGCAAGTTCAAGCAAAACCATACCCCTTCAAAGGCACATAGAAGAACAGAGCGAGGTATGATTTCTCCTCCCAAATGTTCCTTGGTGATAAGGTTCAGGTCAGGGAGTGAAAATATCCTCACACTTATATCTGTCCACATTCCAACCGCAGCTATCTGACTGTAGTTGGGATTTTCGGCCAATAGGATTAATGTCAAGGCATGAGATCTCATACTCAAGCTGTGCATGCTTTAGTTCTGTCAATACTCCGTCACCAATTTCTAAATAAACTAAATGCCCACCCCCAGTTGCCAGTAAAACCTGCCATACAAACAGTGCAACTATTACATCAGTCACTAAAACAATCAAGAACATGCCACACAGGAAGTTAATGCAGAAAATAGAAAACATCCACTTATAAATCCAAGCTCTTCAGAAACCAATTGGCACAGAATAAATTCAAAGTCAAAGCAGTTGTTCCCCTTCCTATTTTTTTTTTAATTTTTAATTCTTATCTTTTAGTTAGATTTTGTCTTTTGGTGCCCTTGAAAGTAATACCATCTGCATTCCCAAAAGAATTGACTAACTGACAACCTGCAATAAAAAGTGAAAACAGACACCAACATGATTTCTTAACAAATACATCCAGAATTCTTAACAGTACATGATTTCTTTTGTTTTGTATATCATTTATGATTAAAATCTGTTTAGATTCAATTGTGAGAGAATCAATTACAGTAATCTGAATGATACAAAGACACCAACATTCAAATGCATATATGATTGTGCAATCATATGTACACATCTGCTCCACTCCCAACCCGCTTTAATGCCTAGTGAATTGAGGTTCTAAGAGAACATAGCAACATATTAAATTCAATTATCCTCCGAAAAGTTGATTGAAACTTTTTCAAATTCAGCATTGCTATAACATAAACAAGTTCCCTAGTTGCTCCCACAAACAATATCTCTAAAAGAATGCAGAAATCCGTCCTGTTAAACATAAACTTCCACACCAAGAAGTCAAACATCTGATATCCATATTTGCCCGACATAAAATGATACTTAACACCTAAAACTTGCTAAAGTAGCCACAATTTTCAAATTCTGGATAATCTGACATAGAACACCCATTAGATAGGATCAGCAGTCAGATTGACCATGTCTTTGTTTTTGTAATCGCAAAATCTATGTGGCAGCAGAATACAATAAGATTTAACTAACTGTAGATTTAAAAAAAAAAAAACATAAGCACAAAATTTAAAATATAAAAGAGAAGATACAAACGAGTTTCTCTTCATGATCAGTTTGAACACTGATAATACCCTTACATGTAACAAATAAAAAATTTCCAAACAACATTAAAACTACCATAAAGAGTTAGTTTGCTTCTGCCTAGAAAAAAAATATGTAACTTCTTTCTTAAGGTTAGGTCCCCCACGAGAAGAAGTAAATGAGTAGGCAATAAGAAGACACAACACATTTGTATCGGCATAGTTGAGCCCAGTCACACGCTTATACTCACAGAATGGGATGGGAAACAAACCTGGCTTGCATTGGCAGTTGCAACATTAACTGAATAACCCGATGGAGCTTTCCACTCATTTCGAAGCTCCCTGGATGTAGAGCTAACAAGTCTTACAGAGCTTGAGGTGACCTGCAATGAAAGTTTGATCAGCCAGAGCAGAGTAACAACACTTATTCTCATCTAGTAGAAGAAAATGTAAACGTATCTGCTGGTTCATAATCATATAATCAATTTCACAAAGAACTCAAAAAGTAATAATCTAATGAAAAAATACATGGTTGCAACAAAATTCATTAACTCATTTTTATCATCTTTAGATATTCCCAGCAGACAGCTGGGTCCACTTATCTACTTTGTTTTGATTCATTAGAGTACATTTTCTTGTTTCCTACCACTTAAGGGGGAAAAAAGGAAAGAAAAGGAGAGGCATAAAAAGAAGGTAAGGAAACCTACTTGTACAAGTTGATTGTAAACAGCATCATGGCAAAACAAAGTCTGCGTTTGAGAACAGAAACCCTCTATCTCAGTTTCTTCCAGCTCATCCTCAAGATTCATTGCCAGAATCCGGGTCTCACTGATAAAACTAACCACCAGGAAGGTATCAAATGGATCATCAGTAGATGATCTTAATGACCACATTCCTTTAATACCTTGCAACTCCACTGATGCCTACAATGTTACATATGTACCCGAATAAGTGAAATTTGTGACAAAATTGAAGAGCTTAATAGAATTCATGGAACAAAGGAAATCTCAAAATAAATTGTACCTGTTCATTAATTCCTATACCATTTCGAACTATGCGAAGTGAACCATCCTTGTAAGCTCCAGAGCAAGTTACAACCTGACCTTGGCCTTGCCTCTCCAGATCAACCACACAGAAGTCAACAATGGGCCCCAAATTGACATACCGTTCCACAACTTCAACGTATGAACCTTTTGCATCAGCTTGTCCATTTAGCCTTATCAACTATTTTCACACAAAATAGAGTGTCAACATTTAATTTTTTAACTATATTGAATTTTAAGATAATTTGCAACATTAAATAGGTGGCACCCAACACCACAGATTATCTCAAATACAGAAAGATTACGATACTTCTAGTCTAAATATCAACTGCATAAAATGCTTTCAACACATACATTTAACAAGTTAACTAACATTAGACTATATTAAATCCGCCAAACCTGTGAATCTCCGTAGCTTGAGCCAATATACACAACAGCATTGTCCAGATATGATATAGTAGACGCAATAGAAGTTTCGCCCAAAAGCTCAATTTTCAGTCCAGTAACCCTGAGGACAAATGTCGACGGCACAACCATCAGAGATCCCATCCATATAAAACGTCCATAGGTCAGAACTCAGCTTTGTTTATTTTCCAGCCAAAACTTATTCAAGTTAAGATGTTCTCTAGTAGTATTTAAGGCACAACACTGATAGTAATTATGAAACAGAAGTCATAGCAATCACTTACTTTTCTTTCTCGTGGGTTATAACCAGCAGGTGAAGAAGTCCAGCATGATCACCAAGTAAATATCTAGAACCATCAGCATCAACTCTTCCATACGCTTTTGTAATAGACTAGAGTGCAAATGAAGATGATGAAGAAAATAAGCAAACACAATCATAAGCAATTGCCAGTTGCAGTTCTTTAGAACATTACCATGCAATACTTATATGTAACTGGCACCAAGTCTAGAAGTAACTTACCGGTCTGATTGGGATTGCTTTAAAAGCATTCGCACTACAATAGACAATCGTCTCTTCTCCAATTATAAGAACGCCGCAAAGAGGTGGAGGTACTGGTATGAGCAAGTCAGCCCCATTGTCCAGATTATTCTGAGACCAAGGCCCCTCAACAAAATCTTTATCCTTCAAAGCAACTTCATATGTTTTCACATGCCGAGCATCTTTGTTATCCTAACCATAGAAAAAAAAAAGGCTAAAATTTTCACTACACATACATTTCTAACCATCAAAAAATTAATGAGGCTTGTAAATAGATAGTTTCAAGAGAGAAATCCTCCTTAGACAATCTAAAGTGTGCAAGACATGATCCAAAGCACCCATAACATTACAGCATTATATTCAATATGTATACTCCATTGACATAGGTGCAACCCAATCATGCGGCAGACAAAGGAGTATCACTTGTTTGATTACTTCAGATATGAAATATGATTTTTATGTAACTGAAATGTTTACACATGCATGTGGATGTAGACACACACACATGCAACTCTCCACTGAGGCTACATCCAAATTTAAAGATTTCTCATAAACACACACATCTTACATTGGGGTCTCCATCAGATCTTTTCAGTGTCCAGATCAAAATTCACAGTAAAGGAGAATATCAAGGACACTAAGAAGATTAGTGTAAACGAATTAAAAATAAATGTCAGATTTCCATTAAAAAGAAAAAAATGAACAGAGAAATTTGGGAACCTGGTAGAGCACTACAATTGTTGGTTTTGCACAACCATAAAGAAACTTGATATCCAAAACTTGAAGTTCCTCTAGCCTGAAACAAAGTCACCATAGTATCACTTGAAATCATTTTTCAACTAAATTACACAAAACTAGAAAACATTTAAAGCAAGAAATATTTATGCAATTAGAATAGGAAAATAAATATATGGAGCAACTTGCATGTATATCACAATAAAAAATTCCCATCTGTGGAGGATATATTCAATGCCCATTCAATTTAACCTCCTTGCATCCATAAGACAATAATGTGAAACTCTCCACTGATGAATAATGTGTGCAGTTAGGTAGGCTTGAATTCAACCAAACAAGAAATCCAAAGCCCAACTCTCCACATGCATGGCAAAGTTTAAAAGTTGGAATAGAGTTTACGCTAATATTTCCAAGCCCAAACTGTACCTTATCTCTACTACCAACACATGTAAATAGAGAAATACGTATTTGAAGTCTTAAAAGTAGTAACCATAGAAAAATATTGTAGCCAATTCTTTCCACCTGAAAGCACGAGAGAAGAATGAAAGGAATACCTAATATTAAATGCTTCTTTCAGCTGTCCTTTGTTATCAAAAGGAATAACCTGGAGAAAAAAAAAAAGAAAAGTAACTGTTAAAATCTTAAGTGACAGCAAAATGCAGAAATATATTTAAAAGTTGAGCATGAAAATTAAACCCCAAAAAGTTTAAAAAACAGAAAGATAAGAAAAGAGAGATTAGAGGAGTAAGCATCAAACCACATACCTTGAACAACCCGTCATACAAATGGAGTCCAATTAATCTACAATCAGGATCAATTATGCCAATCTGCAGAAAAAAGGAGGTCAAAAGAGGAAGAAAGTGAAAGAAGTTAGCATGATGACGTCTGCTGAAATTTTCGTTAAACATGAACTTCAACCATGTGGAGAAAAAGAATGCATAGTAACATACTTGAATCCAGCAGAAGCATTTGTGAGAGATCTTTTACCTGACCATTGTCTGTAGGACGACCTATACGGTCAGAGACATCCCCCATTGCTCTAATAAGATAAAAGGACAACTTCATGAGTGCAAGAATGCAACAAATATATGATACCAATCAATAACAACAATTCAAGACAATATCCAGTTCTCTCACATTAGAAAAGAAAACCACAAACTTTTCAAAAGCACTAGATCAAATGTTCTTTTGTGGCATTAATGAATTTATCAACAGGCAGACTCAACTTTCTTACAGAGGATTGTATGCAAAAGCCTAACTTAAATGATAACTAAGGGGAGAGAACAAAAATTTTACATCAAAGGCTGACAGACAGAAAATATTTCCAAGCAATGCTGTATCATACTTTAAAATATACAGAACATTTCCTTGATGAATCATTGTCACTTTATATTTTTTTTACCAGACCGATTAAAAGAAGCATAAACAATGTCATACATCCACCGAGCAAAGGATTAAAGCTAATTATCATTTTATTTTTTTAAAAGTTTGAACCTTGTAACAAGCTCAGATGACTCAGCATCCCATTGAAGAACACAAAATTTGTATCTTTCTGTTGCAATAAAAAGAAAATCCTGCGCTTCACCCTGATGAACAGAAAATACTAAATTAAACCCCAAAAAAGAAAAAGAATCTATACCACAAATACAACTGTCTAAGTTTCATGAGCATTAAAACAGCAACTCACATGAGGACGGAAAAGTTCAAGTGTTGCAATTCTTCCATATATCGGCACATCCAACATAGGCTGCACAAGAAAATTATCACTTCACTGATGCTTAGGTTTCGTTCTAACAAGAAATCAAATTTTACAAATAATGGTCAAAAGGTAGACTGAAGACTGAAAAATGAACCAAGCGGAAATGAACATGAAGTATTTTTTCCCCTTATGAATAGTATATTTGAGCTGCAAATAGAAGCTATCTGCACTCCACCAAACATTAATAACAGCTCAATAATTAATATCAACACCTTAATGTTCTAATTCTAAAATGCATCCATGTTCTATTAATGTAACAACGCAACCTATTGCATCGATAATAATAGGATAGTAACTAGAAGAAACACAATCAATGTCGGATCCAAAGTGGAAACTGGGCCATTGATTTCAAAGAGGTCACACTCAAGACTTCAACCAAAAGCAATTGCATGTTCAGTCCGAAATTTTTTCAATTACACCACAAAAATGACCCCTTTACACAACAAAATAAGAAGATACACATATATAATACCTGTAGTCCCTGAGCAGTGAGCAGATGTATTTCAATGCGGGTGCATTTCCTGAAAGCAAATTGAACTATAAATAGACTGCTGACAGATTAAAAATACACTTTAACATGAAATTCAACTAAATACTAACAAAGTAGTATAAGAAATAACTATTGAATTAAAAAAATTGTTGTCATGACACCAAACTCAATTATACAATTACCTTGCAGTGTTTTCAAAAACAATTTCAACCCAAAAAATTAGGCTTAGGGAAATGATTTCGATGAAGTAAAGATAAACCTAAAGAAATAGGATACCCTTTTTGTCCAAGTAATTGGAAATAATGCAGGTTCAACAAGAATACAAACTAAATATAAAAATGGGTACACAATTATTTGACAGCTGAAAGGATATTTCAGCCAAAGAATCAGGTTTAGTAGAATCATATTCCACTACAAGAATACAAACACTAAACAGAAAACAATCCCTAAAAGTCCAATCAATGAAATGACAGGTAGCTGAAAGTAAACCCTAGGGCAAGCAGCAACTATTACAGAAAGCAATCGGGAGAAAAAGCAAATAAAAGGAAAAGATAAACGCATTTATATATAAAATGAAGAAAAACAAACGTACGCAATAATGAGATTGAGCTCTTGAGGGCTAGTGAAATTGCCAACGCAAGAGTGAGTGACATTGGTGGGCTTGTGAGCCGTAACGACGTAGTTCCATATACTCATCTCGTCTTTCTGTTTCGCTCTCTAATGCTCGATAGTACGAAGAGAGGAATTAGCGCCGTTAAAAATCTGTGCTCGCTTATTCGTTTTAATGGATTCTGGGCTTTTCCTTTTGATTTCTCGCAAACATTTGGTTACTGTGGCTTTGCGAAGAGGTGACGAGGCCACAGAAAACTCACACGTGGTTTGTTATAAATGAACGCTTCTTCTAGAGACTCTTGCTCTATTAATACATGCGGTAATAACATTTCGTCTCAAATCTTTTCTATATTAACAACTCATGACATAGTTGTATTAACTTTAACACTTTAGTCTCTATCTTTAGCTTAAAATATGTTATATCTTTATTTAATACGACATATCATCCCCTAACCGGCCCTATTTGAAGTGAGTTTATATTTGAATTTGTTCCTCTTTTTAAAAGAAATGGATTCGAGATCAACTCATCCCCATTTGTAATCTCCTCAACTTGTTATCAACCTGACCTAATTGATTTTATTTGACCAAGCTATATTATCCAAAATTTACATCATATGACCTTATTATAGTAAGGATTGTAATTTATGGATCAGTTATAGTAACATAATTCAAAATTTGAGCCTAATATAGGATACTTGCTACAATATTTTCTGAAATAAATAAATTGGATGAAGTAAAACTTATAATCCCTAAATCTATCTTATTTTTTAAACAAGTTGAATTTTTAGATTCTGAATCTATCATAATTTTTTAAATAATTTGATTTTTAAGTCCCAAACTAGCTCTAAATGGGACGGAGACCTATGCATTCAAGGATTTTTGCCATCCCTACTAGGTGGGGACTAAATTTTTGAATTGATAAATTATGTTCTCTAGTCTTATTTTGGAAATATTTAGGGACAAAGGTAAATTAATTAATTATTACCACATTACTTGTATTAATCTTTTATTTATCAAATTATATTGTGTCCCGTTCTTTTAATACTTATGTTTGTATAATTAATTTATATTATTCTAAAAATTTAAATGGCTAATTTACCAAGCGAGGGAAGTTAAAATACCTAATAAATTCAATTTTTTGGTTTATTGAAAAATAAAAAAATTCAACATTCAAAATCTTTCATACAATTTATGACAATATATTTTAAACTAAAATTCTAGGACAAAGAGGTGGGGTGTTGCAACTTTATAGGGCTTCAAAGTTTTTGAGTCAAAATTAGGAGATCTCAAATGAAAATTATTGATAAGAACCAACATTAATTCAATAAATAATAAAAAAAATTAAAACATAATACAATACTAAGGTTTAAAAAGTATTGAAAATTAAGGTTGGTAATTTTTTGTCCGACTTGTCACTGTTACATGAATATGACATGAAATTAGTGGGTTTGGAAAAAATTACACTATTAATAAATGAATCATAATGATGTGACACAATTAATAATTTAGTTAAATTCAAATTTAAAGATTTTTATACATAAATTCGTTTATGACACGATTAATTATTCAAATAATTATTTTATTATAACTTTATAATTTAATATATTTATTTGGTATTTTTTACATTTTAAAATATATTTAATACTATTTAGAATAAAATTTATTAAAATTATGTTATGTGCTTTTAGTACTTATATTTGTACAATTAATTTATATTATTCTAAAAATTTATATCACCAATTTAGCAAATGGGAAAAAATCAGATGACCTAATATATTCCAAATATTTTATTTATTAAAAAAATTCAACATTCAAAATTTTTCTCCACAATTTATGAGTGATCGATACATAAAATTTAAATAATAACTTGAAAAATTAGAAAATTACATGAAATTTTGTATAATTATTTCTATTTAACATATAAGCACAAATGAATTTGGATCAAATTATAATTTTAATTTGATCAATTGTTATGGATGAAAAAAAAAGAAGAAGTACTAGCATGATAAATTACAAGTAAACATAAGTAAATATTGAAGTGGCACTATAAGTCAAATTTATTGTTATTCAAATTATGTGGATCGGATTACATTAATATATTTTAAGCTAATCATAGGACGAAGAGTGGGGGTGTTAGCAACTTCACAAGACTTAAAATTTTCAAGTCAAAATTAGGAGATCCTAAATGGAAATTATGAGATCCTAAATGGAAATTATCGTGTGGAACCAAATTAACTCCAATAAATAATATTAATTTATAAAAAAAAGTTAGAACATAATACAATACTAAAGCTTGAAAAAGTATTGAAAATAGAAGAAAAAATATTGAAAACAAAATACGAGTAGTTTATGTTTTATATGTATACTTAATTTATTAATTCGCTTGAGATACAATTAAATAGTTCAAATATATTTGTCGTATGAATTAATTTATGATACAAATTTGTTTAAAATCCGTTCTAAAATTCATATGGGTAATGGTCATAGAGGTTCTAAAAGTTTAGTTAATTAGTCATATAAATTTTAATAGTTTTAAAATATAATTTTACAACAATACCCTCATTAGTTATTATACTTAAGTCTCTCAAATTTTTAAAAATAAAATATATTTACCTTTAACTTTAAAAAAAATAAAAAAACTCATAACTATTATTTATAATAAAAATAAAATATTTTATTTTTATATTATTGCCTTAAATTATTAAAAGACATATAAAATTACTATAATATATTATTTTTATCTTTTAATGATTAATGTAATTTTATTTTAATATTTAAATTTAAAAATTATAATAATATTTTAATCATTAATTTTTTTTAAATTTATTGTCATTTTGTTATAAAAAAAGTAGTTATAACATAAAAATTTTAAATTTATTTGTAAAAAAATTTATAAGATATTTTTTTAGTATTAATTATAAAAAAAATAAATGGCATATTTTAAAGATTTTGACAAAATAAACTATTTAACATTCTTAAAATTTCTAAAATAGTATTTAACTTTTATAATTAATAATAAAAATTATATCGTAAATAGTTTTACAAATAAATTAAAAATTATACATTATAAATTTTAACTATTTATTATAATAAATATTATATTGTAAAAATTATCATAATTAATATTTAAAAAAATTTAGAGATTTTGATAATATTATTATACATAATTTATATATAATTATATTATAAAAAATTGATATCAAATTTTAGGAAAAAAATAAATAATTAATTTTTTTAATAATTTAAGATAACAACATAAAAATAAAATATTTATCTTTTTGTTATAAATAATTAGTTAGAAATATCTTTATTTTTTTTAAATTAATAGTATTTTTATATTATTAAAACTTTAAGGTGAATATATTTTACTTTTTAAAAATTTGAAAAATTTAAGTATAATAATTAATGATGATATTATTATAAAATTATATTTTTTTATAAATACTAAAATTTTTAAAATAAATTTTAAAATTACTAAAATTTATATGACTAATTAACTAATCCTTTACGTAACCATTACTCAATTCATACCTTCCTATTTTTCAAATTTAAAATATTAATTATTTACCATTTTCTAGCATTTAAATGAGATCCACCAACAAAAATCTACACCTATCTCACTTTTTTTTTTCAATTTTTAGTAATATAATAATTAAGTAATGAATTAACTAATATTCAAGTTTATGAATCGCCATTTTATTTTTTTTACGCATTTATTTGCAAAAATTAAAAATGAAAACAAGGAACGAAGAGAGTATTGACAAATTAACATAAAAAAAAGTAGAGAAATTAATTTTTACAGAGCACCCAAGTTCTTAAGGCCAAGCACAACCCCAACCCCAATGATGTGACCAACAGTGCCACAAGCCAATGTATCAGCCAGGGTGAACCCAGCAGGGTCACCAGTCTGCAACCCTGAATCTCTTGCTTCTAGCTTCAATCCTGCTGTTGCCTTCCTGTTTGCTGATGGAGCCAATCCAAATCTTCCAGCAAACAGCATCAAACTTGTTGTTGTCACCATTATCTGCATGCCCACAAGAAACAAAAGCAAAAGCACTTTAGAATCACTTCTTCCCAGAGGCAGTTTTTGAATCAACCCAACCCAAGGCTTACCAAATTTGTGGGTGAACCAATGAAGTCACAGCGAGCTCCCAGAGCTCCATTGCGTCCTCCTTTCCTCTTCATTGGTACTTGAACTGCTGCCTGTGCCATTACAATTCACAACAAACTTCAGCTTTTGCTTCTGAAAAAAGTGATTCCTTGAGCATAATAAAAGTAAACAGAGAGCATGTTTTTACCAGGGATTGTGCTGGAGCTGCTGAGACTTGGGGTTTGAGCCCAGTGAACTGCGGCATAGTCATCACAGAGGTTGCCATTTTTGTGATTGATCGACGATCACAGAACAGAAAAGTTTTCAAATATTCCCTGGAAATTAAATTTTATTTTCTATAAAGTTTCAAGGGATATAATACTAAGAGAGAGAGTAGGCAGATGAGGATTGTGGCCACATAAGCAGTTTGTGGCCTTAGGATGTTAGAATTGGATACACTCAGATACTTACCGATGACGTGGTATTCTACCATTGGATTTTTTATTTGGATAAGGTTTCGGGTGTTTCAGATAAATCAAGTTTTGGATTGTGGGTTGCTGAGCTGGGAACGGTAGTGATTTGTTGGGCTTGGGCTGAGAGGCTGAGTTGGGGAGATCCCATTACATTCGGGTCGGATCCGGACTGATTGTTTGGAAGGAAAACTTGTTAAATCCCATGTGGAATATTGTAGAAAAGTTGTAAATGGCTTATTTTATAAAATTTGAATAAATATATGTTTGATTGAAAAAAGTTTTAAACTGCTTGTTTTATTATATGATACATTCTTATGGAAGGGGGAGTTATTTTTAATATAATTTTTAGAATTTGTATTGTAATTTTATAATATTAACAAAAATATAATTAATACAATTTTTAATATATTAAGGCATAATAAATAAGTAATAAACCTATGATAATTTAGTACAATTGTAGAAGACAAGATCAATCGTCTACTCGAGGAAGGAAGAGTTGTTGAAGTATTTAATTAATTAATTAATTAGACACAATTAATAGTATTTCAAGTGGCTCTCAACAATTATTATATAGATATATTTTTTAATAATGGCTCTTAACAATTAGGAAAAGCTTTATTGTTTCTTAATTATATTCTTTCAAGTTGTAAAGATACACAGCCATCAGGGCTCAGCCCTGATGGTCAGAACACACTCCCTCCCTATGGAGTGTGTTCGATTCCTACCACACTCAAAGTGGTAGGATTGTCTCACAAAATGTGGGATATTTCCAGGGTTCTTTGGACAGTGTTCCTGCTATATTGCAGGTAGTCTCTGGGATGCTGGGTGCACTACAATTGTAAGGTTATCTTCCCAGTTAAAATTCCAGTAGATCCTGGTTGTATATACCTTGTAAGGTTATCTTCCCAGTTAAAATTCCAGTAGATCCTGGTTGTTAGTTGTATACTAATATGTAACATGTAACCATTCAAAAAAAAAAGTTGTAAAGATACACTGGATCCACTCATATTATATATATAGTGGATCCTCAACTAATTGAAGCTTTAACTTTTATTTTCTTTTTTAAAATTGCATGTTTTTAGGAATGACAAAAAAACTTGGGTTCCAGACCGGTCAGGGTCCGAGTCAGGTTAATTCTGAATTTTTTCGGACTTTAAATAAATTACTACCAGGTTGAATCGGGTCGGATTAAAACTTGGCCCGTAAACAAAAATACGGAAAGCAAATTTTAAATTTTTAAATTTTTTATAACTTAGTTTTTTACCCGGTCCGGTCCGAGTCCGGGCCGAGTTAAATACATAAAAAATAAACCCGAGTCCGGGCCGAGTTTTTAAAAACCCGACCCGAACCCGGGTTTTTGCCAAGCCTACATGCTTCCACTAATAAGCACTTTAATTTTAGTGCTTAATTTTCTTAACAATATTATATTGATGATCTTCTTAATCTCTTCTATATACAAGATATCAAAATTATTTTTTTTTGTATTGAAATAAAACATATATGAGTTTTTTCTTAGGAGAGAGATATGTAAACTAATTAACAACAAATTAATTGACTAATTAATCAAATAAATTAACATAAATTTAATTTTTTCTTAATCTAAGTTTTATATGAACATGAGTGATGAATTTGTGACAAAGTAATTGACTAAAACGAAGAAGAAAATAAAGTTTGACAACACAAACTACTAACTAACAAGATATATATGATCATTTTACATAACATAAAATCAAATCAAATACAATCGAATCAATTTAATTTATTTTTAAATATATTTTTTTCTCTATGGTTTAATTTGTAGTAGTTGGAAGAGAACTTTGAGATAATTAATCTATATATAAAAACCCACTTGCTATATTTTTTTCCAATAATAATAATACCTAATTACTTATCAATTTGCAAGACCACATATGCCAAAAACCAATGTGCTGTGTTGCAAAACTATTTTAAATTTTGTCCTATTATTCTCTAAAAAACACATAAATAGGATTAGTAATACTACTGCTTGGTGATAGTACTGCTCAATAGCTTTGAATTAAAGTTTTAATTCCTTCAAGGAATTGAATATATAAGCAATAACGATGAAGCTTTTCAAATTTAGCTGTTGGATCATAGCTATGTTTCTCCTTTCATCCTCAGGTACTTATATATTTTCTTTTGGGGTTTCATGTATTTCCTTAGAGTGAGTTTTTAACTTAAGAAAGATAATTTTTCGCATTTATATATACACATTTAAAATAATGTTAGATGTATCGAAGTTATGAATTTATACAAACATGATAATATTGGTTATTATATAGTTTATGTTACTTATTCATAATTAATTACATTAGATTTTGTATTTTGATTATCTAATTCTCTTGTCGTTCAGCAGTGGAGATCAGGACAACATTAATAGATCATGAAGACAGTACTGGAAGATGCATGATAGTGATGGACGGAGATGGATGCAATCTCATGTCTTGTAAACAACGTTGTCTTCAACAGAAGAATGGCAATGGCGTCTGCTTAAGTAATCTTAAATCTGGTTATCAATGCGTCTGCTACATCAATTGTAATTCTTAGCTTAATTAGCTTATGTATAATTCACCCAAATCAAATAAATTAATCCAAAATTCTCTTGCAATATTGAAAGGATCGATCGATGTTTAATTATTTTTATTTATCTTCTTTTCAATTAATTCTTCTTCAATTTGTTGCATATAATGCTTTAATTCCGAGAATATCATCTTGATTCAATTCCCGTTGGGTGACTCCAAACTCCATAGCTGGAGTCATAACAGCTTCTTTAACAGAGCTATGAGCTAACCCAAATCCATGTCCAAGCTCATGCAACGCCACCGATTCTATGTCCACCGTTTCCGGAACTGCCCCCACCGCCCATTTCTCATCGCCGTCGAAATGTAATATCCCATATCTCGGCTGAAAAGCGTGACCCACGGTCCTACCTGGTCCGTCGAAAGGATTCCCGTCTCCATGTTCACCTCGCTCGAAACTGATCTTGATATCAGCTGCCTCAAAATCCTCTAAGAACACGAACGCAAAAGGTGTATGAAAACTCCATGTCAGTAGTGCATTCAGGAAGGGTTTCTTAGCGTCCTCTCGAGTTCCGGGGGCAAACGAGTAGGTCAGGTATTCTACGTTTGGCCATTTAGGGTTTCCTTCCAATAATGCATAATGAGAGTGAAAAATATCGCTCGCAATACGCATTCTTGTTGTTCCATTGATGATATCTGGAACCCCACAACGAGGTTTCGCCATTGTTGATACTGTCTTGAGGTCTAGGGTTCCTGTGGGATTCAGATTGAAGTTTATTTGGTAAGTTTTCATGGCGGATTCTAAGCTTTCATCAAAATAATCTTCGAAATGTGATTGATTGTTGTTGTGATTTATGTAGCCAAGTGTTTGGAGGTATTTTTGAGTGCATGAATTCCTTTCACTGTGTCTCCCTTCTGAGATCCCTGAAATCGCTTGAAGAACTCTAATGGCGATGGCTTTCTGCTTTTGTTTGAGGCTGAAGAAAATGCATACAGGAAGAGGAATTGAAGGAGAAAGAGAGAAAATATTTTATATTTCATGTTTATAATTTGGAAATTAAGTTGGTAATCGACTTCAGCTGACTTATTATTTTTATAGGCTTGTTATGAGATCCTAACAAAAATCATTAATTAAATTTATAATATTAGCTTCTGTGGCCAAGATATTTATAAAGTTATATATATATATCAATAAAGATTGACCAAGAAATTAGTAAGATTAAAATCAAAACTAAATTAAATACCTTAATAACATGGATGTAGATATTATTGATTTAATTTCTTCTTTCTTTTACTTAAATATAGAGACAGCCACCTTTCCTTAATGGTGCATGCAGTATATTTGAGAAAAATATTTGTCCCTATAATTTCTATCTTAACCGAGATTAATTACCAAATTAGCATCAATATAGATTCAACAATTAACAGTACATTTGTCAATACAAAATACAAAATACATAAATCATATCTGATCGTGTCATTTATTGATATATAGATGCTATAAAACAAACTAATATATACATATGGATCATAAAATTAATTAATAATTAACCAACATGTTAACTGCACATTCATATCAATTTTATATATCGAGACAAAGAGCCAGCAAACAATATGCGTGTCATTTATATAAAGTTATTTTTTTTAAATACGTTTTGTTGCATAATTTATTCATGAATTACAACCTAATATTGGTATAAATAGGTTCTAAATAATATAACCGTTGATTGATTTGATAAAATGATGTTATTTTATAGTAGTTGTTGATACCAGATTTCGTCCCCTAATATCAACTAGTGAATTTTGTATCTTGTGAAAAAAAAAGTCCTTTACTATTTTTTTTCAAGTATATTTATAGTCGCTCTTTTTCTCTTCCTAATATGAATAAGAGTTTGAGTTATAATATGATGAGGTTTTTTTAGTTAGATTAGAATTATAATTTCTTATGTTTATTTTTTGGGCCTTGTAAGGCTTGGGCCTTTTTGGGCCTATTTTTCTCAAGTTGAGTGGCCTAACAACGGATGTCAGCATATTTTGATATCAGACCAACGATTTTCGTGCTAAGGGTTATTAGAACACATGGCCTTCTCTTACATTTACTTACTGTAGGCTTTTATTTGGACCCTTTTTTTATCATTTATTCATGGGAGTCGGACCCTACGTGTCAAGTCGGGGAATCAGTGCCAACATGGAGTCCCCCAGTTTTAATAGTAGTTAACTACTATTGAAACTTGATTTAACTTCTACCAAGCTTTCTAATTCCAACCCTGGAAACTTTCAGAACCCTTATTTCCTCTTTAAGGGTTCATTTTCCGAAGAGCTCATGGTAAGCATTTATGGGTTAGGTAGTAGGGTCTAGGTAGTGATGTCAGCTAGGCTTTTTCAATTTTCAAATTTCGCTTTTGAGGAAAACAACTTTCTGGTTGCTTTTCTTGTACGATTAAGCTACTGAGAGAGAAAACAAATAAAAAACCCTTTTTTTTTCGTTTACATTGTTCTTTCCTTAGCAGCTTGCTTTCTCTATGCACAGGTACCCCTCTTTTCCGTCTTTCATTACTAATTATATTGTTATTTTTCTTATGGCCTCTCTACACTTTCCATTATTCTAATCGTTTACGCCATTTGGTTCGCAATTACTCTTTCTTTCTCTCTCTCTATTCTTTGCAAAGAGAAACCTTTGTGATGGTAAAGTGGTTTCCGTTGGTCTTAATTTGTGTGATTGTGGTTGGGTTTTTTTTATCTCTTTTCTTGTTTTGTATGACTTTGTTACTGTCCGATTCTGGGTCATCTTCTACAGATTAAGAGGCTTGGAACCATTTGGATTTTGCCACTCAGAATGATGTGCTAGAAGTTTACGAAAGGAACCCATTTAGAAAGAAAAGGAGCAGTCGACAAGTCTTTTTATTGGGTGATAGCTATAATAAAACTGTGAGTGCTAATCAGTGTTGGCCCTTAGAGAACATTGGCCAAATTATGGAGGGGTCGGGTAGCTTTAGTGCCGAAGTCGAGTCATCAGATACAGGGGAGTCAGTACCACCTCGCTCTAGGGTCCCTACCTACTATACTCGGGATAGTCCCTTTGAGCTGGATTGGATTCGATCATCCGTTAGGAAATCTACACTTAGGAGATTAAGAAACAAATATGATGTTCCAAGTTCAGTTACTATGCGGTTACCAAATAGGGGCGAGAAAGCTAGTCAGCCTCGGGATGGGGAGGTGGCTATATTTGAAGTTCTGCTTGAATTGGGATTACGGCTTCCTTTACAGTCTTACTTTGTTATGATGCTGAGTAAGCTGAACTTAGCTCCTTGCCAGTTAATTTTGAATTCTTGGAGAAGTCTTGTTGGTATGTATGTTTTGTGGCAAAAGATTGGTTGTTGTGAGCCATCTTTCTTAGATTTTTGTCGATTATACCAAGTGAGGGCTGGTCCTAAAACAAATCCCGGCTTCTACTATTTTGCTTCAAGATCAAAGACTGAGAGACCAATTCCCGATTTCCCGGAGTCTAACAAGTCATGGAAGGATCGATGGTTTTTTGTTGGTGGGGCATGGGGTTAAGAAATGAGGATTGGTGATGTAGAGTACTCGGTTCCTGCTTCCTTTAGTACAAAAAGTTTCTCTTAACCTTGTCATGACATATGTTTGTTTTATTGCTATTTATTTACTTATTGTGCAAATTTTTATTCCGTAATTTTAATGGATTGACCTGACGCCTGGGTTTATTATCTTGATTTGATTTACTGGTTTTTTGGCATGTTAGTTTTCAAGGCTGGGAAACCCATTTTAGATCAGGATTCTGAAGATAGGATTCAGGAAATACTTGCTAAGTCTTATATCCCTCGGGATTTATTTTCCGACTATAGTTTGAAAGCTACAGGTTTGATATCATTTATTCCCGAGATCACAAAGAAAGGGATGGCTCCGAAAAGGGAGAAGAAGAAAAAAGATGGTCGTGCTGCCATGAATAAGCTAGCTGAGTTTATAGCGGGCAGTACTCCGGACATCGGCTTTATTGATATTCCGAATCCACCTGAACTCGCTATGTTTAATGTTTCTCAATCTCTACCTATGGAGGCTAAAGATCGTGAGAAGAAGGATTTAACAACTGGTTTTGTTCCTACGGATAAAAGAAAAAGACGCAAACTCGGGATGTCGGTTGAAGCTTCGTCATCCTCTCCTATTCACGTCATGGATATCACTGTTGTGAAATGGGATAGATATGAGCATTTAATTCCTGTAGTCAAGTCTATGGAGCGCTCGGTAAATCGAGAATGGGCTGATTTGGAACTGAGGGCAGAGGACGCAGAAATTCTTGCTTTATGCTCGGAGATGAGTCATAAGGCAGGTTAACTTTATTATTGTTTGAGCTCGCCCTTATATATATTTATAGCTGCACATGTGCTTACTTCCACGTATGTCCCATTTTTGTCTTTTGCAGCTAAATTTCTTACTATCTGAATGTCGGGACAAAATAGCTCAGAAATTGAAAAATGCTCAAAAAACCTCTTCCTTGGAACGTGAATGTGAGAGCTATAAAAAAGAGGTAAAAAGATTGGAGACCCGAGTGGCGGAGCTTGTGAATGAGAAAATCAGTGTCCAACTTGCTTCCGAAAAGAGAGACTTATATCTTGCTGAAGTGATAGGGGAAAAAGACAAATTGACATCTCGTGTTACTGAACTTGATCTCGAGCTTTTAGCCACTATCCAAGCCAAGGGTCAGGCTGAGGGTAATGCTTACGTGAAAGGAGTTTATGACATTGTGGGTATGTTCAGGAAGAAATTTCCCCTTGAGAATTTGGATTTCTTGGATAAGGCTTTGCAGGTGGCTCGAGATTCTTTAGAGAGTGGATCTGAAGATGAAGAGGAAAATACTGACTGCGAAAAGGAGAATGACTACGAGGGGATGATATCTGATGGTGTCGGTAAAGAGGATGCTGACGAAAATGACAAGGTCACGGGAGGGGATCCTGAGAACCACGAAAAAGATTTCTTACATGGCAATAAGGATAGATAGCTATTTCAGTGTTAGTTTCCCTGATTTTTCAGGTTTTTGAATGTTTGTTTTGTAGATTTTTCATGGCACTGGAACTTTGGTGTCTTTCGTCTAAGCTTGAAGCTTATGCTTTTATTTGTTAATTGTTACAGAGTTTACGTAGTATGGTTTCTAAATGCTCTTGCTAAAGCAATCTCTTGGCTATCTTACTGAAGGTTGTATCAGGGACATAGTTTTATCTTACCTTTGTTTAGTTGTTGTCTACTTTATCTTCCTTGTCCTCTTCAGACTTGATTTGTGAACCCAACGTGTGCGTCTATTCTTCTTTAAGAAAATTTTCTTGTTCTCGTGTTTGTTCTGGAGATTCTGATATTATCATTTTCGCCGAGATGTTGACCCAGCATTTTTCAATGCTTTGCTGATCTAGGCTTATAAAGAATTGGTTGATGGATCTGTGAGCTTGGTGTTACGCTAAAATGGAATGGAGGTTTTCGGTTTATTTCATTACGTGTGCATGTGTATTTATCGTCATTATAAGTTATTCCTTTTCGCGTTTTCGGACTGCCTAGTTCATGTTAACTGTGAAGATAGCACGTCGACTTGATGGGAGCCCGACTCCGCAACTAATTCTTTGCCTTGGATACCGAAAAATAAATAAAGCAAGTCACTCGGGCGTTATTTTATGATTTTTAACTATTCAAAAGCACTCACGCTATGTAGTATAAAGAATGGCCGATTAATGATGATATGCATATTTTGCATTTTTATTTTATTTTATTTTATTATTATTTATTTATTTTTTTTTTAGAGAAAGTGTGCATGGCTTTGCATGACTTTGTATTTTGAATTTTAATTTTTAGCAATATATGATAATCTTCCAATCATGTGTAATGACATGCCTATTTTTTTTTTCTTTTCATTATAAAAGACGTGCATGGCTTTGCATGGCTTTGCTTTTTGAGATTTGATACTATTTGACAATATAATATATATAATTATTTGTGATTATATATATGTAGGGAATGCATATGTATGGCATCAAAAAGACAAATTTTGTGAGTATTTTTTTTTTTGGGGGGGGGGGGGGGGGGGTGGGGAAATTAATTTATAATAGCCAGGCCTTCGGTAGATTTTTTAATCTTGAGGATACAATGTATTTACAGGTCTTCGTAGATTTGTATAAACTTTATAAAATATGTATGTGTGTACATACATGTGTGTATACATATGTCTGTACCTATGTGTGTTCAGCCTGGGGCAATGTGTACAGTCTATTTTTGGTTTTGCATGCATGGAAACGTGATTGCGTTATTGTATGCGCTGTATATGCATGAATTCGGTTACTCGTGCCCGCAATTAATTAGGAATATAAATTTTTACTTGGCTTAGCTACCTGTTAGTCTCTTCATTTTAATTTAATTTAATTGTATATATAAATTTTATAGTAGTGTATGCATATGTTTATGTATATGTATACATACGCTACGTATTGCGAAGAGGTAGATTTGCTCATTTGAAAAGGCAAACTGATACCTCAATAGGCGCGGTTTATTCGTTAGACCCAGTGTTCTGGCATTGCAGAGATATATATGGCTTATGGAGGACAGGCCTAGTCGGTACCTCAGGTGTACGATGTGATCTCGTGAGACTTAACGATTTAGTATCGCATAGATGCATGTGGCTCTCGAAGAGCAGATGTAGTTGGTACCTCAGGGGTACGATGTGGTCTCGTGAGACTCAATGATTTGGCATCGCGAAGATGCATGTGGCTCTCGGAGAGCAGATGTGATCGGTACCTCAGGGGTACGATGTGGTCTCGTGAGACTTAGTGATTTGGTATTGCGGAGATGCATGTGGCTCTCGGAGAGCAGATGTAGTCGGTACCTCAGGGGTACGATGTGGTCTCGTGAGACTCAATGATTTGGCATCGCGGAGATGCATGTGGCTCTCGGAGAGCAGATGTGATCGGTACCTCATGGGTACGATGTGGTCTCGTGAGACTTAGTGATTTGGCATCGCGGAGATGCATGTGGCTCTCGGAGAGCAGTTATGGTCGGTACCCCAGGGGTACGATGTGGTCTCGTGAGACTCAGTGATTTGGCATCGCGGAGATGCATGTGGCTCCCGGAGAGCAAATGTGTTTGAGTCCATTAAATGAAAGATCGCCCTTAAATTATTGAATTAAACTGAATCCAGATATATCTAAGAATAAATAAAGAAAGGATTGGACTGACCAAATAAAATGAAACAAAATGAAACGAAATATAAAGGTTCTTTAACTAGACCTAGTTTAGGATCTCTGTGAACCTGTCAAGTATAGTACTTGCTACAATTTTTAGGTTGTAATACCCAAGCGTAGGTTTGTCAAGTAATAAAGATTCGGAAGTCCGAGTATCGGTCCTCAGGGAATTGGTTATACTAAGTCCACAAGTCCAAAGTTCAAAGTCCAAATATTGTGAAAGTAAATTGAAATTTTGATTATTAACTTGAATTTAATTATTATTGAATATTAGGGCATTAGGGATCCATTTTAATGATATGTATAGAAATTATTCTTGATCCTTTTCTTTTATACACAATTAAGATTTAAATAAGAAATAACCTTAATTGGAGGATGGATGACATTTAAGCACAAAGAAACTAAAAGACTTACCTTTGAATTGAAGTGAAAAACCATAGGTTGCCTTGCTCTTGATATGTAGAAAACATCCAAGCATTCAATGTACCCTTAGTTAACAATGAATCAAGGTTTCTAACAAACCAAAATACTTGCAAAATATAGTACTCACTCAAAAGGGAAGTTGACAATGAAGAACAAACTAAAGGATCAAAGAACAATACTATACAACCATCAAAAGTTCACCCTTTGCCCTAATTACGAAATTAGAAATACATGGAGTAAAGAAAATATGAAGAAGAAGAAATGAAAGTGTTTTTGAGAATACAAGCCTCTCCTTCCCTAAGCTTTCAAAACCAAGGTTTATATAGGCAAGGTAAAGGAGAATTCGCACATGTGAATACAAGTAAGTGGCAGGTTTCATCATAGCATTATCGTCCACATTGAGAAGCACGTTTGACTGTCTTCCACTCCGAATTAGAGAAATGTTTCTTCTTTCAAGATATGGCCCCATGAGTAATCTTTCCAATGCTTCATGAATCATGGTATTTGGACCTATGTAGTGAAAGTTACACTTAAAATATTAAGGCATGTTCAAATCGAAACGTTGACAGCTACTGTTTAAATGATAATTATTTTCAACCACCCAGATGCACGAATTGGAATTTGTCCATAACATGAAAGGTGTAGCTATCTCTTTCAAGATGCAATTGAATCAAGAATCAACCCAATTGGAGCATTGTGGAGAGGGTTAGGTCCAAAATACCGAAGGATATGCACAGGTCCAGGCTTCAAATGGTAGGCCACGTTTTGTTGTATTGCCTCAAACATTTGGTGGTAAATCATTTCAAAGTCGAAAATGACATCTGAAAATGAATTATGAAAAATTGAGTCAGCTTCCATTTGAAACAAAAATCATTATATTTGGAAGTGGGTAGACAAAGATATGACCATTTAACTAATTAGTGCTTCAAATAGGAAATATGATGTTGACCATTTTTTTTCAATTACAACTTGGCCACCTTTCACCTATGTATAAAATACACTACATTACTATTTTACATAAGTATTATATACATGTCAACTTATATAATTATACATATTTACATGTAATTGAGATTTAGATCATAAAAACATGCAAATTAAAGTTGTGCCAATGAAATTCATAATTTTTGCTCAAATAGGGACTTTAAATTAAATAGTATGTAATAGTGTCTTCTAAAATATATATAAATGACACACTTTTAGACACTTATCAGTACTTCTTTAACATGTCTGCATTCCATGGCTTGTTAATCGTCTTTCCATCCAAGTGGCTTAGTCGATATGTTCCTGGCCTAACTGCTTCCATTACTCTGTATGGCCCTTCCCAATTTGTACCGAAAGCTCCTTCCCCGGGAATTCGAGTTGCTTGGGTTACCTTTCGTAGGACCAGGTCCCTTTCCATGAATCTTCTGGCTTTAACTTTATTATTATAGTACCTGGCAATTCTTTGTTGATAAGCCGCGACTCGAATTTGCGCTGTTTCCCTTTTTTCTTCAAGCAGATCCAAGTTAACACAGAGCATCTCATTATTCCCTTGCTCTTGAAAACTTAAAGTTCGATGTGTTGGTATCCCAACCTCTGCTAGAGTAACGGCTTCTGTACCAAAAGCTAGAGAGAATGGTGTTTCGCCTGTTGCTGTTCTACTGGTCGTTCGATAGGCCCATAGGACTTCTGGGAGTTCGTCCACCCATGATCCTTTCTTTTCATCCAGCCTAGTTTTTAGGGCTCTTTTAATAGTTTTATTTGTTGCTTCGACTTGACCGTTGGCTTGTGGATGAGCTGGAGATGTGAATCTGAGTTTTATTCCCAACTCAGAACACCAGCTCCTGAACTTGTCATTGTCGAACTGCTTGCCATGATCTACAATAATTGAGTATGGTATTCCAAAGCGGTAAACAATGTTTCTATGTATAAAGTCAGTGGTCTTTTTTTCAGTGATTGTTGCCAATGCTTCTACTTCAACCCATTTGGTGAAGTAATCGATTGCTACGATTGCATATTTCACTTGCGCTCTTCCTTGTGGTAAAGGTCCGATTAAGTCAACTCGTCATTGAGCGAACGGCCAAGGACTGACTAGGGAAGTTAAGTTCTCTGATGGCTGCATGATCAGATTCCCATGTATCTGGCATTTCTCACATATGCTAACAAGCTATGCTGCGTCCCTGTGAATTGTGGGCCAATAAAATCCTTGCCTCAGAATCCTATAGGACAGGGCCCGAGCTCCTTCATGGTTTCCACATATTCCCTCATGAATTTCTCTTAAAACATAATTTGCTTCTTCTGGTAGTAAACACCGAAGATATGGCAAAGTATATCCTCTTCGATATAGTGTCCCATCAATAATGCTGTACCGAGCTGCTTGATACTTTAACTTCCTTGCTTGACTTCTTTCTATTGGTAAGTCTCCCTTTTCCAAGTACCTTTTGATTGGGTCTATCCATGACTCTACCTCCTGGGTCGTTTGTAGTTGATATACTTCTATTGGAATGATACTAGGTTTTGTCACAAGTTCGACGGGTATTGTTCTTGGCTCTTTGCTTTGAATAGTCGAGGCAAGTTTGGCTAACGAATCTGCCTTGGCATTTTCCCTTCTAGGAATCTGATATACTTTTGCACTGCTAAATCTCTTCATCAGCTCTTTAACCTTTTTCAAGTATTCTTTCATCCTCTCTTCTTTAGCTTGAAAACTTCCGTTAACTTGGTTGATCACTAGCTGTGAATCCCCAATTATGTGAATCTTACTGACCTGGAGTTCTGTAGACAATTTTAACCCGGCTATCAAGGCTTCGTATTCTACTTCGTTATTTGTCAATTTGAAATTGAACTTTAGAGCATAGATAAATTCTTTCCCTTCAGGACTTATCAATGCAATCCCTGCTCCTGCTCCTTGGGCATTTACCGCCCCATCTACGAACAGCTTCCATGTGCCTGACTCTGGTTCTGTTACGGCCATGTTAATGTCTTGAATAACTGAGACTCCAACGTCTGGAGTTTCTGAAATAAAATCCGCTAAAGGTTGAGCCTTGATAACGGTCCGAGGTTTATACTCAAGATCAAACTCGCTCAGTTCTATAGCCCATTTCACCAATCTCCCTGATATGTCTGGTCGATGTAAAATTTGTCGTAGTGGCTGGTTGGTCAACACAATGACTTTGTGGGCTAAAAAATAGGGGCGTAGCTTCCTTGTTGCTGTTACTAAGGCTAGCGCCCATTTTTCAGGTATGTTGTATCGAGTTTTTGGATCTAGTAATGCCTTACTTACATAATAAATTGGGTGGAAAGTCCCTTTGCTGGTTTCTCGGGTAATCACGGAGCTAACAGCGCAATCTGACATAGCTAAGTATAAAAATAGTTCATCTCCTTCCCTTGGAGTAACCAGCAATGGTGCTCGTGTCAAATAACTCTTGATTTCTTGGAATGCCTTCTCGCACTTCTCATCCCATATCATCTTCTTCCCTTGCCTTATTACCTTGAAGAATTCATGACACCTATCCGTAGATCTCGATATGAATCTGCTAAGTGCTGCCAATTTTCCGGTCATGCTTTGTACTTCCTTCACTGTTCTTGGTGATTTCATACTGATCACAGCTTCAATCTTTTGAGGGTTCACTTCAATACCCCTTTCACTGACCATGTAGCCCAAAAATTTTCCCGAGTTAACTCCGAAAGAACATTTTTCAGGGTTAAGCTTCATCTTATACTTTCTTAACTGTTCTAACGTTTGTGCCAAGTGATGGATGTGATCTGAGATGCTGGATGATTTGGTTATCACATCATCCACATATACTTCCATTGTCTTGCCGATTAAAGATTTGAACACTTTGTTGACCAACCTCTGATATGTAGCTCCTGCGTTTTTCAACCCAAAAGGCATAACCTTATAACAATAAAGACCCTGATCAGAATAGAAAGCTGTTTTTTCCTGATCTGCTTCATGTAGCCTGATCTGATTATACCCTAAAAATGCATCCATGAAACTCAAAATACTATGCCCGGCTGTGGCATCTACCAACTGATCTATCTTTGGTAATGGAAAGCTGTCATTGGGACAAGCTTTATTCAGATTAGTGAAGTCAACACACATTCGCCATTTCCCGTTTGTTTTTTTCACCATCACCACATTAGAGATCCAATCTGGGTAGGTTGCCTCTCTAATGAAATCAGCCTTCAGTAGCTTATCTACTTCTTCATGTATTGCATTGTATCTCTTTTGATTGAAGATGCGTCTTTTCTGTCTCACAGGCCGAGTCTTTGGGTTTAAGGAAAGACGATGACATATAAACTCAGGGTCTATCCCTGGCATATCTTTATGAGACCAAGCGAATACATCAGCATTATTTCGAAGGAAAATGACCAACTCTTCCGTCTCGCTTGAGCTCAACTGGGCCCCAACCTTTATTGCTTTTGTTAGATCCTTGGGTGAAATCGGGATCTCTTCACATATTTCTTCAAATTTTTCTTGCGTTGCTACATCTAGTAACTGGCTTTCCTGGTCCTTGGGAAAAGGTAGTGTTGTTACACACACATCCGTTTTCACGGGTTTTTTGGCTTTTGTTATTCTGTCTTTCAAGTCCTCATTATCACATGCTTCTAAGTCTTTAGCCGATATGCAGAATGTCTTCCTAGCCACTGATGCATAGCAACTACGTGCCTCCCTCTGATCTCCCCATATCATACCAATCCCATGGTCAGTTCGAAATTTCATCTTCTGATAGTGAATTGACTCTACTATCTGCGCACTTTTTAAAAAGAGTTTTCCCATCAAAATCTTATACGGAATCTGATGATCGACTATTAAGAAATCTACCAGTTGTGTCTTGACACAGGGACTAGTACCTATCGTTACAGGAAGCTTAATTCTCCCCAATGGTACAACCTGTCCATTTTCGAATCCATAGAGGGGTATGTCAAAAGGCTCAAATTCTAGTTGTCGAAGCCCCAATTCATCTAGGGTCTTCTTAAACAAGATATCAACAGAGCTTCCGGGATCAATGAAGATTCTATTTACACTAAATCCAGCAATATTCATACTTACTACAATTGCATCGTCTTGTGGATAGATGACATCCTTCTCATCCTCATCCGTGAACATTATAGGTGTTGAGGAGGTTTTTTGTTTCTTCTGAGCTTGGACATTGAAAACTTGAGTTGGGTAGTCGGGTCTAGCTGACATCCTTGAGTATTTCTTTCTTGCATTGTTTGAGTTCCCTGCCAAGGTTGGCCCTCCCGTAATTATCATAGTCTGAGGTTTTTGGTAACCTGGCTCTTTCGGCCCTCCTCGACTCTCTACGAAACAATCCAGGTAACCGTTACTCACCAGGTTTTCAACATGCCTTTTTAGACTCATACATTCTTCAGTCGTATGCCCATGGTCTTTGTGAAAAGAGCACCATCTACTTCGATCCCTTGCCACAGGAAGTGTAGCCATCTTCCTCGGCTCAACTGCCAAACCTCTCTGTCTAATGTCCTCCAAAATAGTTTCCATTGGCGCATTCAAAAGTGTGAAACGCTAAATCGCTCTACTCACTCCCTTAGCACGGTATGGGTTTCTGCCTTTCCTAGTTTGTACTGCAAGTGTCGTTTTTGCCTGATATCTTGTCTTCTTAACATCCCGACTTCATCTCTATGTTCCTTGTTGTGGCTACCATCCCTTCGTTACTGTTCGGAAGACTTCCAATCCCTTCTTCCCCATAAACCTTGCTCTGAACTTATATTATCAATTCTTCTTTCCGGTCCTCTATTCAATCTTAAGATCTGGTTTTGGGGATGAGGACCGGACCTCTGGACATTCAGACGTCCTTCTTGTTGTCGTTTTTCAATCGCCTCTTGTTCTACCAATATTGTCTCCTTTGCTTTTTGATAAGCATTCTGATAGGTATTGTACTTATCTTTTCGTATTTTGTACCATAACTCACATGTTCTGAGCCCTTTCCTTAGCCCTTCTAAAGCTATCTCTTCCTTATATGCACCCAAAGCAACGACACTTCTATTGTATCGATCAATAAAATCATTCAAGCTTTCTCTTTTTCCTTGTTTCATCAATAATAAACTCTTTATATCTTTTGTCAAGAGAAAAACTCCTTGGAATTCTTTGACAAATTCGCGGACAAGCTGTGGAAAAGAGTGGATGCTTCCTTGCTTTAGTTTCTGATACCAAGCTCTGGCTTGTCCTTCTAGGGTAAGAGAGAATGGTCTACACATCTCATCCTCCGTCAAACCTTGAATGTACATTGTTTCTCTGTATCTCTCAATGTGGGACTTTGGATCTGTTTGCCCCGAGTAGGGACTAATATGAGGCATTTTAAATCCCCCAGGTAGACGTAAAGTCATGATCTCGGGACTTAAGGGAGAGGCTATCTCGTAATCCTCGACTTTATCTATCAATCGTCTTTCGTCCTTTACTTCTTTTAGTTCCCTACGCAATCGTTTAACCTCTTCCATAAAAGAAGAATCAACAACTTCTATATTTAAAGGATCTGCACGTCGTTTAGGCGTGCCTGTATTTTCAACCAAGATAATTGGATTCCCGACTTCCTTGGTTCCTTTAATCCCATTTGCTTCGTTCTTTTCAAGGTCTCCAATTCTGTGTGGGGAGTCTAAGCATCTTTCTGTATTGCTTTGATGCTTATCCTCCCCAGTTGAAACATGTACATCCTGAGTTACTGATAATGGTAGGTCTGATGGCAATGGATCTTTTCGTTGCTTTTCTGCTGTTTCTTTCCATTCATTAATCATCTTCTGCATCTCCACTATCATCTTTCCTTGTTCCTCAATTTTCGCTTGGAGTTCCAGCCTTTGCCTTCTTTCATCTTCCAACTTTCTTTGTAAGTTTGAAGGATCTTGACTAGTCTAATTCACCTGATTTGACTGGTTTGCTTGATTCGCCTGGTTTGATTGGTTTGCCTGGTTTGTCTGGTTTAATTGGTTCACCTCATTATGTACTCCTTCTGCCATGATCCTTATTCTTTTCTTGATTTCTTGCTCTAAGATTTTTGGCTTTTTGTCTCTGTTTTCCCACAGACGGCGCCAACTGTTGATACCAGATTTCGTCCCCTAATATCAACTAGTAAATTTTGTATCTTGTGAGAAAAAAAGTCCTTTACTATTTTTTTTCAAGTATATTTATAGTCGCTCTTTTTCTCTTCCTAATATGAATAAGAGTTTGAGTTATAATATGATGAGGTTTTTTTAGTTAAATTAGAATTATAATTTCTTATGTTTATTTTTTGGGCCTTGTAAAGCATGAGCCTTTTTGGGCCTATTTTCCTCAAGTTGAGTGGCCTAACAACGGATGTCAGCATATTTTGATATCGGACCAACGATTTTCGTGCTAAGGGTTATTAGAACACATGGCCTTCTCTTACATTTACTTACTGTGGGCTTTTATTTGGACCCCTTTTTTATCATTTATTCAGGGGAGTCGGACCCTACGTGTCAAGTCGGGGAATCAGTGCCAACAGTAGTTATTAGTTATTAAGACACCACCGGGATGTTTTTTCTTCATGCATTTGTAATAGGCATCTCTAGTAAACTTATATACGAGTTGGGAGAATGATCATTTGTCGATGTTAGGTTTGATTTCAATATACCAAAATTCTTGATGATAAAAAATTTCTGTTTTTTTTTTTAATATTATCAATTAATATGCTAAATAAGGACAAAAAGTAGTGATTTTTTAATATTATAGGTTTGATTTCACTTTTTTTTTAATATTCTTGTCCACTGTTTGCTTTACTGAAGAAAGTTTTGGTGGTGGTACTAACGTTAAAAACTTAGAAAATACAAGCATTGTATATTGTAAGGAAAAAAAAAAAAGGCTGAAGGTATTAGTGTATACACTAATACTACTATAATCTGTTGCCTTAATCAAAATCTTCATACTTGGTAAAATTTAAAGAACTATTTAACTCATCATCCAAAATTCCAATAACTTTTCTATTCAATAACAAAAAACTTTTTTCACTGAAATATATTTTTGATATGGGAATATACTTTTATATTTATTTTCAAAAACAGATTACAATTGTGTTTTGCCCTACTTTTTATTCTTCAATTGGCATATAGGGTTTTAATTCTCATAATATCATCTTGATCTAACCCTGCTTGGTGCTTCCAATTGGTAGAGTCGGGTACATAATCGCTTGTTCAATAGAGTTATGATCTAAACCAAATACATGTCCAAGCTCATGCAACGCCACCGTTTCTATGTCCGCCGCTCCTGAAACTGCCCCCACCGCCCATGTCTCATCCGCATCGAAATGAAACAATCCTCTCGTCGGTGCCTGAGCGTGAGCCAGAAACCCACCTGGTCCGTCGAAAGGAGTCCCGTCTCCATGATCACCCCACTGGAAACTAATCTTGATATTAGCTGCATCATAATCCTCTAAGAAGAAGAAAGTAAATGGTGTTAGAAAACTTCATGTTAGTGAAAGGATATGCTAAATATTCTGCCGACTTGTCAATAGTGTCAGTTATAATCCTAGAGTTAGTTGTCAAGTTGGTAGAATTGGTTAAATGGGTTAAAGTTGTTATAGGTCACGTGTGTGTTCATGTGAAATTGTAATAGTTAGTTACATATATTTTCTCTTAGAGTTCCAAAAAGTTCAAGGAGTTGTACGATTATATAAATAGTCAAGTGTTCTTTGTATGTTTAAGCAAGGTCAATGAAAAGAAAAATGTTTATCATTTGTTCTCTAAAATTCTTCTCAATAATTTTCTAGTTAACCAAACATTCATATTCCATAATCTTTTCTTGGTATCAAAGCTTGTTAATATGACAAACGCCAATCTTTCATTCTCAAATTCTTCTTTTTCTTTCTCTATGCCGATCATACTTGACGAATCTAACTATCTTGTGTGGAAATCACAAGTATTACGATCAATTAGAGGCAGTGAACTCGAGGAGTTCATCAATGAAGCTTTGATTCAACCTTCTCAGTTTCTTCATACAGGAAATAGAGGTCAATTAGTTGAAAATCTTGAGTATATGATTTGGAAAAGGTAAGACCAGCTACTTCTTGGCTGGCTTCTTTCTTCTATGAGTGAGGCAATATTAAGTCTTGTGATCGGTTGTAGATCTTCATGTGAGGTTTGTAAAGCTCTTGAGAAGCAATTCGGTTCTCAGTCAAAGGCAAAGGTTCTGCAACTTCGTTCTTTGCTTCAAACAACAATGAAAGATGAATCTACAATAGCTGAATACTTTCTGAAAATAAAAAGCATTTCAGATAATTTGGCAACAGTTAGAAATCCTATAAGCAACGATGATCTTGTTATGTATATTCTAGGGGGACTTGGATTTGAATATGATTCAGTGGTTGTTAATATTACCAGCAGAGGTGATTCTATCAATTTACATTAAGTGTACTCTCTTTTACTAACTCAAGAATTTAGGATTGATCAACAAAACAGCATTAACTTTGTAGAAATTCAGGGGAACTACATTGCAAATTATGCTTAGACTAAACAATTCAAAAGGAATGATAGAAAAATTGGTACAAAATATAATAACAATGCTGGATTTGTTGGTCAAGGCAGAAGGAATTAAGGTAAAATGAATTATCATGGAGGTAGAGGACTTGGTGGCAGAACTAACTCAAGACTTGTATGTCAAATTTGTAATAAAATTGGACATACAGCCAATATTTGCTATCACTAATTCAATAGGGAGTATATTCCACAGCAACAATTGAATAATTCTCATTAACACTAGAATCTCCCTCATTTACGTCCTCCATCACAAGAAGGATATTAACGAGCATCAAATCATAATAGCAAGGTTGCTTATGTTGGAAGCATTGAAGGAATAATAGATGAAGGTTGGTATTTAGATAGCAGTGCAACTCATCATCTCATAAATAATATCAACAATCTTGCTACTAAAGGTGAGTTCAAAGGTATTGACAAATTAATTGTAAGAAATGATGAATGGTTACAGATATCACATATTGGTACTGCCATTTTGTCTTTTATAATTGCTGTAGTTAATTTTGTTAAACACAAGATTTTACTCAATGATGTATTGTATATACTGCAGATAACCAAAAATCTTATTAGTGTTTCAAGATTGATTGCAGATAACAATCTCACAGTTGTATTTTCTGGTGATTGTTAGTAGCAGTGTTACAATTGTGTTTTTTAAAATAATATCATTTTAAAAATACTTGAAAATGACAATGATGTTGGTACTTAGGAATATATATATATGTCATGTCTAATAATGTAAATAATCGTGAAGTTTGAGAAATTTAAGACAATCTACAACATTATGCTTTGCGTTAATTTTGAAAACATAATAATAAAAAAGTTTTATAAACATTAACAATTAAATACCTAAAAACATATTCTAATTTTACTCTACCCAAAAGGTCCCTAACCTGTACTTGACAAGTAATTCTATTTGATCGAATTTATGTGATTGTATTTTAAAATTTATAACACTTTGGTAAACACTAATTTTACTTTTAATTATTTACTTTTTCATTTTTTTTCTTATCTTCAGTAATTTTATGGCATAGTAAACTCTAATTCACATCTTAATTAAATAAAATTAGAGCACCTAAAAGTTAATCATATTTTTTAGAATAAAAATAATTAGACTCCGTTTTTTAAAACGGATAACAAGTACACTTCCAAACCGAAAATATTTGTTAATAGCACCTCTTACATCACATTTAGAAATTGTAATACTACTGCTCATAACATTGCAAAAACAGCTCTCTCATTCCAAAGTGCTATTATCTGGATGAAGGATATCCCATCCAAAATTCTGTATAGTTCCTTGTAACCTTGCTTTGTTTAATGAAATCTTAACTTTCTAAAGAAAATATATTCATTTTTTTCAAATTCATTGAAATTAATTATAAGGGTAACAAACTTTCATGAATTTCCATAACCATTTTGCAAGAAACATGCTAAGAAGAATCTGGCTAGAAGAAGAAGAGGTTGTGGGCAATAAAAAGAAGAGGAAGCTGCGAGGAAGAAGAAGAACCCGCCAGCCAGAAGAAGAAGAAAAAGAAGAAGCAGCAAAAACCAGAGACAGAGAAAAAAAAAAGGAAATCGGCGGCGTGGAGAAGGAGATAATTAAATATTTTCATTGAAAAATATTTTTGATTTAGGAATATAATTAAATATTTATTTTCAAATATGGATTACGACTCTGTTTTGGCCTACTTTTTATTCTTCAACTGGCATATAGGGTTTTAATTCCAAGAATATCATCTTGATCTAGAACCCTTTTAGTGCTTTCAAGTGCCACAAACGGGTACATAGCCGCTTGTTCAACAGAGCTATGTTGTAAACCAAATATATGTCCAAGCTCATGCAACGCCACCGTTTCTATGTCCACCCCTTCCGGAACTGCCCCCACCACCCACGGCTCATCCGCATCGAAGTGCAACACTCCTTCCGTCGGTAGCTTAGCATGAGCAAACGCCCCACCTACTCCTTCGAAAGGAGTACCGTCCCCATGATCACCCCGCTCGAAACTGATCTTGATATTAGCTGCAGCAAAATCCTCTAAGTAGACGAACGCAAAAGGTGTTAGAAAACTCCATGTTAGTAGTGCATTCAGGAAGGGTTTCTTAGCGTCCTCTCGAGTTCCGGGGGCAAACGAGTAGGTCAGAGATTCTACTCTTGGCCATTTAGCATTTCCTGGATAAAATGCATAATGAGTGTGAAAAACATCGCTGGAAATTCGCATTCTTGTTGTTCCATTGATGATATCTGGAACGCCGCATCGAGGTTTCGCCATTGTTGATACTGTTTTGAGGTCTAGGGTTCCCGTGGCATTCAGGTTGAAGTTTATTTGGTATGCTTTAATGGCGGATTCCAAGTTTTCATCGAAGTAATCTCCATTGTTGCTGTGATTTATGTAGCCAAGTTTTTGAAGGTGTTTTTTGAGTTCATGGATTCCTTTCACTTTATCACCCTTTTGAGATCCCTGAAACTTCTTAAAGAACTCTAATGGCGATGGCTTTCTGCTGTTGTTTGAGGCCGAAGAAAATGCGTACAGGAAGAGGAATTGAAGGAGAAAGAGAGAAAATGTTTTATATATCATTTTTTTAATTAAAATTGATTTGAAAAAGTATTGGTAGTGATCAATTTCAAGCTGGGTTATTCTTTTTATATAACCTTCCAGCGATATATCATAATGAAAAATCACTAATTGCAATTCTTTTCTTTTTATGCTAATCAATATTAGATTATATTGCCAATAATTTATACAGTTATCAATAAACATTGACTAGAAATTAATTAGCAAGACTACTCACAAATTAAATACCTTAATAGTATGGATGTAGATATTGTTGATTTGATTTTCTCCTTTTGTTTACTTACACAGATAATTTTCCTTAATTGATTTACCAAAATTTTCAATATAATGGTCTCCTTTTTTGTTTTACAGAAAGTAGGTAAGAAATAAGGAAGGAAATCAGAGAGGCGTAATTTAGTCATGATCAATTGTTTTAAAATTTCTTTAATAAAATTAACTTTTAAATTTTGTAGTAAATTTTATAAGAAAAAATGATGTAAGGACTTATATAAAAAGAAATCAAAACTTAAGGACCTTTATGTAAAATCCCCCCAGGAAAGGTAACTGGCCCAAATGCCAAGCAAGACTGCATATACATTCCTCATGTTTGAAGAAATAATAAATAAGAATACAGCTTGAGATTTCATATCAACAAGTTCCCTGTTCTCATCATTCTCCTTTAATACAATTATGACACTACATCCAAAAACATTGAAAAATAAAAGAAAAATAACACAGAGAAAAAAGAATTTTAAAATTGTTAATTTTTATAACTACAAATTAACACCCAGATCATCAAGATTTTTCCAAACAAAAAATCTATTCTTTTTTGCAAATTCGTTGAAAAACTTTCTTTGAATTTATTTATTTATTATTATTATTATAAGGTTATGAAGATCATTATATCTTACAGAAAAAATATTTAATAGGAGGGATTTCACTGAAAAATATTTTCAATTCAGGAATATATATATATAGTTAGACATTTATTTTAATATGGATTACAACATGTATTTTGCTGTACTTTTTATTCTTCAGCTCAACTGGAATATAGGGTTTTAATTCCCGTAATATCATCTTGATCTAAAACCCGCTTGGTGTTTCCTCTTGCAATAAACGGGTACATAACTGCTTGTTCAAAGGAGCTATGATCTAAACCAAATATATGTCCAAGTTCATGCAACGCCACCGTTTCAATGTCCACCGAATCCCTAACTGCCCCCACCACCCATTTCTCATCCGCGTCGAAGTGCAACACTCCTCCTGTCGGCGCCGAAGCGTGAGCAAACGTCCCACCTGGTCCGTCGAAAGGAGTCCCGTCCCCATGATCACCCCGCTCGAAACTGATCTTGATATTAGCTGCGGCAAAATCCTCTAAGTAGACGAACGCAAAAGGAGTTAGAAAACTCCATGTTAGTAGTGCATCCAGGAAGGGTTTCTTAGCGTCCTCTCGAGTTCCGGGGGCAAACGAGTAGGTCAGGGATTCTACTTTTGGCCATTTACGGTTTTGTGGATAAAGGGCATAATGAGTGTGAAAAACATCGCTGGAAATACGAATTCTATTTGTTCCATTGATGATATCTGGAACCCCACATCGAGGTTTCGCCATTGTTGATACTGTTTTGAGGTCTAGGGTTCCTGTGGCGTTCAGGTTGAAGTTTCTTTGGTATGTTTTAACGGCGGATTCCAAGTTTTCGTCGAAGTAATCTCCATTGTTGCTATGATTTATGTAGCCAAGTTTTTTAAGGTATTTTTTGATTTCATGGATTCCTTCCACTTTGTCACCCTTTTGAGATCCCTGAAACTTCTTAAAGTACTCTAATGGCGATGGCTTTCCGCTGATGTTTGAGGCTGAAGAAAATGAATACAGGAAGAGGAATTGAAGGAGAAAGAAAGAAATTTTTTCATATTTCATTTTTAAAATTTGAAAATTAAGTTGGTAATCGATTTCACCTGACTTATTATTTTTATAGGCGCTTGTTATGAAATCCTAATAAAAAATCATTAATTAAATTTAATATTAGCTTCTATATATGGCCAGTATAGTTATACAGTTATATCAATAAATATTTGACCAACAAATTAGAAAGATTACGATTAAATTAATTAAAAACCTTAATTAATAGCTGGATCTAGATATTATTGATTTGATTTCTCCTTTCTTTTACATAAATAGAGACAACTTTCCTTAATGGTGCATGCATTATTTGAGAAAAATAGCTGTCTCGATAATTTCTATCTCAACCGAAATTTACCAAATAAGCAAATTTCTTGTTGACCAAAACCTTTTAATTAGCATCAATATAGATTCGACAACATTACTTTTGCGAAATTGATCGTGTCATTTATGATCGATGCTACAAAATTACAATATTAATAACAAAATAATGTCTACATATATCATAGACCATAAGATTACAAATAACCAACAGATCATATTTTGATTTTGCTCTATCTAAAAAGATCACTAACTTGATAAATAGTTTTATTTTAACGAATTTTTTATTATCTATCTACATATATGTGTATGTGTTAGAAGTTATAACACTTTAATTTTAAATAAATTTAATTTTAAATCATTCTATTATTATCAATATTTTTAAACTATAAATAAAATATTAAGATATTTTTAACTAATTACTCTAAATTTATCTAAATTTTATTATAATGCAATAAAAATTGAAATGTTATACTGAATCAGTTATATTTTGTTAATTTAGTCTAGATATATAATTTTAATATTATAGGAGCACTTATTAACCACTATAGGTTTTGAATAACAATTATAACCTTAACATTTTTTAAAATGACAACAAACATAAAAGCCCATTGTACCTTGGAAGGAGGTTGAGGAACATAAAAAAAAAAAAAACAGAGAGAAATAAAATATTAAAATATTAACAGGCTAGAATGATAAATTAATAGTTTTGTAAGCAGGTATGGAATCATCCAGTCTTGGAAGGAGGTTGAAGGACTGAATTGGTCGTAAAAATGAGATTCTTTGGTTTCTTTTTTCAAAATATAGTTGATTAAAATATTTAATAAACATTAATTTGTAATAATTTCATTTAATTGTTACTGTAACTATAAAGTCACAAACAGCTCGAGCAAATAAAACCTGGGTACATAAAAATTAATAACATTTTTAGTTCTTCAACTGGTATATAGGGTCTGAAGTCCCAGAATATCATCATGATCTAAACCCCGCTTGACACTTCCAGTTGGCATAAACGGGTACATAATCGCTTCTTCAACAGAGCTATGAGCTAACCCAAATACATGTCCAAGCTCATGCAACGCCGCCGTTTGTATGTCCGCCGCCCCCGGAACTGCCCCCACCGCCCATGTCTCATCTGCATCGAAGTGCAACAACCCCGTTGTCGGCGCAGAAGCATGAGCCAGCGCGCCACCTGGTCCGTCGAAAGGAATCCCGTCCCCATGTTCACCCCGCTGGAAACTGATCTTGATATCAGCTACCTCGTAATCCTCTAAGAAGGTGAACGCGAAAGGTGTTACAGAACTCCATGTTAATAGTGCTTGCTTGACAGCTTCTTTAGCGTCATCTCGAGTTCCGGGGGCAAATGAGTAGGTCAGGAAATCTAGGGTTACTGGCCATTTAGGGTTTCCTGGAAATAATGCATAATGAGAGTGAAAAATATCGCTGGAAATACGCATTCTTGTTGTTCCATTGATGAGATCTGGAACCCCGCATCGAGGTTTCGCCATTGTTGATTCTGTTTTGAGGTCTAGGGTTCCTGTAGGATTCAAGTTAAAGTTTATTTGGTATGTTTTAATGGCGGATTCCAAGTTTTCATCGAAGTAATCTCCACTGCTGTTGTGATTTACATAGCCAAGTTTTTGGAGGTATTCTTTAAGTTGATGGATTCCTTTCACTTTATCGCCCTTTTGAGATCCCTGAAACTGCTTAAAGAACTCTATCGGCGATGGCTTTCTGGTAATGTTCAAGGCCGAAGAAAATGCATACAGGAAGAGGAATTGAAGGAGAAAGAGAGAAAATGTTTTATATTTCATTTTTAATTTGAAAATTAAGTTGGTAATCAATTTCAAGAGGCTTACTATTTTTATTTATAGGCTTGTAATGAGATCTTAATGAAAAATTAATCATTAATTGCAATTCCTTTTATGTTCATCAATATTAGATTGTATTACCCAGTAATATATGCAGATATCTAAAGAATATTGACAATAACTTTGCAAGATTATCCTGAAATCAAATACGTACCTCAATAGCACGGATACGTAGATATTATTGGATTTGAGAGGACTAATTACATTTCTTTATATAATCCTCGATATTAGATTGTAAGTAGTGGTCAATAAGAATGAAGATTGACTAAGAAATTAGCAAATTAAATTATAATTACTATTAAAATCCCTTGACTAAGAGTATCGACGTATTAGGATCAAACTGTAACTATTAGTCAAAGAGAACTGTATTTTTCTTTATGCCTGAGTTGATTCTGCAAGATACTCCTAGTAGTTCACAACGACAGTGCAAAACCCTGCTACTCAGCACCTGGATAGAGGAGACTTCACAGTGTACATATAATGCAGCTTGAACAGTTAAACAGCGATGTCAGATGAAAGTTATAGACCCATGTGCCAACAAATCCCTGTGCCAGACGCTCGTCCATGGGCCAACAGGATGTAGATATTATTGATCGGAAAGTAATATTTTAATCCCGCAATTTTGAAAAAACAACAAATAGATACAATTTCACATTTTTAACATTTTAGTCCCCAACATAAACATTAATGCGTCCATCTCCTTGTCCGAAAAAGGTTTTTAATTTTCTAAATTCAGACTTCTTCCAAACAAAAAAAAAAAAATTTTAAACTCCTTTTTTAGTGTTAACCAAACAATATCAAGAAAATTTTAAAAAATCTTTTATAATTAAAAAAACTCTTTTAATTAATAAAAAAGAACAAATCAAAAGGATACTAAATACATTATCTATTTTTTTTTATTATTTTTTTAACAATCCATCGTGGATAAATTGCACCTCTTTGATCATACTTCTAATCTTTATTTTATTTTTTCTTTAAAAATTAAAAAAAAATCCTCAAAAAATTAATTAAATTTACAAAAATATGAATTTTTTCTTCTTTTTTCTTTATTATTAAATATTTTTTTAAAATTTCACTTAAAATTCCGGCAAAGAAAAACAGAAAAAATAAATTTTCTCAGCATAATTACCTCCAATTGTTTTTAGTTTACAAAAAAATAGGTTAAAAAATGAGATCAAAGAGATGTAATTAGTCATATGATCAATTGTTTCATAAGTTAAAATTTTATAGATAAATTTCAAAAGTTAAAATTACATTGTGTGTATTTTTATAATAATTTTTTGTTAAAATATAAAAGTTAGAATAATTTTAGGATATAAATAATTTTTCCCTTATAATTTTATTTTTTAAAATTGTAAATCAAACTGAAAAAGAAATTTCACTAAAAAAGAAAAGAAAAGGAAATTATGATGATGAAAGTGGAAAACAAGCGCGTGCTTAAAAGCTTAAAAAGGGAGGCATCACTGCGCCGTCAAGAGCAGGCTGACATTTCTGCTACCGCCTTCAGCTTCAAGCTTTGCCTTTCAAATTTCATACACGAACATGGGCAAAACATTTCATCTCTACTTAACATTTTGAATGTTACAAGTTTTTTTTTTAATATTTAATGTACAATTTATTAATATTATATTAAAAATTTATTTTTAATTGAATTTAGTCTAACGCTATTCAAAGATGCTCCCAATAAAAGAATCGTCTACTTATATTTTAATATGATGAGTCTGATATATAGTAAGTAATGGACCTCACATATAGTGAGAGCGTTCAACGAAAGATAAAGCTAACTTCAATTGTAGGCAAACCTCTAAATACCTTTTTGTGGAGATCTATTTTCTAATCATGTAAATTAAATTTGGGTGGTTGAATATTACAAGTTATATTTATAATTTATTGTAATTATATCAAAAATCTATATGAGAATTGGAATTTTTGGTCGAATTTAGTATAACCACTATTTGTAAAAATCTAAATGAAATTTATCTCCATTTTAGTTGAAAGAAGTTAAACTTCTGCATTTCAACCAAAAGGGTAGGAGGAAGAACAGTGATAATGCTATCTTGATGAGTAATAACCGAATCTAATTGCCCCAAATCCAATGGATATATGAAAGGGCATCAATGTTATAAAGTTGTAACTTGCATAAAACTTTGCTTAGACTTATGCATCACAAACTTGCTATGAACATGGGAATGTGGTTTTGAAATAAAGGAAGGCAAGAGACAAAGATACATTCTGATTCCTGAAATAAAATAAAAAAAGCACATGAGAGAGGGACCAAAAAGAAGTAGTATTTTAAACAAAAGAGACAGATTTCATTTCCTAACAACAAATAGGAATAAGAATATTCCCTACCTAAGACCAAAGATTGGAATAACTTAATTGAGGTATGAGGCTAATTACAACTACAAAATCCCAATCCAAACACTTTGTTTTGTTCCCTCATTAAGGTTTGGTTTAATTCCTTTGCCTTTTTAAATTACATAATAGGCAAAAAAGCATGTAAAGAGACCAATTCAGCTTTGTGGGCAAGTCTTCCAACTATGGATCAGGATCAGCTTCTCATGTACAAAAGCAGTAACATTGCTGCAACTTTCCACCAAGTAAAGCTTGGTTTTTGCTTCGATAGTGTAGGTGCTGAAGAGGTTAGAGATCTGAAAACAGCAAGAATTTGAAACTTGTTAGAGAGAGAGAGATATATATATATATATATGTGTGTGTGTGTGTATAAATACGGGAATATGTAAAGTATGCGAAATACGAGCTCAAACACATACCCGGATGACGGGTAGATACATTTGTTGTAACCTGCAATACCAATCGATTCATTTGTTTAATAATGGTCATCTAATTTTGTCACATAATGCAGTAATAATTCATTCTAGTTGTACATTTACACGACTCCTGTTGAGTTGACAACACATATATAGTTGATGACTTACTTGGATTGTGCTTAGTAACAGTGGCAGTTCCTCCGAAATTACAAGCAATATCCGAGTTCCCATTCTGTTGGTAATAGTTGTTGAATGCAAAGGAGGCATGGGACACAAGTGTATCGGGTTCAAAACACGGACCACCCTCTTGGATTGCACCGCAGTCAGCCGTTCCCAAACCACAAGCCCAGTCTAATGCGTTCTGTAAATCAACTTGAGATACCCCAGGAAGGGCCACACACCATGTTGTTCCATCAAGGAAAGTTGTGTTGCCCTCCGGAGGTGACATAACTGTGACTGGAACCGTTGCTTCCACCTTCTCTTGCACTGCTGCCTCCATCGGCAACACTAGTATTTAGTAAATGACCAAAATAGAATCAAATCATTGCTACTTTCAGCTCAAAACAGAAAACAGCACACGAGAAGCAAATTATAAACTTGTGCAAGAATCAACAATATTAAAGCTCTCGAAGCAATGAGTAAACTTCATTCTACATAATAACCCTCCTGTTAAACCTTTTCTTTTCCTCCCCAAATAGCAAAATTACTCAAACCTCACATGTCCACAGCTCGAGAGTCGAAAATTTCGATTGTCATAATGAAAATTTATGATTTATAGTATCGACTGCGCTACAATGCATCGAAATATGAATAATGAAATGGACAACAACATAAGTCATTGCAATAAACAATAAATCAATTGTCTAACAACAACAATCAGAACCATATGGCCTTATCCTTAATTAGTAATATTGTCGAGGTGGTAAAGGAATCAACAGTGATAAAAATTGCAATCTTTGTCTCCCTCTGCCTCGATCTCCTTTTTCCTTTTTTTTTTGTGTCTATTAAATGTGTATTTTATGATTCAATTCTGTTCCTAAATAATATAATATAATTAATTAATATTCTCTTCTTGGTTATCAAGAATGTGTTTCTTCTTTGGGTATCATTAGAGTATGGAGTACATAAAATAAATTTAAAAAATGTATTAAAAATTCAATATTAATTTATAAATCAATCTTCTTTATGAAAATAAAAAGGAATTAAATCCACTGGTAAAAACACAAACCGGGTCAAATGAATCGCCCATCGGGTCCTGTTTTCAAATAAAATTCATTAGTAATAACAGATGCAGATCCTTACATTTTCCTTTTACTTAACAGGAAAATACAATAACTTAGCTAAAAGAATTTATTAAAAAAAAACAGAGACAGAGGAAGAGACCAAGATTAAGATAGGATAAAAAATGTTTGCTAAAAAAATGCTTTCTTTATTTTGTTTCATTGTTATAATCTATAAAATATACTGGAAATAACTACTATAAGGTCATAAAGCAACAGTGGAGTATGTGTTCTGCAATAACCAGACAATAATAAACAAGAAAGTGTCAAGCTTTCAGCAAGAACAATTATAACAATGCAAGAAATATGAAAGGAAAAACAGAACAGATCATCATCAACCAACCAAACAAAGCACCAACAACAACAAAAATCAAGAAAAAAAATTTAAAGAACAACATACCCAGATAGCATTGCACCATTAATACTAAAAGAAACTGCAAAATCCATCCCATTTTCCTCATGGTAGATGGCTTTAAAATTCCTGCAAAAAAAAAAGAGCAGAAAGAACAATGTTCTTCTTCTTCCTCTAACTTTGTATAAAACCCAAAAACAGTCTTCTCTCTTGGTGACTTTACTTACTATATGTGTATATATAGATATTATTGTTAGAATGGGAGTTGAGAGTGAGCAAAATGGAGTGATATAAATGGATGAGAGTGCAGAGGAATCGTCAGTTTCTTGAAAGGAAATTATCTTCTTTTTCTCTTTTAATTTCTTGCTGTCTGCTCTGTGTATCTGTCTGTCTGTCTGTCTGTCCATATAATCTCTGCACTACAGGGAGAAAGAAAGAGTTGATGGATGCTTGACAAGCTATCTATGTACTATACCTTCCCCATAGAAATTTTTTATCATTATTATAGGGGCGGTGAGTTGATTTTTTTCTATTATGTTCGATTATTTATTATTGGACTAATACCATTAAGGTTCCTAAGCTTTTACATGTTTACAGATTGAGCATAATGTTTCTATTGTCTATCCATTACATCCTTACTCTTCTCCAAATGACTTCGTGTCCGTTTAATTTCTCTTTTTTATTGGGGCATTTTTAATATTAAAAATTTTAAATTTTTTCATATTATTTAATTAACATCCAAGAAGTACTTTTAAAAATTAGAAAAAAAAATTTCTTATTAAAAGAAGTTCAAATTTTAGGTTTTTTTCTCTTTCTTCTTTAAAAGCTGAAATTATTTAAAATATATTTATTTTATTTTAAAAGTTTTAAGTTATTTTTAAAAAATATTAAAATTTTATTTATTAAAATAATTACTTAATTTTTTAAAAAAATTAATAAATTTTTATTAAGAATTTTACTTACAAAATTTTTATACATAAAAATTTTACTTTAAAAAGTTATATTTAAAAAATTATATTGAATGAATTCTTAATATCTTTATATTATTAAATTTTGACTAAAATATAAAATAAGATGTGATGACATGAGCAACAAGAAAGTTCGATGAATTGGCACAAAAATTTAAAAAATTCATTAAAAATTTTAAAATAATTTAAAGATTAAAAAATAATAATATCACAAATAATACTTATATAAAAATTAAATTTGATTATATTTTAATAATTTAAATTAGTAAAATATATAAAATAAGAAATGTAAATTTTGGTACTATATATAAAATAATAAGAATTTAATAGAATCACAGGTTATGTTAAACTAATCATTCAAAAATTTAACATGACATAAATCCGATATATAATACATAAATGAGCCTAAATGTTTTAGATTAAAATAATTTATATCTCTAATTTTGACTAACATAATGTAAGAATGAGTAACTTTACGTTAAAAGTTTTTTAGTTATTTAAATAAAAACTAGAGACCTATTTGATATAAACAAAACAAATATTTTTATATATCAAAATATAAAACTGTTAGGTACTCAAATGTTATTATCATATTTTTCATAAAATATAATAAAAAATATAGTATCTGCAATGAAGGTGGTATAGCAATAATAAAAGCCCCTCTCCCTCTCTGTCTCTGCTCTGCTCTGCTTGCGCGCCTTTGACAATATTTTCGTGATATTTTGATTTTTCTCACTCTTTTTTAAGTTTCTCGTAAAATTGATGATTTAATCATTTATTATGATATTTTCAGTTTGCAGCGTAAAAGGTATATACTTGAATACGAAAACGTCTGACCATTTTGCTTACTATATTTCGTAACGTATTTAATGTTTAATCTTTTTGTAATAAATATTAAGAAAATTTCTCAAAATAACTTTATTTCTTATCCAATTAATGTAAATATTCATTAAATTTTTTTTTTACCAAATTAGCCCAACATTCATTTTTCACACAATTTTACTCTCACTAACTACCTTTTAATTATGCCAAATTTTTTTCCAATATTTCACAATCTTTCAACTCTTTTTCTCATCTTCTATCGAAGCATATTCATAATTTCAAATTCATTGATATCATGTATTTATTAAATATCAATTTATTTCTTTATTTACACATTAATAGTTAATAATATTGAATTTCTTAATTTCTTATAATTACTAATAATTTTTTATTTATAACTAATATATAACTAATTGTATTATTAGTAGATCATATTAATATAAAGTAAAAAACTAATTTATTAATAATATAATTATTAATATTAAAATTTCTATTAATAATATAATTATTTAATATATAATTTATCAATAATATAATATTAAAACTAACTATGTCTTTCTTTCTTTTTAAATTTTTTCCTAGTCCCACGATATTTTTTGAATTCCAGTCAAATTTCTAGCAAATATATCTATATTATCTACTCCTAACAAAAATTAAACCCAAAATATATTTATTTCATCTTAAATGCATACATTTTTTTTCTAAAGTAATCCAAAAATATACATTCAATAATTTCATCAAAAAATTCATTCTAAAATACAATCTAAACACTCATTTATTCTAAACATCATAAATCATATATATACTTTATTTCGTATTGAAAAATTAAAAATATATATATATATATATATTCACTTTATTCCACCACTATTACTAGAAAGAAAAGATTTTGCGAGAATGTTCGGATTTTTGTAAAAGAAAAAGTTAGTAAAAATAAAAAGAAAAAAGACAGACTTTTATAAAAAATTGAAATTAGGCTATAGAGTGTGTTTTTTTTTCTAAAAAATGTTTATGCAGGCTAATGTGAGTTAAGGTTTCAAGAAGAAAGATAATCCGAATTCTTAAAATCAAAATAAGAAAGTTTTGTTTCATTAACATGAATAATGGTAATTTTTTTTGGTTGGGGGGATGGCGCTTTCAATACTTTTATTACAAAAAAAAATTCTATGATACTAGGATAAGAATTCCAATATCAATAACTCATTTATATTAATCATTGGATTTTAAAATTAAAATCTTTGTGTGTGTATATATATATGCCATTAGTGAATGAATATATTGAGTTTTCTCCCATCTATCAGATTATATGGTATTAGAGCAATCTAGTATGTGTCTCTTTTTTGTTTTTGTCTTAAGTAAACAATAGTTGTCTCTTTTTTTTTTTTTATCTTAAGTAAACAGTAGTTGTGAGAGTCTTTGGGTCACCATTTTTAGAGTACCTTTATGCTCTCATCACCCATCTAGGAAGAAGCGCCACCTCCTAATCAGCGGTTCTACAAAGTCTGGCGGGCAGCAGCCCCGCGTGTGAGTCACACCCCTTCACCTGAAGGTTTTTGCCACAGCCTCACGTGTCGACACGTGGAGGCGCATCTGTTGCTGAAAAATTCTCCAATCTTCAATTTCTGCTTCGCCTGGTTCTGTACATCACCTTTGTGTGTCTGGTTAGGTCAACATTCATACGAGTGTGGGATCTTCTTTGAAATAGGTTCGAGCACTCTAATTTTATACCTCGATTATCTGTGTTTTCTACATATTTTGCGTTATGGCTACAAAGAAGTTTGTAGTGATGTCTGGTGTTGTTCCGGTGATGTCAAAAATCATGGAACATGAACTTAATGGTTTTAATTATTATGATTGGAGTAAAACAATTAAACTTGATTTACAGAGTATCGATATGAACCACCATATAACTGATGATCCACCCAAAGATGATCCAAAACAGACTTGGTTAAGGAAAGACGCTCAATTGTTCTTCCAATTAAAGAACTTCATTAATAATGAGGTAGGGGGCTTAATTAATTACTGTAAATTTATAAAGGAATTACTAAAATAATTAGATTTACTATACTTCGAGAGAGAAAATATTAACCGTGTATGAGATGTGTAAAGCCTTCTATCTTGCAGAGAAGCAAGATATGTTTCTCCCAAACTATTTTATGGATTTCAAAAAGACCTATAAGGAGCTTAATATGTTGTTATTGTTTAGTGCATATGTGAAAGTCCAACAAGCTCAGCGAGAAAAGATGGTTGTCATGAGTTTTTTTGCTAGTCTTCCATCTGAATTTAAGACAGCAAAATCTCAAATTCTCTCTAGTTATGAGATCTCTTCTTTACAAGAGACATTCAATAAGGTATTTCGCATAGAGAATTCTCTGTCTATCCCCTCACATGTTCAGCTTAATGGTGCTCTCATTAGTCGGAGTAACGAATATGAACCTCGAAAACCATAATACAATAGTAGAGGAACAACATTAAACAACTCTGATGGTAATTTTGATACTCATAAGTCAAATTAGATCGAATTGTAATATCGAAAAAAAAATTTGGGTATTAATAATGAAAATCACTCAAGTATTAAATCTACTATTTATAATAATTAACTTAAATTAAATCTACCAATTATAATAATTAACTTAAATTATAAAAATTATAGTTTACAAATTAAGTAAAATAAAGGATAAGTAAAAAAAATATTTTGTGTTTATCTTAATCTCCTTTTTGTAATGAAGTAAACAAAAAGATATTTTTATTACGTATTTATCTAAATCTTTTGTTTATAATTAATTCTAAAGCTCATATAAATAATTTTAATTTTATTCCTAATTATAATTCTCTTATCTGTAATTAATTCTAATGTTATGAAAATACAAATATATAAAGTAATTATATTTTACTTATTTAATTTTTAATTAATTATATTTTATATTGCAAATATCCGTGAGTTCCAAATGTACTCCGAGCAGCCTCCCCTACTTTAATCAATACTTCTAAAAATTATAATTGTACATAAATTATAATTATTTCAATAAATTAGTATTTGAGTTTGATGTATTTTTTTATCACCTCAAATCATTTAAATTTATATTAAAATATTTATAGTCATGATTAAATATTTTAGGTAAGAGCCCGTAATTTAATGAAAACTTTTAAAAATGTAAATTGTATATAAATTATAATTATATCAAAAATTAAGATTTTAGTTTGAAGTAATGGTTGGTACTATTTTTTTTATTGACGTATTACTTATTTTATATATATATATATATATATACATATAATTTAAAAAAAAATTAAGTATTTTAGAATACCTCATATTCTATAAGTACACCGAATTGAACAATCGAATCGTTTATGATTCATTAAAACATTTATAAGTTTTAATGTACTCAACGATTATCTTGCATAATAACACATTCATATAATCGTCGTTTTCTCACATACCCAATGATTTGTGAATCCCATTTATTGATTCATAATGTGTTTTTTTTAAAAAATTTATATTGGATTTACATTTAGAAAATAAGTTGAAACTTCCTTGATACATTAAGTTTACGTTATATTCTTAAAATATCATGAAATTCTTACATTATTTGTTATATGAATTTTAATGTATATGTTTGAATTTTATTATGGTATTATTGATATAAATTTTTTATAAATAATTCTTGGTACTGCTAGAATCCAGTAAATAGTAGTGATAGGAGTAGATGAAGACTTTAATGATTTTTGGTACTGCTAGAATTTGGTAAATTCATCTCCAGATATTATAACGGACTTCTCACATGTATCATAAGTAGATGCAACATGAGTAGACTGAGGTCTTTGGTCTTTATTTAACAATTTTCTACAATTGCGTTTCAGATGACCTGGCTTATGACAATAACGACTTATAATTCCTCCTGAGTCCTGCCTTTGAGTATCAAAATTACCATCAAATTTGCTTATTATTGTTCCTCTACTATTGTATTATGATTAGGTTTGTATCCTTTACTATTGTGTAAGGTAAAGGTTCAAAATTTTTAAAATAAATATTTATGATAAAATATTTTAGACAAGAGTTCATGTTAATTTAACGGTAAAAAATTTTACAATATAAAATATAATTACTTTATATATTTGTATTTCCATAAAATTAGAATTAATTACAGATAAGAGCATTATAAGTAGGAATAAAATTAGAATTATTTCTAGGAGCTTTAGAATTAATTATAAACAAAAGATTTAGATAAATACGTAATAAAGAGATCTTTTTGTTTACTTAATTACAAAACGGAGATTAAGATAAACATCAAATATATTTTTTTACTTATCCCTTATTTTGCTTAATCCTTAAGTGATTTTCATTATTAATATCCAAATTTTTATTTCCATATTGTAAAATACCCTATTTTAAATATTTTAATATAAATTTGAATGTTTTGAGGTGATAAAGAAACGGTGTCATTTATTGCATCAAACTCAAATCCTTATTTATTGGTATAATTACAATTTATAAACCTCTTCACCTTAATCTTAATTCATATGTCCATTAAATCATGGACTCTTGTCTAAATGTTTTATCATGAATATTTATTTTAAAAAATTTTGACCCTTTACCTTATATAAAAAAATTTATATTTATGTCAAATAAATCCCTGATAAATAAGAAATCTTTACTTTCTATAATTTTTGTATTTGTGAAATAAATCTTCAAAAATATATAAAATAAATAAATAAATTTTTACTAACTTTTTCTTTCACAAAAATTCGAATGTTCCTCGTAAAATCTCTTCTTTTATAGTAATGGTGGTGGAACAAAGTGAATATATAATTTTTTTTTTAATTTTTTAGCACGAAATAAAATAGATATATGATTTATGATGTTTAGAATATAAATGAGGGTGTTTGAATTATATTTTAGAATGAATTTTTTGATGAAATTATTAAATGCATATTTCATCAAAATATAAATTTTTTTTGATAAACCAAATTTTATATAAAAAGTTATAGAAAGTCTTTACGCTATGTAATTGAATTTCGTAAAGTGTTGTGTTTTCGGTTCAAACAGATGCCATAGCCAGAAATTACAACTTTCGAATGATTCAAGAAATTAATTACTACCTGCATTAATCTAACACCGTACTTCATATCATAAGTTACATCGGCATAAGATGACTTGTAAGCTATTGACATTTCACAGTAATCCTAGAAATACGAAGTTATGATTATTGGACCTTATACCAGCAAAACATTCGTACATGAACTGGGTAAAGTGATGGTAAAGCATAGGAGCGGTTTTCTTATGAACTGCATACACATTACAACCAAATTATACGATGCAAACCAAATTAACTCTCCAGATTTACCAATGGAAGCTTATTCATTTCAGCATTTTCACATCCTTCAAATTCCTTTATTTTAACTTATTTCATCTATTAATTAACGGTATAACTGAAAATTCCAAAGAAATACAAGATATTGGTGAGATTCTTTTTTCGTAGCTTGAAAAGAAGCCATCAGTGGGCAATAAACTACCATTAAATAATGCAACTTGGAAGAATTTCAACTTAATACATTCCAAAGATGATCTTCCAGAGCACTAAACCAAATCCATATCAATGCAAGATAAGATAGAACGCAACATACTGATTGAAATTATCTTGTATTCGGGAGTGTTCGCAAGCACATCAATGACTTTATTTTTTTTTAGCTAAAAGCAATGATAAAAGTCTTGAAAGCGGCATTCCCACCCCAACCAAAAGAAATTACCATTATTCATGTTAATGAAACTAAGCTTTCTTATTTTGATTTTAAGAATTCAGATTATCTTTCTTCTTGAAACCTTAACTCACATTAGCCTCTGGCATAGCATACTCACATGTCCTCTCTGATCAGTATTAGGTACGGATACATGGGTGGGTGTTCCAATGGTCAGTCCTACAAATAATTTTCTATAATAAGTGAATTTATATAATTTGCACAGTAGAACAGTGAAGAAGGTAAAATATCTCAAACAAATGAATAAGAAGTCAAATTAGATCGAATTGCAGTTTTACTACTGACAAGCCACTAAACACAAACTTAAAAGTTGTTAAATTTTTCAAACATTAGTCTCTTAACATTAAGTAAAGATAATTAAACAAAAAATATGAAAACACAACACTTTACGAAATTCAATCATATAGCGTAGTTAGTAAAGCAAAAAGACAAATGTTTCTATAAACAAAATATACTTTTAAGATACAAAAACAACAAAGAGAGAAAGAAACTCACAGAGCTTCTTGTAGGATTGAGAGTGGCTCAAAATATGAACAGTTGGAGAAGGGTGTCGGCGAAGATCCGAAGGCAGAAGGGAACCCAACGACCCATCAGTTCAGGCAACTCCAAGAAATGGTTTTGATGTAATAGACGGAGCCATTGAACTGAAAATGAGAAGAAAAATGAAGAAAATAACAAAAAAAAATTAAAAGAGAATAAAAATATTTTAAATAATTTAACTTTTAGGAAAAATGAAGAAAATTTATTAATTATTCTATATTACAAATAATTTTTAAAAAAATTGTGTAAATAATTTAATAGAGAAGCTTTAAAAAATATATTATAAGAAAAGAATAAAAATATTTTAAATAATTTAACTTTTTAAAAAAATTCAAAAATTCTATAGCCAAAAATTTAAATTTTGAGTTTTTTTATAAAAGAAAAAAAATTTAACCGAAAATATTTCACCAGTAACAGCTTAAAAGACATTAAAAAAATTTAAAATAATATTAAAAATTATCGTTACTAATAATAAATGATTTTGAAAGAATGGTCTTGAGAAAACTAGTGGGGGCACTTAGTTCTCTAGAAGATGATGGAGTGGGTGCACTGAGCAACACAGGGGATGGTGAAAAGCATATTGTATTTCCAAGCCCTCTTCAGTCCCAACTGTTAATTATCAACCCAAGACTTGCTCTCCCAAATATAATCCAATAACATGCAACATGAAATCAACTTAGCAAGCCCATATTTAGATTAATCTAACAATTTTAAGCTGAAGATATGTTTAACATTGAGGCATTATAAATTTTAATAAATGATTAAAGTGAATTGAATAGTTACTATTATTAGAGGTGGTAGAATACCAACCATCCTAATTGAACCAAGTCTTTTAAATTTAAACCGAAAAATTCGTTGCATTTATTGCCTTCTTTTCCATTTATACTTCAAACAAAATAACTATGATATCAAAGATAATTTGCTTTTAATTTAGTAAAATAAGTAATACGTCAATAAAAAAAATAAATGTCAGTCATTACACCAAATTAAAATCCTAATTTGTTAGAATAATTATAATTTATATACAATTATAATTTTTAGAAGTATCCATTAAAGTATGGAATCTTGTCTAAAATATTTTATTATAAATATTTATTTTAGAAAATTTTGAACCTTTATCTTATATACCCTTATCTTATATAAAAATCTCCCATAAATCATGAACTTTTATGTAAATAAATCTTGGATAAATAAGGAATGTTTATTTTCTATAATTTTTGTATTTATCAAATAAATGCTCAGAAGTATATAAAAATAAATAAATAAATGCTAGAAAACCTTATTTGTTTATATTTGTTATTCTAATCCCGCATTCTAATCCCTTCGCCCATCGAAAACGAAACCTATTGTCAAAAGTATTCTCCTTGTGGAGTTTCTTCCTCTCCTCCCCGTTTCTGCTTTCTCTTTCTGTCTTACTCGGTAGAAATCTGTCATTTTTTTTCCTCATTTTCAGTCCAATGGAGGCTTCTATTGCATCAAAACCGTTCCTTGTCGCTGCCAGAACTGACGGGTCGTTGGGTTCCCTTCTGCCTTCGGATCTTCGCCGACACCCTTCTCCAACCGTCCGTATTTTGATGCGCTCTCGAACCTCCAAGAAGCTCCGTGAGTTTCTTTCTCTCCTTGTTGTTTTTGTATCTTAAAAGTGTATTTTGTTTATTGAAACGGTTGTCTTTTTGCTTTACTAAGAACAATGTGTGATCGAATTTCGAAGTGTTGTGTTTTCGGTTTTTCGTTTAATTATCTGTACTTAATGTTAAGCGAAAGTCTGTGTTTGGTGGCTTGTCAGTGGTAGAACTGGAATTGGATCCAATTTGACTTTCCTCTTCGTGATCAAACTTTTCCTCCCTGCGTGACATTTCTGATTTGCAAATTTGTTGACTTGTTGATTTTGCGTTTTTGCCGCTACAATATATTAAAAACCTTGTCTCAAAGTCAATTTTGATGTTTGTGCTTGGCGTCATACAGTTGGATGGACTTTAAAAGCCATAATTCTCACATCTTGCTTATTGCATAACAGAAGTCGAGGCTGCTCGGAGTACATTTGGAACTCATTTTCGTGTCACAACATTTGGAGTATCTCGTGGAGGTGGTGTTGGTTGTATCGCTGATGGATGCTCTCCCCGGATTCCTCTCTCAGAAGCTGATATGCAATTTGATCTTGACAGAAGGTAGCACACTTAACCCTTCTGCCATTTTTTATGCGAATTAGCAAAATTACCAATGGTTGGGAATGTAATATGTGTGTACATAATAAATAGTAGTGCCATATTCTCTGTTTTTCACCTTCTCCGATAAGCAAGAACTAGTGATACCCTTTCAACACAGGCATGTTTCATTCATTAATATTGGTCATTATTTATTTATTTATTTTTACTGCAAAAATTATTTAAGCATTAACAGTTAAGGGTTGTGGTGTCCAGGAGGCCAGGCCAGAGCCGAATTACAACTCCTGGGAAAGAGACTGATACTCGCAGCAATACTTCAGGAGATTCTGAAGGTTTGACCATTTGAGATATTTTACTTTCTTTAATGTTCTGTTGTGCAAATCATTAATAAACTGACTGATTATGGCAAAATATTTGCAGGGCTGGCCACTGGAACATCCATCCATGTGAGTATGCTATGCCAGAGGCTAATATGAGTTAAGGTTTCAAGAAGAAAAATAATCCGAATCCTTGAAATCAAAATAAGAAAGTTTGGTGTATCTTCATTTGTTTTTGTTTCTCTTTTTGGCCTATATAAAAGCTATACTTATTTGTAATTAGAAATTTAATACGTTCTCTCTTTTTCTACTCTAATCTTTATCTCAAAATAATAATAATAATAATAATAATTAAAATAAATAAATAAATAAAGCCATTCATGTGCTTGTGGATACTCCCGGATACAAGATAGCTTCATTCATCTTATCTTGCATTGATCTGGATTTGGTTTAGTTGCTCTAGAAGATCATGTTTAGAATGTATTGAGTTGATCTTCTTCCAAGTTGCATTATGTAATGGTAGGTTATTGCCTAGTGATGGCTTCTTTTCCAGCTATACCCTTAATTAATAGATGAAATAAGTTGAAATAAATGGAAGGGAATTTGAAGGATGTGGAAATACTAAAATGATTAAGCTTCCATTGGTAAATCTGGAGAGTTGACTTTGGTATAATTTGGTTGTAATATGTATGAAGTTCATGAGAAAACCATTTGTATGCCTGACCGACACTTTACCCAATTCATGTACGAATGTTTTAATGGTAGAAGGTCCAATCATCATAACTTTGTATTTCCAGGATTACAGTGAAATGTCAATAGTTTACAGGCCATCTCATGCCGCTGCAACTTATAACATGAAGTACGGTGTAAGACCAGTGCAGGTACTAACTTCTTGAATCTTTCGAAAGTTGAAATTTCTGGATTTGCCATCTGTTGGGCCCAATTCTTCTGATCTCAATGTGCAAATCAAGGGTGGTGCTGGATCTTCAGATAGGGAAACCATTGGAAGGGTTGCATCTGGACCTGTTGTAAAGAAAATTCTGAAACTATTTTCAGGAACTAAGGTTTGTTTTGCTTCTTGTGACTTCAGGATTTTCTTGTTCTTGTCAGCTTTTATTTCTTCGGAAATGGTTCCAGAATTATGCATGAAGACTCTAGTTGGTTGGTTAGTTTCTGAGGTGTATATACTGCATTTTCTTTTCCGCTTCGGGGAATTTTTTTTCTCTCTGAGATAAGATATGATAGTGGTACCTTTACTCTCAGTTAGATGTTTGCATCTGGAACTGGGAGTTCTTAGATCTGTTTTTGATTTCCTGTCCGTTTGAAGGAACCTGGAATCTGCTAGCTAGTGAACTTGTGGTAGCTTTAACTATATTCTTTTATCCATAAAAAAGAGAAAAAGAAGTATCGTAGCTTTTACCATACTTAGAAAGGAATAATCTGCTATGCTATTTCTGGACTTTATCTGGTGTTTCTTCTTAAGCCCTTCTCTTAACCCTTCTTTGGCCTTCACATTCTTGCTTATGTCTCTCAAATCCACAAGGTTGTTCTTGCAGAGGGCGTGATTGATCACAACACATTGATACTTGATCAGATATAAACTGTTATTAAATTCTAAGATGTAGTTTATTCTGAAGTAGCAATAAATGTGTAACTGCTGATATGACAAGCCGGAAATATTTTTCAGAACAACGGTACATATGCATCTATGGAGAACCTTCTCATTCCGTGCCACATGCTTATTGAATATTCTAGCTATTGGTCAAGACTTTTTAGTTATTGATTTTTGAATGATCTTATTTTAATTAGCTGTGTTTAGTTGATGAGGAATGTGCTTTATCCTCAGGTTCTTTACTGACTTCTACACCGACTATATTTCTTATTTGGAACTTGTTACGTCTTTTTCATTTCTCTGTAGCCCCCTTTTATGATATTTCCATGCGAGTTTCAGCAGCCATCAGCCTAATTGTTTTCTGCATATACCTTATTAGATAGACAGTAAGATCAGAAGATGTCCAGATCCTGAATATGCTGAGAAGATGATTGCGGCAATTGATGCTGTCCGAGGGACGGAGAATTCGGTGGGTGGTGTTGTCACATGCATTGTGAGGAATTGCCCCTTTTAGGCTTCAATGAATTTTGAAATTTAAAAGTTTAAAATTATATGCTCTTAACTATTGTGTTTTTATTTTATTTAATTTTGGAAGTGTTATAAAAAGTGTTTAATAAACACTCACTTTTATTTGACTAATGATTATTTGCTAATTGTTTATTTATATTTGATTATTAGTGATTTATATGTTTGAGATTGGAATACATTAATTTTCAATTAACTGAGAAAAAATTATTAGATGTTAATTGTAAGTGGAAGGGCAAATACATTACAAACTTTTACTAAATTAAAAACAAATTATCTTTGATATCCTAGTTATTTTGTTTGAAGTATAAACGAAAAAGAAGGCAATGAATGCAACGAATTTTTCGGTTTAAATTGGAAAGACTTGGTTCAATACGGATGGTTGGTATTCTACCCACTTTTAATAACAGTAACTATTCAATTCACTTAAATTATTTATTAAAATTTATAATGCCTCAATTTTAAACATATCTTCGGCTTAAAATTGTTAGATTAATCTAAATATGGGCTTGCTAAGTTGATTTCATGTTGCGTATTATTGGATTGTATTTGGGAGAGCAAGTCTTGGGTTAATAATTAACGGTTGGGACTGAGGAGGGCTTGGAAATTCAATATGCTTTTCACCATCCTCTGTATTGCTCAGTGCACTCACCTACTTCAATGCAATTGCGGGGTTTAGGAAAGAGGTGTAATCGGAATATTTGTCCGCTGGACTTAGTAATACTCTCTCTCTAAATTCCATAATCTTCGAGAGAACTAAGTGCTCCCACTAGTTTCCTCGAGACCATTGTTTCAAAATCATTTATTATTAGTAATGCTAATTTTTAATATATTATTTTAAATTTTGTTAATGTCAAATATTTTTGGTTAAAAAATTTATTTTTTCTTTTATAAAAAAATTTCGAAATTTAAGTTTTTGGCTATAGTCTTTGAATTTTTTTAAAAAATTTAAGATATTTTTATTCTCTTTTAATTTTTTTTGTTATTTTCTTATAATATATTTTTTTAAAGCTACTCTATTAAATTATTTAAACAATTTTTTTTATAAATTATTTGCAATATCAAATAATTAATATAATTTTTATAAAAAGCTCTAGTTATAAATGTTTTATTATGTGCAAGAAATTTACTTCAAAAAATTATATCTAAAGTTACATCAAACAGACTTACTTTAAATCAAATTATTTTAATTAAAAACAAATAAATTCAACTATTGTTTTTAAAATTTATAACCAAAATTTAGATTGATTCATAGAAAATAAATGAAAAGATTAATTAAATATTTAGAAAAAATTTCCAAAATAGTCTAATTAGCTTTCAATTTATCCCATATAATCTCTTGTCAAAAAAATATATCAACATAATCTAATATGCATTTTTTTAGACAAAAAAACACACTTTATAGCCTACTTTCAATTTTTTTTTACAAAATTCAATATTTTATCTTTTCATTTTTACTAACTGTTTCTTTTTACAAAAACACTATCGTTCCTCCCAAAATCTCTTCTTTCTAGCAATTGTGATGCATTAAGGTGAATATCTGATTTTTTTTTTCATTTTTCAATAGAGAAATAAAATAAATAATGATTTATGATGTTTACAATATAAATGAGAAATCCCTCACTGGAGAATGAGATTTAGAATAACAGCATCCCCCGCCAAAACATAAATAATTCCGAATCGTACATACGGCCTAAACTCACGGATGTGAAGTTTAGTTCCCAAACCAATCATTATAAGCCGGGAGCACCAAGCAAAAGCCTCAATGATCAAAGAAACTGTCTGCAAGAAAAGAGACAGTTATTTTGTACGTTTTATACAGTTAGAAAGATCATATTCTGTATGCTTTGGAATCCCGAATCTGTGATGCAACAAACATTCAAACAAGTTTTCATCTGGGATAAAAGATCCAAGTGATATCTATCAGTATCTAGCAAAAGAAACAAAACTGATGATTCAGCTTGCCATTTGATTATGTAAGAGCTATACTCCCCCAAAACAACAATCACAGAAACTTTACTCCGTGATCTCTACATGATTTCAGAAGTAGATTGAATGTAAAAACTATTGATTTTAAGCACATTTTATTTTGTAGACATATACTAAATTTGAAAGACAAATTGCCAAATCAAGAGAAAAGAAAAGAGATAGAGAAGAAAATAGCATAACATAACAATGACAAGAAAACACCCACCTGAAAGGGAGCAAGACTAGTCTCTCCATCCAAGTTGAAGATAGAAATATCCATGACAAATCTTAACAGAGGCTCCGCTGTACAACAGCCAGACAGCAGTCCCAACAAATAGTTGTAGCAATTTGAACTCAAATGATACCTCCGCACTTTCAAATTTTTCTTCATAAGCCACATCCTATAGATGCATAAGCACCAAAGAACGAAATTCGAAACAGAAATCACTCGACTGCCAACAGCACAGGTTGTGTATGCCCCAGAAGTACTATCTGCTGCTTTTCCCACTGGTCGACAATGCCAAACTAATAGATTGAAAGCCATCTTTATCACCTACAAAGATTCACAAACTAAATTTTGGACACATTATACATTCGGAATCCGTTTCAACTTACTAGAATCAGCAAGGGAATAAAAAAAATTCTATCCTCACCTAGTAAATTACTCCATAACCCTGTCTTTGCTTTTCCACACAATCAGCTAACTGTGAGAAGCACAGATCATATTCACAGAATCACAGTCTAAACAACAAAGAACGTGGTAGCCACTTGTAAGAACGCAACTATATCCGCATTATTATAACTCTTCAAGCACACAAAAGAAAGTACTGATATAAGCAAAATGAAAGAAATCCTCGTTTGGTTGCTAAGAAAACAGAGTAAACAGAGGAAATCCCGATTCACATGACCTCTACTCTCTAAAACAAAAACCCATCTTATCCATTTAAAAGTTTTAACTTTATCATCATCAAAACAGTGTAAGATTAACCAGAATCCTTTCCAACATTTTGCTCAGCAACCAAGCAAAGCGAAACCCAGTAGTAGCAAGCCAACGCCCACAAGAAGTACTACTACTATATCTACACAAAAGAACTATACCTCTAAACTCAATCGTTCTTCCCTTACAATTGCCCAGTTAATCTGTTAACTAAGCAGAAATACAAGTTAACCAAACTTACAAAGGCAAGAGAAGAGAATTCACAAGTAATGTAATTTGCATGAGTTAGTTATTTATAGTTTCAAAGACATAACAATGTCACTGTTAATCTGTTACAATACTACGACGAGGTTCTCCAGCTAATACTCTTTAGTCTTTAGGTACTATGCAGGAGACGATGATTTGAGGTAAAGATTGCCACCCACTCGGTAGTAAACCAAATCCAGATTGTAAAATGCATGAACAATAAGGATGGAATGTCGTGTACCTGATAATACAGATAGGCTGCATAAAACAAAACCAGTGGCGGCATTATAGCCCACAGGGACATAGTGCTCACAAATCCAATCAAGACAAAAGTGGCAAGCAGCTGTCACACTTGCCCAGAAACATATTAATAAATATGGCCACATTATGATCAATGTCACCCAGATCCTTTGCAAACCTATTGATAATTCGTCCTAGTGAATTGTGACAGCAAGTGCAGCTGGTTTGTGACAAGAACTCGTCTTCCCCCTTAATTCTCCCTTGATGCATTTATCAAAAACCTGAAGAGGATCAGCGACATGGATCAACCCAGAACACAAATATATCAATGTAAAACAACATTAACAAATCCTAAAAGCCAAAGATAGCAATAAACATGTCAAAGACCATGGTTAAGACTTTGTTTAACAGATTGGAGACACAAGCAGAAGAAAAGCAAACTAGAAAAGGGATTGCAGTGTCTAATAAATCTCTTACAAGGAGAAATAATAATCACGTGTAGGTCCCTATTTCTATAAGTTGTTACTGATTAGCAAAGTTCAAATTTATAAGTAATATGCCTACATGTGTATGCCCGTGCGAGTTCTTTTGTTTGACAGAAGATCCAATCTAGACTCCCAATTCTCACAAACTTGTATTGATATATTGTCAATAGCACACCGTGCAATTATAATAAGAAATTAGAAAACATCATATTCTGCTTTAAGTGCTATATAGAATACACTATGAACTAGTTACCTGTCGACCGACGTGAGCATCCAGGGCACTTAAGGGGTCATAAAAGATATACACATCTGAATTTGCATACAGAGCCCTACCTGTGGAAACCCTTTGCTTTTGCCGACCACTAATATTAACTCTTCTTTCGCCAATTTTAGTAAGATTACCACCCTAGTCAGCAGGGATGTGAGACAGACAAGAAATTCAGGTCGCATTGTTAATAACAAGGGAGATCCCCACATCTTTAAGAACCAGCTTGATCTATTATGATTCTTAAAAGATTTGCAGGCAGTAAGTCGAGATCATGCCGTAATGCAGTCACATCAATTGCCTTTCTCATATCTTGCTGCTTCAAAGGCAGATCCAAATAATATGTTATCGCGTACCTGCAAACAAAGAGTAAAAGATCTAACTGATGCAACATTACCCGCCTTGACCATGTTTGCATAAAAGTCTGTTATATTTATTCTTAAATGATTACAACACAACTATATAGCAAAAATTTTGACTTTCACACAATCCCAAATAAAAGGCATCATGGCCGAAAGTTACTAACTATATATAATTAATGAGTTAAAAATTAATGTTTAAAGTAAATAAAATAACAAAAAGTTACTAACTATATATAATTACAGAATTTAAGAATGCCACAACTTACAGTTGCATTGAAAATCCATGAAACTTGGGAAACATAAGCAACTGTCCCTCTGATAACAGCACTTGCATCAGCAGATACTAGAGGAACCTCTCCAAGCATTGCCAATGTGAGAGAGGTCTTTCCTTCTCCTGTACCACCAACTATTGCAACCAGGCTACCAAAAGGTAGATCTAGATTGATATTGGACAAAGTGGGCCTCTCTGCCTGGTAAAAAGAAATGAACGCTTTCATAATTGAAATGTGAGCATGAAAAGTCTATGAAATTCAAAGGGTCGTCAACGACATATAACAAATAGTAGAAATATCATATAGTCAAGCAATTCTTCTAATAACTGACCATTCTAATACAAAGCCAGATATTTCCTTAACATAGTTAGTCAAAATACAATGCTACTAGCCATTAATTATTCTAAAATTGCACATCCAACTATCACTGTGGACTTCATCAAATGTAATGTCATCCACTATACTTAGTTCCTCACAGTTAGGATCATCATACATTGGCCTAAATAATAGATGCCCTACCCGATAACTAAGGGCCACATAAGAATGAAATCTAGTCAATGAAATAGCTAGAAAATCTTGAATAGACTTAGCCTATCAAACACGCATTTATTCAACCTACAGCAGGGTCCATGTAAAATGGCAAAATCGGAACAATGTTTATGGATGCAAGTTCATTAAGAATACTAATGTTTATGGATGCAAGTTCATTAAGAATACTTTATCTTATAAGCTGAAACACAAAGTGCAGCATATGTATCCCCAGAATAGACTGGCTACAACTTTCAAAGGCCACATCACGAGGTCTGCAGACACAAAGGCAAGAAAAAGGAAGTGCTTAAAGCAGCACAAAATATGCATTTAGTTCACGCCCTTCAATTTGTTTGATGCCAACTGAATTATCGCTAAAAGTTTCACGCCCTTCAATTTGTTTGACGCCACCTGAATTATCGCTAAAAGTTTGCCAACTTTATCCCGTCATTTCAATATATTACACCTTCTATCTCATATTTTCCTTCCAAACCACCTACAGGTCCACCAGTACTAAGAAATAATAATCTATCCCTACATGAGTGCTTGAGAGATGGAAGACAAGATTGATGAGACTGATCATATTTTTACACAAATTATAATACCAATTTTTGAGCCATCAAATGAACACACTTTTGACAACTGAAATTGCATTTGACATGGATAATTAATGCACCATGGAAATGACACACGAAAGATATATTCCCAACCATTCTATGGGCATAAATAATTTATGTCAACAAAGGGGATTATCAATCCTAGCCCAAATATATGAGTAATAATTAACAGATTATTGCCATCGGATGAGAATACTACCATCCTTATCCAAGGGCCAGGAACATGAGGACCCAGTAATAATAAACAGAGGTATTGCAAAAGATATATACATGTGTGTGTGCGTGTGTATGTGTATGCAAATGTGACCTGACACAAACACATATATAAGAACAAGAGTGTACGAATTAGACCTCTGAATCCCAAGAAAGGGATCAAATTCTTATTTGGATGGCTGGTAATTCAGGAGTAAAGAGGATTTGGTAGAAGAACTCTGTCTTCAGCTAATAAAAACTCCTCCAGGCATTTCAATGACACATTTGCATTTACTATCAGTCAAACCATTAAAGACATTGGTGAATGAAAGAGAAAACAGCACAACCAGTTTCAGTAGATTGGTGCTAAGTGGTCTGTTTTTTAATTATCCAATTGAGGGCAAAAAATGTCAAGATCAAAAGGACATGAGTAAATTACAGAATATAGAAAAAGCAAAACAGAAAGAAAGGACCATATGGGCCAAAACCATTTCCCTGAACTTATTATCCATTGACACCTAAAAGCAAACTGGGAATAACCCAACATTCGCTCATTAAAGAATTTCAGTACAGATAACCTATTTAATATTCTTGCATTTAAGAAAACCAGAAATATGATAATGCAATAGGCAAACAGTATACTTCAACTGCAAATGGAGCTCGTACATATATGGCAAGAAAGGAGTGAGGGGGAAAAGAAAACTTAATGTAACATGATATCAAGCAATTATAGTAAACTCAACGGTAACAGCGATGATTAACATCAACCTTCTGTGCATGGAAAATGTAGTATGCAACTAAAACACAATGCATGGGACAGATGTAGAAGAAAACCTGAGTTATTATGTTAGGAAGCATGAATAGGGGAAAGTGAAGCACAGCAAATAGAGAAAGAGATGTAAATTCCCGTGCAGGTGTCACATCCCCTCCAGGCAATGTGAACATACCAAAAGACACCAGAGTCACAAAAACTGGAATGCTATTCAGAATAAAGGAATTACACTGCAAAAATGAGAGAAAAATCAGAAACATGAAAAATGAAACAAATGCTAATAAAGCTCTCTGGCCACGCTAGACAACTATATCCATATAAATGATCAAATGTAAATCACCATCAGCGTAATTAACAACCAACGATACATGCAGCACAAAAGATGCAGCCATGGAGAATGGGAGAAGCAAACCTGTTAAGGGTTACAAATCTTAGTAAATAATATTTATTAAATACATTTCAAATACATTTGTCTTTCATGGGCTATGAACTGAGATTCCTTGCAAGAGCATTTCAGTCCATGGGTCTTACCATGTGATGGAAGTGATGTAAAAAAATATTAAATCACGCAAGAACCAAAACTCACGCTAGATGTAGTTTGCATTTGGGCTAGCATTTAAAAGCATTACATGGCTGGTCAATGGACAGTTCCATGAATTTCTTCATTTTCATTACCATGATTCTGTAAAAATACATGTGTGACAAAAGAATGCAGTAGAGAAAGACAACCAAAAAATAGAAGCACTGGCATACTCGCATTTCTATTTTTGCATGAAAAAATAATTTCCCAAATATATACAAATGAATAAATAAATAAAGCCTGTAAAGCAAACTTTAAAAAGCTTTGGAGTAGAGATTTAACATTACATAAATATTATTATCATCCTTTGTGCAAAAACAAATAGAACTTTTTTAAGAATATTATAGGCCATACCACTGCAAGGGTGATGCTCTGCGGAAACAGGACAATTCTTCATTACAAACACTTTGAACTTTAGATTGAAAACTATTCTCCCATGCATAACACCTGTGACATTTTCACCACAGTAAGAATTGTCCATAAATACTCTCATATTGCTTAAGAAACATAAAAAGATTATTTGCTATCAGTAAGTTTCTTACTTTACGATGTCCATTGCAGCCAAAATTTCATTCATAAGCCCAATTTTCTTGTCTGTACGTTGCAAACCCTCAATAGTCAATTTCTGCATTCTGCTTATTATAAAAGTCTGTTGCCACAAAGTAATTAGAAGGATTAAGAACTGTGTAATGAAGGAGATAATTATGGACAGAATTCAAAGTAATGCATTGTAAAATCATTAAATGTTCAATAAAAGTTTACGTCATCAGCAGAAAGTCACAAATTTAATTAACAGAAAAATAACAACAATGGTTTTGATGATAAAAAAGATTCTACAAGAACAACTATGTTAGCCAGTGAATAGAAATGTTAGACTACAAAAACAAAACAAAACAACCAATGATCACTTGAAAGATAGACAACAACCAAGACAGCTCACTCACCTATATGGAGAACATTAGAACAAGCATCAATTCACCAAGAAGGGAAGCCACACCCAACTCCTGATAAAGCAGAACCATAGAGACAATAATACGAAAAGGGAAAAAAAGAGCAGTCAAGTAACAACGTGAAGCACAATCAGAATCAGGCAGATGCAATTGAATTTTCGTTTTTTATCAATCCTGAAATTTCTAGATGTACCTACCAGGTTAGAAATTAGGGAATAGCATAGTCCTTACAACCTTTAATAGCACCCAGGATATATTTGAACCCTTGACATCTTAGATGGAAGCAAAGGGTCTACCATTTGATCCATCCCTTATATTTTTGTGTGCGTTGACTATACAGCTATGATTTCAAGTGTTGTGTTAAGAGTTTTCAAGTAAGAGTTTCAACTTTAATGTTAAGAGTTTTAAGTCTGGGTTTCATCTTTTGCATAAGAGGTTTCAAGTTTTGTGTTGGTGGCTATAAACTGACATGCAAGTATAATAAGAGGTGTTCAACATCATGTACTTACCAATTGGAAAACAAAATGTTCAGCGACTGATAAAACAAAAGAAAATTTCATGCCCATCATCATGAGTGACAAGTAAATACCTTATGGAACCACAGTATACAGATAATGCTAAGAAGGCTCAAACTTAGTTATCAATGATGGTCCATTCTTGAGATGTTGAGTCAAACCGCCTTGGGTGACGGCAGCTATCAAGAACGTTATAATTAAAAATGCAAAATTATAGAGAAAGGGGATACCTGAAGTTGTTCAGCATCAGTCGTCATCAAGTTGGTTATCTTCCCAGTTTGCAAGTTCTTACAAACCTCATGAGTTATCCTAAGAGATTTGCAAAGTACAGCAGCAACCTGTAAAAGAGATCTAAAGCTGACACAACTATGTACATTTCATAACAAACAGAATGCAATATTTATGAAACAGTGATCTCATAGAGATAAGATAGAAGATTTAGCAATGCTGCAATATCGGAGTATTCCGAATTTAAGACAGTTAATAATGTTGTAGAGACCTAAAACTAGCAGCAGTTACAACCCTCTATTATACCAAGATAACATGGGCAGTTCAATTATTTTTTGATAATATTCCATCAGAGTGAGTTCCATGGCCTTAGTTTTTCAGGGAATTTTTTTGTTGTACAGTTTTCAAGAGGGTACACCTGTCAGAAGTCTAAAGTACAGAACAAAACCAACTAAATAACTTATGTCTATTGGCAGATGGTCGAATCACCAAACAGAGGACCAATCTAAGAAACCATAAATGCTCACCCACAAAGGAGAACAGACAACAGTGAATTTCTGAGCTCAGCATTCTCAATAAGAATTTCTACATTATATATTTTTCTCCCTCCGGAGATGAAACAGAAGCAAAAGTAATAACCTAACCAAAAGTAGACCTCCACGCCACTCATTAGTTTGTCCACGCAGGGGCTTATTAAGGCCTACCTAAACCATGTGAGCGGCTCAGTGATAGCTTAATTCTTATTGCTTTTTATCAGGGCAAGGTTTTCATAAATGCAACAATTTAAGGACCTCAACACAAAATAGATACTTTCACCCACTAGAATGTTATAGTTTAAACAAGATCCATAGCCAAACTTGCTGCACAGAAAAATTAATGACCTAAAATGCCATTCATATCCACAGCAAAACATAAGAAAATCCAAAATTCTCAATAATGCAAGAATTAAAGACACAGAAAACTCCTCCTTCCAGGGTGCCCCATAACCCTACATGCCACCACAATTTCAGTCACATCTAGGAGAAAAAGGGAGCTATACAGTAAGTTGAATGGTTAAGCATGACATTTGTCACTAGAAAGATATTATGCAATAAATAAGAATGGGACACTCCAAAATGCTCGCAATATTAAATCATATTGTACCAAAACAAACACTAGAAGCATACAAAAACTATTGAACAACGAATTACCAAAGAAGATCTCAGTCAATAACCAACGCGCATGACATTTTGAAACACCTCAAATACCTGGATCAAGTTACACCAAGTCAGAAGCTGTTCTCAATATGCTGCTTCAAACAAACTATAGGTTGTGCAATTCACTTCAAAACAAAATACTCTATTTTGTATTGTGAAATCTATATCCTATACGAAGAGAGTAAGGGTGAGGTCGTTACAAACAGCAGAATAATAAGCACTACCGAAGAATTTAGCTCAATGGATGGGTTAAGGTGCAAACATATACTATAAATTTTAAGGGGAATAAAGAATTATAATTGAACATAAAATGCATATTGGCATTCTTGAAAGCAGCAAATATATGATTGTTAGCATTAAAATTAGACTTATTTAGTTTTACCAGGTTTAGTCTTATCAAGTATATTTCTAGTTTAAGTATTATCAATCTTTTCCTAATTTGTTAAGGATTCCTAAGTTTACGAGGACTTCTAATTTATGTTGTTTATTATTTTAGCCTATATAAAGGCATGTCTATGTACTTAATTGATATTTCAAGATAGATTCAATATAATTTTATTTTCTTTAACAATAATAAAGCATAATCGAAAGAAATGAAAGTGGCTTCCTCCATCAATAAATGCATTACTACACTTGCATAAATTAGAAAATACAACAAAGAAATTTTTCATACCACTCCAACAAAAATTGAAAAGGCATAGATATAACCGATCCAAGCCAGGTCGCCTTGTTGCATAGACTGCAGATAGATCGCATTTAGTATAAGTAAATTACATGAAAAGAATAAATAAATAAATAATGAAAATTCTGCAATTGTATATCAGAATTCAAGGTCATAGAATTCAGTATTATATACAGCAACCAGAAAAGAAGGTATATCATCTATCCAGCAAGCATAGGGAAAACAAAACAGCATACCTGTAAGAGTTCGTTCAACAGAAGAAGCCCCACAAACTGGGAAACGTCATTGCCAATCTACCAGATGTTAAAAAGAACAAATAGATCACAAGATTGAAAATAAATTAAGAGGAATTTTTTTTTTAAATAAACTCAGTATCGATCAGAACCCTCAAAAGCACCAGATGCTTCATTTAAGTCCACAAAGAAGTCTGACATGCCTAATAGTGAGTACAGCATAGATATTCAGAAGCGCCATTTCCCAGCTATCCTTTGTTCAAGCCATACATAAACAGGGTTCAACCAGAGCTGTATATCATAGCAAGCTTCAAACTTTCAGACAGCATATCCAGTAAGTTAATAAAAGCACAATGACTGCCAATAAAGGACACAATATAGATATTGAAAAACCAGCCACCACGTCCCTTCCTACAAAATATATAACTGAAAACTTACATAACTCAAGACATCTATATCTATATACAAAGAATGGTGAACCAGCATCTATGCCACAGAAAAGGCCATAGGGTAATTGTCTTAGAAGTTCAACAAATGAAAGTGATTCCCAGTATAACCTCATACAATTATGCGTTCCATCAGATAGATAATACTGTACTCCTAACTCATAACTTGCAAAAAATTAACATCAAAATACACAGCCAACAAATTTAGCTCAATACCTTCCAGAAGCCACCCACCAAAACCTGCCAGTAAGAGGAAATCAATCAGATGCATATATACAAGTAAAGGGAAGCAACTCTCTGTGGCTATATAAGACAAAAGTTAAAATAAAAGCACTCTTCATCCTGTAGAGAGACATCTTCATATTGTATTTCCATAGTTTATCCCACCCTCCATTCCTTCACAACCCCCCAGATTTTGTACTTCATGAGTAAATTGTTAACCACTTTGTTACAATAAAATAATAATAATAATAATAATCACATAACCAACCCATCAAGGACACAAGTCATCGGGGAGCTCTGTTTTTCCTTTTATCACTTCGTTCTCTTTTTTATTTTCCATTTTTTAAATATTTACAATCAGAGAAAGACAGAGTTCTAATGTAATGAAAGAATTTAAAAAATGCGAACCAGAAACAAAAAATATAAACTCTTTACCTTCCCCCAATGCTACTATTATAGCTCTTAAAAGCCATGGTTTTGGCCGTTGTGATTCCTTAGCCCAACATTTCTGGAACCTACACAATCAACAAAAGACATCAAACCACCTCGCTAATCGCAATTTACTGAAGAATTCAATATAAGGAAGCAAGAACACACTTGTTGTTCAGTGTTTCTGTACGATCCCATGTATCAAACTTCCAAACATCTTTCTATGTTATAAATCTTTTATAACCTTGTCCCATCAGGGGATTCATCCATGAAAAAAAAATAAATAGACAAATACACAGACACACGGAGCAGACGGCAAGAAATTAAAAGAGAAAAAGAACATATTTTTGTCTGCGCTCTCCAATTTGTATCACTCCATTTTGCTCATCTCAGCCTCCAGTGGGCCTTCAAGCCAGACCCATTTCATTTAAAGGCCTATCACCCAATGGGCCGGGTCAAATTGGATTTTTTACGCCCTTACCATCAATTTAAATAATCCGTCTATTATCATTAATTTGACAATATTTAAATTGACATGATCCAATTGGAACAATCAACTTATCAGCGAGCACTTCTGCAAGGAGAACGTTAAAGCCATCCTTAGTATACCCCTCTCATCCAGACCTAGAGAAGATCAATTATGTGGCACTATGATAGGAAAGGTAATTACTAAGTAAAGAATGGTTACCAAGTAGCTTTGAGACTCAAATTCCCCGATCTCCCATCATGCTTCTATAATAATTCAAGCTAGTGGAAGTTAGTTTGGTCACTTACAGTCCTTACAAAAATAAAAGTGTTTTTGTGGAGAGCAATTTAGATATTTTGCTTACTAATTACAATTTATTCAAGAGCAAAGTTCTTGGCTCACCTGAATATCAAAGATGTCATGCCCTTTTTTAAGATGTCTGGCATGTAGTTTTAGGATGCAAGTATGCCAAAATGGTCTGAAAAAATTCAACAGTAGTGCAAAAAATCAAAGGATTACTCCCTATGGAGTTCTCATGCTTAGCAAAACATTTTGCACAGGTTCTTTCCAAGGCAGATCTTGAACTGTTTGCTATTATTATGTTAGAATATGCCTTGAATTAGTTAGTCCCTGTTCAGACGGGATTCTAGGCTAAGGTTATCTGTTTGGGCCTATTTTTCTGGGCTTTTCCGCATCTGTCTAGGGAGTACTATATAAACTCTCTAGGTCATAACCTAGCCGCAATCTGTAATCTTTACTCCTCAAGATCAATAAAACTTTTTCTCTCCTCTGCCTGTGGACGTAGCTAACACATCGTTAGTGAACCACGTTAAATCTCTGTGTTCTTTATTTGCGTTCTTAATTATCTTTCTTGCTTTCGTTATAACAAACTGGTATCAGAGCTAGATCTGTCTAGGGTTTGAAATTCGGTGAGAAAGATGTCTGGTATGAACGTGAAGATCGACAAATTCACGGGGAGGAATAGTTTCAGTTTATGGCAGATCAAGATGCGAGCCTTGTTGAAATAACAAGGGCTGTGGGCGCCGCTTGCGAGGAAGCTGGCGGATCCAATCACCGCTGAGATAGCCGTTCTGGAGGAGAAGGCACACTCAACGATTATGTTGTGTCTTGCAGACGATATCATCACCAAGGTCGCAGAAGAGGAAACCGCGCAAGGTCTGTGGGTTAAGCTGGAGGGTCTCTATATGACAAAGTCCTTAACCAATAAGTTGCTTCTAAAACAACGTCTGTTCAGTCTGCGAATGCAGGAAGATACTGTGTCTCTGGAGGAGGTTAGATCATCTCTTCATACTAGAGAGCTGCGCCACAAGGCGACTGGTACAGGTGCAGATAATCAGGCTGCTGGGTTAGTAGCCAGTGGGAGTTATGGACATGGAAATTCAGGGAAGAAGAAATTCAAGAAGCCAGTTTCTAAGGATCCAAAACCCAATGATATTTGTAACTACTGTAAAGAGAAGGGACATTGGAAATCTGATTGTCCCAAGAAGAAGAGGCAACAGGATAAACCGACAGGTACTGCTGCTGTAGCAGATATCAATTCTGAAGAAGATATTGCTCTAGTTGCTGATGAGCACACGGATCATAATGATGTGTGGATTCTGGATTCTGGAGCGTCTTACCATATATGTCCGCGTAGGGAGTGGTTTACAACCTACGAGCAGGTAGATGGAGGCAATATTTCTATGGCTAACAGTTCTGTTTGTAAGGCGGTTGGAATAGGCTCGATTAAAATACGAACACATGATGGTAAATTCTGCACATTGAATGATGTTAGGCATGTTCCATTTATGACAAAGAATCTGATATTTTTGAGTATGTTGGACAACAAGGGTTTCAGTTTTCAAGGTGAAGGTGGAGTTTTATATGTCTGCAAGGGTTCGAATGTGGTTCTGAAAGGTGTAAAGCTTGGTACCTTATATTTTCTTCAAGGTTCTACGCTGTCAAGTTCTGTTGTTGTTGCGTCCTCGGAGATTGATAAGGACAACATGACCAAGTTATGGCATATGAGGCTTGGTCACATGAGTGCAAGAGGGATGCAAATTCTATCAAAAGGGGATCTTCTTTGGGGCCACAAGGTCAAGGATCTTGAATTCTGTGAACATTGTATTTTTGGGAAGTTACATCGCAGCAAGTTTCCTAAAGCAATACACAGAACAAAAGGCACACTTGATTACATCCATTCTGATTGTTGGGGGTCCTTCCTGGGTGGAGTCTTTAGGGGGTCACAGATATTTTGTGTCAATGATTGACGATTTCTCAAGGATGACTTGGGTGTTCATTATGAAGCATAAAAGTGAAGCCTTTAAGAACTTCAGGCAGTGGAAGGCATTAGTGGAGAATCAAACAGGGAAGAAGATCAAAAGGCTGCGAACTGATAATGGTTTAGAATTTTGCTAATCTGAGTTTGATGAGTTCTGTAAGAATGAAGGGATTGTTAGGCATCATACAGTCAGGGATACACCACAACAGAATGGTGTAGCAGAACGTATGAATCAGACACTTCTGGAGAGAGTTAGATGCATGCTTTCTAATGCTGAACTAACTAGAAGGTTCTGGGCAGAAGCGGTTAGTACAGCGTGTTATCTGATAAATCGTGGACCTCACACAGGTATACATCTCAAAACTCCTTTTGATGTGTGGTCTGGTAAGCCTGTTGATTACTCTAATTTAAGAGCTTTTGGTTGTACTGTTTATTATCATGTAAATGAGGGTAAATTAGAGCCACGAGCTAAAAGGGAGTATTTGTAGGTTATGGGGATGGGGTTAAAGGGTATAGAATCTGGTCCCCGTCTGAAAAGAGGGTTATACTTAGTAGAAATGTAGTTTTTGATGAAAAATTCTATGTTTAACCCTACTGTGAAGTCTATTGTTGTGTCAGAAAATGGTAGCCTTGAGAAACAGGTGGAGCAACAAGTCACTCTAGATAAGAGTGAACCACAACATGAAGATCAACACCCACAGTCAGAATCAGAACCATCAGGTTCTTCATTACCAGTAGCAAGTCAGCACAGTTTGGCTCTTAATCGATCAAAGAGAGCTAACTATGGGATACCTCCCAAGAGATACGGTTTTGAAGATATGGTAGCCTATGCACTACAGGTTGCTGAAGAAGTAGATACTGACTCTAATGAGCCATCCACCTTTAAAGAAGCGGTTACATGTACTGAGTCTACCCAATGGCTTACTGAAATGGGAGATGAGATGGAGTCACTTCATAAGAATCAGACTTGGGAATTAACCAAGCGACCTCGAGACAGAAAGATCGTCACGTGTAAATGGGTCTATAAGAAGAAGGAAGGAGAAACATCTGTTGAGGGTATCAAGTATAAAGCTCGAGTAGTAGCTAGAGGATTCACTCAGAAAGAGGGAGTAGACTACAATGAGATTTTTTCGCCAGTGGTCAGACACACTTCCATTAGGGTGCTACTAGCAATAGTTGCACATCAGGATTTAGAACTTGAACAATTAGATGTGAAGACAGCTTTTCTACATGGAGAGTTGGAAGAAGAGATATACATGACTCAGCCAGATGGATTTCAGGTTCCTGGTAAGGAAGACTATGTTTGTAAGTTGAGGAAGTCCTTATATGGACTAAAGCAGTCTCCGAGGCAGTGGTATAAGAGATTCGACAGCTATATGATAGAGATTGGCTACACCAGGAGTCCGTATGATTGTTGTGTTTATTATAGCAAGGCAACAAATGGTTCTTTGATTTATCTGGTCCTGTATGTAGATGATATGTTGATAGCTGCAGAGAACAAGTCTGATGTTCAGAAGTTGAAGGATCTTCTCAGTGTTGAGTTTGAGATGAAAGATTTGGGTGCAGCTCGAAAAATTCTGGGAATGGAGATTTATAGGGATAGAAGCAAAAAGAAGCTCTTCTTGTCACATAAGGGATATATTCAGAAGATTTTGTCAAGATTTGGCATGTCTACCGCAAAGCCCATAGATACTCCTAGTGCTGCAAATGCACAACTGTCCGTTGCTTTTGCACCTAAATCTGTTGAGGAGAAGGAGTACATGTCTCGAGTTCCCTATGCTAGTGCAGTAGAAAGCATGATGTATGCGATGGTCTGCACCAGACCTGATCTTGCACAGTCTGTTAGTGTTGTTAGTAGATTTATGGGTGAACCTGGCAAGGAGCATTGGCAAGCTGTTAAGAGGATTTTTCGGTATCTCAAAGGTACATTTGATGTTGGTCTCATTTATGGAGGTGATACACAGTGTTTGGTGACAGGGTTTTCAGACTCTGATTATGCTGGAGATGTTGACAGTAGAAGATCTATGACTGGTTATGTTTTCACTCTTGGTAATTCAGTTGTCAGTTGGAAAGCTACTTTGCAGCCTACAGTGACTTTGTCTACTACAGAAGCAGAGTACATGGCATTGACAAAAGCAGCCAAAGAGGGAATCTGGTTGAAAGGATTGGTCAGTGATTTGGGTCTACATCATGATCAGGCTATAGTGTATTGTGACAGTCTCAGTGCAATTTGTTTAGCTAAAGACCAAGTTCATCATGAGAGGACTAAGCACATTGATGTAAGGTATCATTTTCTAAGAAGTGAGAAGAGAATTAAGGTGAACAAAGTGGGTACTGCTGATAACCCAGCTGATATGTTCACCAAACCGGTTCCGCATAGCAAGTTCCAACATTGTTTGGACTTGCTAAATGTTAGGAGTTGTTGATTGCCCTTTAGAGGGCAAAATCTGAGGTAGAGGAGGTTTTTTTTTTTTGTACATCTGGCATTGTGTATGGTGCATCTGGTACATCTGTTATTTGTGAGAGGATTCAAGTCAAGGTGGAGATTTGTTAGAATATGCCTTGAATTAGTTAGTCCCTGTTCAAACGAGATTCTGGGCTAAGGTTATCTGTTTGGGCCTATTTTTCTGGGCTTTTCCGCATCTGTTTAGGGAGTACTATATAAACTCTCTAGGTCATAACCTAGCCGCAATCTGTAATCTTTACTCCTCAAGATCAATAAAACTTTTTCTCTCCTCTGCCTGTGGACATAGCTAACACATCGTTAGTGAACCACGTTAAATCTCTGTGTTCTTTATTTGCGTTCTTAATTATCTTTCTTGCTTTCGTTATAACATATTACTTGGTTAATCCAGTTTTCTAGGAACACGTGTGTGAGAGGGAGCAATGCTATTGATGAATCAGATCATACTTTGGCAAGAGCTGAGATAATACTGGAAAATTTTAGAGCTGCTCAAGCTATTTCTCTATCTGCGTTCAAGCCAAGAGACAAAGAAGAGTTTTGTAGTCAGACACATCTATAGAAATTGTAATATTGCTGCTCATAATATTGTAAAGGAATCTATCTCTTTCCAAAGTCTTGTGCTCTGAATGGAAGATATCTCATCCAACCCTGTAACTTTGCTTTGTTTAATGAAATTTTAACCTTTAGAAAAAATGACAATTTCTAATTCATATTCATATTAATTAACTCTCATATGATAAAAATTTACTTACAGAAATCTATCAATTTTTGTAAGAAATAAACTTATTAGCACTAACGTTTAAAAAAAAATTATTATAAAAAATTAATTAAAACTAATTAGTTATTCCATTAATTTAAAAGAAATTAAAAAAATTAATAATATAAGAAATTTTATGATACTGATATAAAGAATTTTAGTTTTAATAATTCAATTATATTAAAATTTAGATTTTAAAATTAAACTCTAGACCAGTCATTTTATATAATGATGTTTAACTTGCTTATTAGGTAACATGCTAAATTAATCTATTATACAAATTAAAAATTATTTTTTTAATTTTTTTTAATCTATTTAAGTTATTTGTTATAATTTATTTTTTAAAAATATATTTGAAATACAAATTAATGTTAAACAATATGTTATTCGTATTAGAAATGATTTATTTAAAAAATATTCATTTACATATTTTTAAAAAAAATTATGTTATTTTTTTATTTTTTAAAAAGTAATTAATAATAAATAAAATTATTATAACTCAAAAATTAATATTAAAAAATAAGATATATCTCATCTATTATTTATAATAATTGTATTTATATGATTAATTTAAATATATGCCTATTTAAATATCTTTGATTAGATTATTGGAACAATCATTCTTAGAATTGACTTGATTTTGTGATAATTGTGCAGAGAAAACAGCTCATAGTCGCTAGAGGAAAGAAAGAGACAGAAATTATAGGTGATCCTTATGTCGTCTCACGAGGTATGTGCTCAGATTTATTTATCACCCAGTAATATTACTAATCTGCAAAAGATGTTTTCTTGAGAAATTGTATGTGATCTTCTATGAAATAGCTATAATTTAACATATCCTGATATCATTTTCGACAAACAAGCTGATAAAGTTTGTCCGAAACAAAGGAAAAAAGAAGAGACCACTTAACAACGTCAATGCGTTTGTTTGTTTGGGTTGTTGATGCAGCGTTACCAATGGTGGAAGCCATGGTAGCTCTGGTGCTTGTGGACCAAGTAATGGCATAATACGCGCAAGGCCATCTGTTTCCCATCAAAATGGAGTTACAAGAACCCATGAAGTTGCCAAAAGCTTGAGCAACGTGAGATGAGAGGTAATGAGGCAGCAGCTCAGCTAAGCACACCACTGCCGACCGCTACTTCATATTAGAGAATTTTCCTGTCAATGCGAGGCACTTTTATACTTTTGGTATTACAAATCTAAAACGTTTAATTATTACTCTTTTTGTTGGTTTTAATCTTCTATGAAGATTGCGTATTTTCCTTGTAATTTATGATTAATTTGGATTTTTTTTAGTAATAAATTGAGATGGGATTTTATTTCAAATATTTGTTACACGAGCAAGATTTTATTTTAAACTCTTATATTATTATTATTATAAACAAATTATAAGCTTTATAAATATTATTATAAATTTCTCCACAATTTAATCAAAATCATCCTAACATATTTTTCGGGGAACGCAACCTTTTTTATAGCCGACTGACTACTGACTAGGTACAAGCTTTTTTGGTACGCAGGTGGTGTATTCAGAAATACGGATGCATCTGGATCACTCTACGTAGTACGTACTATGATTTAGTTAATGCCCAACCCAGCCTCTACAGAAATTCTTTTGTTAGGCTGTTAGAGGAACGCCGGATTGTTATATCCTAAACCCGATGTTGAATAGAATATTTCCGATAATCATTCAACCACTTTAATCTCAAAATTAATACGTATAAAACACGAAAATTAAAAAAAAAAATTAAATAATAACCATATAGACTGGAAACATCTTAATTTTTTTTTTTAAACTCACATGAAATAAAAGAACAGGCAATTTGACATGTCTGCCTTGTATTATTTAGGGGTGGACTCCCCCAAAAAATCATCGTCGCAGCCTCCTCCTGATCCGACGTGGCATCAAACGCTTTGGTGGGTCCCGCGGATACTCGCTATTAATCCATTTGCTTTCCTCCCAAACAAACTAGTACTGCTCTCTGGACTCTCAGTAGAGCAGCCAAACAGCATTCTCTCCATTTCTATTATCTTCTTGATTTCAATGGCGTTTATCGCCACTCTCTTCTCTTCTTCTACTTCCTCACTCTCTCTTCGTCGATCACGATTCCTCGATTCCGATTTTAGCCCTCGGTTTTCTCGTAATTCTTGTATTTTCAATTTTTCTGGCAGATTTTCTGAACTTGGAATTTCTATTGCGAGCAAGAAGTTAGTTATTCTTTCTTTTCTTGTTTGTTTTGCTGATAATATGTATTGTGATTTCTTTGGCGTATATTGCCGCTTGGAATCACCTCAAAATCTCGTCTAGATGATCGAAAGCCTTTGTAGTATCTATTATATACTGTTAGTATTTGTTTTCTTGGATCCAAAGGCTCTTAGAGGTGTTTTTTGAGAAGCAATCGGTATATTCTTTTTCAAATCGTTTTCGAAACACTTGTATCTTTTTTTTTGGTCGTTTTTGAGATATGAAAGAAGTTCAGTCATGTAACTGAATCTTGCTTAGTTATATGCTATGGATGATTTCAGTGTTTCGGCGTTTTAGAGCTTGGAGGTGTTTTTTTGATAAGCAATCTGTAGATTCTTTTTCAAATCTTTTTCCAAACACTTGTATTTTTTTTATTTTTTTTGTCGTTTTTAAGATATGAAAGAAGTTCAGTCATGTAACTGAATCTTGTTTAATTATATGCTATGGATGATTTCAGTGTTTCTGCGTTTCAATATTTACAGTTTTAAGCTGTTTATTGCTTTGATTTCGTTTTGTTTGAGAATAAAGAAAAATAAAATAAAAATGTGTCAAAACATTCAACTGTAAATTTCTAGTTGGTTGAATATGGCTGAGATATGATTTTCCTTATTTCATGACTAATTTTCTTTTTTTTTTTTGTTTGCTTATTATGTCTTGTACAATTAAGCAGGAAGGCTTTGTTTGCTTCCTCCAATGGTTTGAATGCTGTGAGTTCAACATCACTGGTTAGCACATGTCGCCGCCTTCATATTCTTAATTTTTCTTAAGTTTTTAAGAAATAAAATAATGATGTGGTATAAATTAATGTTATAGACGGAGGCAGCAAATTTCATGAATATGCTGTGATATATATTAACTTGTATCTATTTAATTTGGTCACCACTTTGACGGGCAGAATCACTTCTATTAGTTTTGGTAGTTGACAAGAAGAAGGATGGTTTTGTGATGGCACTGTTTCATTCTTCCCTTGCACATGTTATTATTGCTGTAGCATTCGACTAGAATCACATAGTCCTTGGGATGGGAGATAATAAGAATGTTTGTAACATTGTCATTGTCTCAAAAGGAGGATGGTTGTCTATTAGCAAAGCAATGGCCCTGATTAACAATTTTATGCTATCGCTGATTGTGTAACTTTTGGTTTATCATGGCAAGTCAGAGTTAGTTAGCCTGATAAATATGTATGGATTTTTGTGCTGGTCATGGCTTTTTTCCTATGCTGGAAGGGTTGTCAGTTTTTGTGTGAATTTGTACAATCTCTTTCCTGTTCTATGCGTCTATGCTGACCTTGAATTTGCTGCAAGTGTAAAGCTGGTTTTATATGTTTTCTTCTTTCATGTTTAGTGTCACTTCATGGAACTTTTATATTATCAGTTTAGGAACCTTCAAATTTGTATTTGTATAGATTATAACTTGAAATTTGCTTATTAACTAAAGTGGATAAAGATCTTTTGGCTTTGTTAACGGCATCAACAATAGCGTCATCAATATGAGTATAAGGGCAATTACTGGCTCCTACGATTCTAATAAGTCTTTATAATTCAAAGATACTGACATCTGATCTTTTAAGCCTCTCCCTTTTTTTCCCCTTCATGTATGTAAGAGATTTTGGAAATCAAAACTTGTAAGCTTACATAATTTACATAATCTCCCGTTCGTGTTGTTAGAAAAGTCTTGCAATAGATTTCATTATGTCGTTTGATGTCCTGTGACACGGGGTGTGATTATTTTGATTGCAGGAGTCAGAGCCAGATGATTCCTCACTTCCAATGCCAGTTGTCCTGATAGACCAAGATTCGGATTCTGATGCAACTATCGTACAACTGAGTTTCCTAGATCATAGTGGAGCTCTCCTTGACATGGTAAACTGACTACTGCCAACTCTATATTTTTGTTCTCGAAAATTGCAGTGCTGTCAACTACATGCATTACACAGTAAACCAACGGACTATTCTCTTTTTGTATCCTTTAACAAGATTGAAACTCTTATTGTTTTTGTGTATACTTGGGCAGATCATATCACTGAATGAATTGGGATTGGATGTGTCAAAGGGAACTGTTAATACTGAAGGAGTGGTCAAGCACACAAAACTTTTCCTGACACAATCGTAAGTAATTCTGGAACACTTATGAAACTTTTTAATGGCTTTCTAGAGTAGTAGAACGTGTTATCATCTTTCATCTGCTCAGTAAGCTGTGTTTGTTTTCAAGCTTCCACGCTGGTAGTCTTCTTTCATAGATGATCAGATTTTTCCTACAATTACTTCCACTATCATTTGTGAAGCTGCCACCATAGTTAATCTTCCAGAACAATGTTGGCTAAGCTCTTATATGAGATATTGTTGTACTCAACATCTTTGTACTTTATTTTATTTTCCACAGTCATCTTTGTTTCAAAGAGGGAAAGAAGGTTTATGAGACTTACCATATGGGCATTTAAATGAAAGATCGTTAATTACTTAATGTTTGGCATACGGTGGTGGTTCGTGTTGTGATAAAAATCCCATTACATATTGGTTTGCATTATATGGCATATTGACATTCAGTTGTGTCATGATCCTGCGTTTAATGGCCAATTTAGAAGATATGATTAGTATCGATAATTTGCCTTAGCTGCCTGTCTGCCAATTACCATGTTTATATTGTCCCGCACATGCGTGAGATCCTGATTTACGAGTCTACTTTAGGTGGATGTTGATATGTAATTGCTGAGTGGACCGTAATGTTGGAAACTGCAGAATTTTATTAAGTAGTCATTCATTCGCTCTCTTGTTTCTACTCTTCAAAAAACTTTAATTTGTTGTATTTGCATTATATTAGGATAATATCTTACACATTTTTTTTAAGATGTTTCGATATTATTTTAATTGATAATGTTTTCCGATGTCAAACATCGGAAACGTTTGCACAGGCTCTGTTATGGAGCGAAATTGTGAGTTATAATTTTTGCAAGTTTTTACCCCTTTGATTGTGATGCCAGAAGCACTGGGCGCAAAGTTAAAGATTCTGACTTGCTAGAGAGAATTCGAAACTACCATCATTAACATGCCTTTTGAAGTATCATCTAGTATGTATGCTGAGTTGATACCCTTAAGTACTTGTTCTTGCATGTTTGTTGTGAGTGTTGGTTTTTGTTGGGAAATGCACAGTAAATAAAAATTATGTTCTTTGAGTTTTTTTAGTTTTGTTTTATTCAAGTATATTGATCGTTTCTATTTCCATGCTAGGAATTGGGTGAATCTTTTGGGATAAAAGCTCCAAAGAAGGTGATCTTCTACAAGAATTATCTCAGATCCACATAATTTTCTCTCATAAATTGCTTTAATTAGTTCACAACTGTTTTTTATGTGATGGACGTTGCTTTTAAATTGACTGCCTGTGCTGACTCCATAAACTTCTATATTACGAGCCAGTTGTGGTGAAGTGTATAGTTGAAGGGGTAAATAATTCACGGCGCCCTGGCTGAAGCATGATAGTTCAGCTCTGGGCTTGCAATGGTATAAAAACCGAAAAGTTAATTTCAGATATGGGCATATCTTGATGCCCCATTGATCATAGCATACCAGGTTAGCCATATCAGGCCTTACTTCTCCTTTGAGAATGGTAGAAACTTGAATGAAACGAGGAGACAACTCTCCCAGCCAGCCTGCTATTATGTTGTCAATGATTAGGTAGGCACATCTTTGTTGCAGTTGCCCCATGTCCATGAGGTTCTTTCATTGGATGTGCTTTTTTAATCCTTCTATCTTTAAATGTTGTCGGTATAGGAAAGTCCTTTTTCTGCATAATTCTGTTTAATATCTGAAATTATGTATGGTTGGCCATCGGTCGTTTTAATCATTCTTCATTTTCCATGCTGTTCTTCTCATTAATAAATTGTATTATTTCTGTATTTTCTATGCTGAGCCGTATTAGGCATGCAAAGTAAAAGCATATTAAGACCTGTGATCTCTAAAAGCCTTTTCTTTGTTATCGTTAGGGTTGTACGCAAGTCTCTGCTATAGGAGGTTTCTTATCTCAGTAGTCCTCGTATGCACTCCCCTGTAATTCCACAAACTTGAAGTTAAATTAGTGAATTCATTTAATGCAGCTTGCTGTTGATATTGACACTCGCCTACGAGTCTTGCCAGATGGACCTGGGAGAAGGTTTGCGACTTCTTAGTAGTTTGATTGAACTGCGTTTAACATATTTTTCCACAAGTAATCCATGTACGATTTCCGTTAACTTTAACTGCGATTTGGGACTAAGAAAATTAATGAATTTGCTAGTGACTTGCAGAAATCATTCACTAACTCGTTTTATTCTGTATTTCATCAGCTCGTTTTATATAGAAACAGAAGATCGACCTGGGTTGCTTGTGAAAATTACTAAGGTCATTGCTGATCTCAATATTGATGTGGAATCTGCTGAGATTGACACAGAGGTATCTTTCTTCTCCAGGCCTCCCTTCTCTGTCCTTTCTTTCTTTCATTCATCCTCTGTTACACACACTCACACTCGCACTCGCACTCGCACTCGCACTCACACAGCCGCAATTCCGTATTCCACTGTCATTATTATCTCTTTTAATAGGGACTCGTAGCCAAAGACAAGTTTTGCATCAGCTACGGAGGAGCAGCGTTGGAAGCTAAGTTGTGTGAGGTAATTGTTTAGCATAAACGTGGTCAACAATAAGTAAACACTTGGGACAGAAAATGTCTTGAATGTCATTTTACCTAGCATGTGCGATCTTCTCACTTTGAAAGATCATGCAAATTCTATGATGGCTTTGAATTTTATGCTAAACTTTGTTCTCTTGCTGACACTTGTGTGGTCTCTCCTGCAACCCTTCTTTGAGCTTGCAGTTGTTGTTGCACTCTTGCCGCTGGAGAGGGATTTAACGGTTCTTGTACCAAGTACTCTCTGAGGTCACTGTTGTTGAGATGATATGTTGGTTATTCTGATCTCATCCTCAATTATATTCTGGGATGTTTCCGAAACAAATACTTTTGACTCTTGTGGGCAATTTGAAAGCGTCAGCCCATTATAAGCAAATACATACAGATATTAAAACTAATATTTCTTGCTTCATAAATTGAACTGTGTTTGGTAGTGCGATTAAGGGTTTTATTGCATATGCCTTGTTTGCGTTGGATGAATATGAACATTACCGTGTAATTTCCTTGGAAGGGATTATATCTGGGAGCATACTTGAAGTCGAAGATTAACTGGACGGTTTTAAGTTGCAAGTTTAGCGTAGTGCGAAACGATCTAGTTAGTGCTGTGCAACATTAATCTAAACCCTCAATTTTATTCATAAGTATTATAGACTTGCAATTAGACAGTACATCATTTAGAAATATTCACAAGTTTGAACATTGAAGTTTAATTTCTGTTCGTATCGGGATAGGAGATATATTCTTTTTATATAATTAAAAAATTCAATTGACATAAACTAATCCTGAAGTCATTAGTATGTGTTGAAATTCTTCATAGTTTGTTTGCAATCTCTACTTTTTGCATTTTGCAGAAATTGGATTGAAGAGGTCAGTAGAAGAATTAGGTAAGGGAATTGTTTTTTTAACCTTTGAAAGTAGGCTTTGCTCATTAATCAAATCAATAAACACAGATCAGCATTATTACTATAACGAGAATAGTTTCTCTTTATATCTCATTTCCAGGTTAAGGGAATTCTTCGTGATTACATCTTTCAGATGTACCCTTTCTAAAGCCTCCCAAAAATCAGCATCTTGTGCTCACTAATGGATCAAGATTAAACGGCACAGTTCCTTCTAAAATAAAGTGAAACTTTGATTGATCAAATTTATTGGAGGTTTTATTGCAAAACATGTAAAAAGAGAGGGGGAAAAAAAGGAATCGTTATGTTCATGGTATCGATATCTCTTCCCATTCTAAGATTGACTCAGCTTATCATATCTTAATGTAATATCTGTTGCTATTTCCAAATACATATGCTTATATACATAATAAGAGAGATTATTAATAATCAAAATATAAGGTTCTCTTGTAAGAAGCAGCATCAGAAAAAAGAATCAATTAAGGATCATTCAAGTTGATAGCTTTAATGTTAGTTTCCTTGGATTCTAATTTAAATACATATGATATAGACCAGATATATCCCTATTATGCAATCTTGACATAAGTAACTAAACAAATAGGATCAGTGTGTAATGACTACTTTGAAATCTAAGACTGAAGCAATATCAACTTGACTAATAAATAAATTTTTTTGGTAATTTGGATGAATAACAACAAAAATAATAAAATCGTGATAGTCCAGACAGTGAATACCTGAGAAAAGAACTGGTGATTGTGGCATGACACAGAACTTTTCGTAAATCCGCCAGTCCAAACTTAGCAACAACACAACCATCAATAGATATTTTTCCTCTTTCTAGTTCCACAATCCGAAATAAAGCATTAAGCATGCTAGATTTTCCTGCACCAGTTCTTCCAACCGTTCCTACTTTCTCACTTGGGGAAACTACCCATGCAAGACTGGAGGAAGTTTAGGACAACACCTTCAAGCTTTATTGACCCTGATGAAAGCCAAGCAGGAGTGGGGCGATTGCTCTCTACTATAGCTGGAGCTACGAAAGGCAAATCTATATATTACCAACACGTTCAACAGCATTTAAACTATTTTCAGCCTTGCTTGCTTGTCTGAAAATGCCAATCAACAGAGCAGGTGGTATTTAAATTATGCTAAGAAGTCATAAATGCAAATGTGGTTGTG